>BMAV01004084.1:233290-269540 GCA_019973955.1 Trichonephila inaurata madagascariensis
GTCTTCGCGTGATGTTGGTACTAGTTCATATATATCACACCGCCACACATGGGCTTAAAGAAATCAAAATATCTTGGCTAAAGGTATGAGGCTATATTTCTTGCATCTTAAATATATTCTGCTGAAGTAAAATAAGCATTTTATATACTAGCAAACATTTTTGTTTGATTATCATTGTGTTTCTCTCTTACTTATGCAATATACGTTAACTACTTGATTTAAAAAAAAAAGACTGATTACTTTTTTTAGAAAAATTGTTGAATTTTTTTTTATTTAATTTATTGAACGTTTGAAGATTGAATTAACTACGAGGGTAACTCTGAAATCTTTGAGATACACGCAAACAAGAAGCTACAAAAAAAACCCTGTTTCATTTGAAAGTACTAAGTATTTTAAAGCAGAAGACGATTTTTTACAGACTTACTTCAAGTTGGTTGACATAGTATAAATTTAAGACAAAACAGGAAATGGAGTTGACGCAAAAACATCATCGTGCTATGATTATCTATGATTTTAAAACGGTATTAAATCAAAAGGAATGCGTTCAACGGCTGCAATTAGCATTTAGTGATGAATTTCCATGCCGTACTACTGTATCCAGATCATTTAAAGAATTTCGCAGAGGTCGCAATTCTCTTCAGGATGAAGAACACACTGTAAGGCCGTGGTTGGCAGTAATCCCGGATAATGTGTCAGCCATACGAAAAATGTTAATGGATGATAATCGTGGTACCCGCCAGATGATACAGAAGGAACCTAACATTGGATCCACAGCCGTACACAAAATTATTCATGAAGAAATACGTATGAGAAAAGTAGTTTGCCGTTGGTTTCCCCACAATCCAGCTGAGCATTAAAAAGAGGTGTGTCTGTGTCACAGAATCAGTAAAGAAACCCTTAAATTGCTAAATGATGGTGACCACCGCATCACTTCTAAAATTGAAACGGATGATGAAACGTACCTATAGCTTTTTGACATTCCATCACGTCAAGAAAATAAAGTATGGGTCTTTGAACAGGATCACACACCGACAAGGGTGAAAGAGCATTGAAAATAGTAATGTGTGCCGTTTTGTTCGGAATTACGGAAATGGTCGAAGCCATCAAGTTGGAAGGACAGAAGACAGTAACAGCAAACTGGTATACCACTAAATGTTTTCCAGAAATCCTCCAAGAAATGAATGTTAAGAGAATAGTGCTTCACCATGAAATACACCATCCCGTACAGCCTTAATAACACAATTGAGTTTCTTAAACAAAAACAAATTAAAGTGATAGAGAATTCTCCTTTTTCTCCGGGTCTGGCTTTGTGTGACTTTTGGCTGTGATTTAATCTAAAAAAGAACTTATGTGGACGTCGTTTTCATTCAAAAGAAGAGATTGATGTGGCTATAAATGCATTTTTTTTTCATCAATTCCATGAAATGAATGGTTTGAAACATTTAATAAATAGAAAATTCGTGTCTAAAAAAGTGCATTGATGCTGGATGAGACTACTTTGAGAACACTCCAAAAGTTTTGTAACTTTAAAAACCTAGGTGTATCTCAAAAATTTTAGAATGATCCTCGTATATTACGTTCCCTCTACAATATAAAATAGATGCTACAAGGAGCTATCCGAATGGGACGAAATTGCATATGTATATTCTTTTCCTATTCTTTTCCTTTTTACAATTCTTTTTTACACGATTTTGAAATAACACGGTACAGGAGTTTAACGATTCTGGTTTTTTTTTCTTTTTTTTTTTGTTCAAGCAAAAATTCCGAAACAATTGCAAAATTCCTTTGGATGAGAACGATTGAATTTATGACCGTTTATGATCATAAAGTAGTCGATACTGACGAAATCGAAGGTGAAGTTCACCTATTAACAGCTGATTTAATTTACAAGGGCTTGAAACACTTGCTACAAGTATGGAACAACATTTTCTTACTCATGATCCTGACATAAAGCGTGCATTAAAATTTCAACGTAATCATAAGTTTTGTGTAGCAGGATATCAAGAATAATATAAAGAACTTTTGAAACCAAAAAACCAGCCGTTAATAACAGACTTCGTAACAACAACAAAAAAAAAACAAACGAGACCGATGATAAAGAACAAAATTCTTCATTTGAATTCAAACCGACAGTTGTGCGAGACATACCTAACACATCTACTATGATTTTTGATCCAGATCGTAATAAATACGCACGCTTGTTATATTTATTACGAAGTGGATCATTGTTGCTTGTTATATTTATTTGGCGATAAATAGTTGTTAGTTAGTACTTTTCTTCCCTGTTTCAGTTTGAATTTTTATATGTTGTATGTACTTATAGACTGAATTTTCAGTGTACACCAATTTTAATTTTTTATTGGAATAAAAATGAATCGTTTTTGTTTCATAAATACATAACATAGATTTTACTATTACTTTTTTTTGCGTAGTTTTTTGGAAAAATATTTAGAAATTTTACATCTTATACAAATTTTGGAAATGGCGGAACATATCCCCAAATTTGCCATGCTTCACATGCACTTTTTTAAGCGATTTTTTTGCATGGTTTTCTAAAGAATGTACTTACTGCGTAAAAAAAAAAAAAAATTTCATTTGAATACATAAGAGTGGGCCAAAAAAATTCTTTTTTTCGAACGGTATATCTAAAAAAATTTTCTTTCGCTTAGCCAAATACAAAGACAAAAATAAATAAAAAAGAATAAAAAAAACTAAAAAAAAATAACATCCCTTCGTGCATGGGACTTGGAGTTATGAATGTCACTATTCCCCGTCAGTTTTTTAATTACTAATGTCATAAATCTACTGTTCGAAATGTGAAGTTTAGGATACGTGAGAACAAGAAAAAAATAAATAAAACCTGCAAATTTAAAACATTTCCAGTTCGTGCAAAACGCTCAAAAACCACATTTTTTTTAAAAAAATGCTTTCTGGAATTTTATTTGACTTCATTTTTTGTAATAAACAAAACGTTTATGAAATATAAAGGTATTTTACATTTTGAATATGTATACGCTACATGGAGTTTGTTATTAAGCACAGCTTATAAAATTCCTTAAGGGGACATGGTGCGATTTACGCAAAATTTTTTAATTTAAGGATTTTCAAACATTTTTTGGTTGCTTCCTGTGTGTGTATACTATGTAAAACATATTTTATGCTCAAAATTTCATAAAAAGTGAGCCATTTAATTTTTTAAGGAAAATATTTAAAATTTTTGAAGTGATTTTAAAATGCTACTCTTACAAAAATTTATGTTCACGCATGAAGTTTGATTTACAAGCACGTCAAACTATGTATAAAAAAAGTTGGTATAGGTTTTGCAAAAACATGATTGATATTTATGCAATACTTCTTTTTATGAATGCTTATTGAAAATTCCTTAAAAAATTTATAGATCTTGAGTTCAATTATTTTTTAAAAAATAAGCATTTTTTTGATTCAAAAATGCATACCAACTTTTGTTACGTGTATTATTAGCAATAGATAAAAAGAATCAAAGCATTAGGCAAACTAAAAAAAAAGGCCTTGGAATTTTAAATGAAGACAAACTAGTTATTTTATCTTTCTGAGATAAGCAAGTTTAAAGTTTTGATTTGTGTGTGCCATAAGGATGTGAATAAAAACGAACGTAAAGCTACCGTAATTCTGCATTTTTGAAGTTTAGAGCTTTCAAATTTTGGGAGGTTATAGAAAAATATGTAAAGAATAATTTAGGTTTAAAAAATTACATTAGATTTTTTGACCGATTTTTGTCAATTGAATCGCGTTGTGTCCCCTTAAAAAGAATAGTCCTGGTATTGATTCAGCACAATATATTTTTTGAAATACTTCTGTTAAAAGCTTGACATATCGATGACAATGTAATGATGGCATTTATTGGAGGGAAGAGTCAGATCTCAACGCTAAGGATTTTGCAGTTTTTAAGAGTTCTGGGCACTATAAAAACTGGATAGTGGTAGTGTTAATTATTTAAACATTTTATTTTATATTTTAAATATTTTTCAAGAAATTTGTGTTACATTTGGCAGGGTGCGTCTTGTGCAAAGGAGCTTCTTATTCCCATGGCGGTGAAAAATAACAAGAAACCTGGTAAAAGGTACAATTATGTTAAATGTTGAGAGGTTTAATATTTTTAACCCCTATTATATAATTTATAACTCTCTATAATTATTTATAACAATATCTCGGGGTAAAAAATACATTTAATAACACAAAAATATCACATTTACAAAGGATAGAGACATAGAAGTTACAAGACAGTTAAAAGTAAACATTCAGAGGAACTAATTGATGATAATTAGTTCAAATATAATTAGTTTAAATATAATCCAGAATTGGACAGCGAGGTGGAAGACCTCATTCATTGGAATCCAAGCTCTCTCTGACGTTAAAAGCAATAAAAGAAATATGTTGCTAGGTCTCGCTACTGTTACAAATCTGGCCATAACGTGGCGTCATCTACATTCCAGTCTGGGAAGTATAGCGTGTGCTACATTTCTAGGAAAAACAATTAGAAAACTTATTTTAATCTTTGTCGAAACAAAATAGTCATTCATAGTTATATATTTATTTCAGGTTATATAACCTTTCAAAAAGCATGGATGTATAATTCATCATATTGCTTCGAAAACTGTCTTTCCGTCTTTTTAATAACCTAATTTCTGATCTAAGATCTCCGACCACACGACAGATTTTGAGTTCTTGGTGTAAGAAAAAGTCATTTGGGATGGAATTGTGATGACAAGAAGGCTGCGATAAAATATATTTCAAATCATACCATTTGTATTCCTTAACCGTATCTCAAGAAGATCGAGTCTATGCATTTTCGGCAAGAATATGGATACTTTTTTTGCGATCAATACTGGGTCATTTCATGATCCCAGCTGTAAACCTAAGTTACATTAATAGTATGCCTAAAAAATTTATCGTTAACACAGGAGTAATGTAACAGCAAACTGATCAATGAAAAAAGAGTATTCCATATTTTTTATCCTTTGTACTTATGTAATAAATTCAGAAATTTATTAGTAAGCATATACCTAAAAAACATTTTAAAAACATAAAAATGGAAATATAAGAGTCAGACAAGTGACAATTGATGAAAGAACAAAACTCTATTTTATTTAATATGGTTATTGAGAATTTTATATAAATTTACCTAAATAATATAATTAAGGAGGAATGTACATCTAAGCATTGTGGTCTTTTATATTTATTCATATACATTATACAATTTTTACAAGCGTCTTCATGCTTTCGGAAAGCCGTTTTTTTTTCAATGTTCAATTTATTTTTATTGAAAACTGATTTTATATTTCTTTTCTGGGTAGAAAAGACTTGCATTGACTCCTTTACATGGCGGGTTTTCAGTGACACTAGTGTTCGAAATCATGACTAGTCGACCAAGCGTTCATGACCATAACCATGGATAGGAGAAAATGATATTTGCGATATAAACGATATCTGCGATTTTTAATTATGTTACCATTTCAACAGGGTAATATGAAATGCGTTGCTCAAAAATTGTCATCTTTTGCTTGTGTTTTAGTGACTACAGCTCAATCAAATAGAATTCTATGTCCATTTTAATTCTTTCCTTGGCCATTTACTTCTCTTATGTATTTTTCGCAATTTTTTATGTTTTATTAACAATTAAACAATATCATTTAAAGTATCCGATTACGTTCGGAACCATGATTTTGCAAAAGCGTATAAATGGATAATATTTATGATATTTAGTGTTACTTAGATTAGAAAATGTATGTAAATTAAGAATATTATTACAATAAAAAGTCATTTTAGTACAATATTTTGACAAAAATTGAACATAGAATGACCCATTTTCAAAATATTCTCTTTTTGTGAAAAAAGCTTCTATTATAAAAATATTTTGCCTATATATAACTCAGACCTCTCTACAGAAGCTCCACTAGAATTTTTGAAAGATATAACTTAGAAGTGGGTTTATTCATATTTTACAACAACAGAGGGGCGAAATTTTAAGGATAAAACGCCGATAATTATTTCAATGGACTGTAACTCTGTATAACTCTGAGTTTTTCGAAAATCATAGTTGTGCCTCTGTACAGAGGTCTGATCTATATACAGGCAAAATATTATTTTAATAGAAGCATTTTTCACAAAAGGAAAATATTTTGAAAATGGGTCATTCTATGTTCATTCTTTGCCAAAATATTGTATTTAAATCATTTTTTTGTCAAAATATCCTTAAAACAATTTTATACATGTATTCTAATCTAAGTGACACTAAATATCATGAAAATTATCCATTTATGCGCTTTTTTAAAATCACGGTTCCGAACGCGTAGTCGGATACCTTAAGGAAATATTTTTATTTTGCCGAATTTTATTTTTACATTTAAATTTTAGAGGTGAGAAGAATATTTCCCAAGGAACCATTCACCGTCTTAAAGAAAATTAAATTTAATGGTGATTATCTACAAAGGAAGTATGAGAAGCATGTTGCAATACACAAGAGGACATTGCATTCTGCACACATGTAGTAGATCCTCTTTTTTTTACCTTCTGCTACATTTTCTACATCATCTACAGTTGGAAACTATCTTTGGCATACGATTTTCCACACTAGCTATGCGCGCATCATCCGAAACTACACCTTCTTTGCTTGGAAGCCAGCAGAACATCCTTTCCTTTTCTTGAATAATATCCGTCTATTAACTGATGATCTAATGCTATACGGAATGTTAGATGATCTACGCTTCTGTTTCTTTTGTTCGCTTGCCACAGCATGAAACTATTTATGATGGAAAGGTCAATAAGAAAATAAGCCGCCCATCCAGTACAGTGGCTAGTGACGCTGACTGCGGTGCCGTAAGGCCTGGGTTCGAATGCCGGAGAAGGCATGGATGTTTGTAAATGTGTAGTGCCTTTGCGGCAAGGGGGTACTCTAAATAGCCGTCGAGCCGCAAGCCTTCTCATGAGATTGGTGGAAGGAAAAGAGAAGTGGGCGGCCCCTGATTGCCCCCAGGATGTTCTCTCTCAAAATTGGGGTGGAACAGAGCAAAATCGTAATGTCACCTATATAGTACGACAAACGTAAAAATCTAGCTCTTCACCGCGATGAATTTCACGGACCTTGATCTGATGTAAATGTCGATCATGGCATAAGTAACAACAATAACATAGCATCATAAGAAAATAAAAGATTCGATGCCGTCATTTTACAGATCTTCTTATTAGGTATCTGTCTTTTTTTTAATCGAAGTGATAAACCCCTTCTATTGCATAGTTACATGCACCGACAGCTTTTGGACAAGGTACTTCTTCTTTAGTGCCATCTTTTATTGTCCGATTTACAAATGTCATAATCAATGGATTACGTGCTGTAGCACAAAATTGAAGCAGGAATTATCTTCCTATCATTATAATAGCAAAGCCAGTATGTTATAATGGGTTTTGTGCTTCCAACAGACGTATATTGTGAGATCACGTAGATGGAAAGTAATCTGTTCCCAAAGTCTACGAAAGGGATAAACACATTAAGTTTAACTATCAACACAAAAACATTAGTTTTTTTTCTCTTTAACAACACGACATTATCTTTCATCAATGTCATTCCAATGACCCCTTCTTTATAGGTCTGGATCCGGCTGGTCCAGGTTTTTACTTTGCCGATGCTACAGAACGTTTGGATGTGAGAGATGCTTCCTTTGTTGATGTCATTCATACAAATGCTGCCTGCACCCGTTTGAAAGGTAGGAGTTTGACGATCTTCAGATATCTACACCAGCTCGGCTTCCTTTATAAAACAAGGCCATTGTTATCTTGGGGAGAACCAGTGACAATTGTAATCTGGGAAATCTATAATTACACCATTTGGTGCTTTTATTGTTAAGAACAGTAACGGATTCCAAAGAATTGGGTTAGCAAAATTTAGCAACACCAAAATCTTTACAAATTTCCGTTTCGTTTTCTGTTTTTGATCAACAGCCTAAAAAAAAATCCATTCTTCTTTTAAGTAAAATAGAAGTTTGCTTTCCCTCTAAGCTCTTTGTCATTTTGCTCGTAAAATAAAAAAAATCTTCTAAAATAGGAAGAAAAAAAAAGCGCAAACCAAACTCACTGAATTTTACTCATACTGTCATGTACTCGTCATCGAATTCCAAAGCCAACTGATGAGTAATTAGATCAGCGATATTCAACCTGCAGCCCGCGGGCCGCATGTGACCCGCCAAGCCTTTTTAAGTGGCCCATTCACAGCCCATTGCTCTGCAAAATTCACTTATTTAAGAACATTATATTAAAATTTGGTGGGAAATTCTGTGTCAAGAAATCAAATATATCCATTTTATTTTTTTCTCTGTCGGTGCTGTACGGGTACAAATTGATGTTCTTTTTCTATTTGTAACGGTTACGGTTAGTAATAACAGATAACAGAATAGCGACAATTTTATAGAAAGAATTAATTTTTGACTACGTTTCATATCTTGCAGGCGAAGAGTATTCGAAGAAAATAAATCGTTTCAAGATGATTGGGAGGTTGACTGTTTTGTTGTGAAAAACAAACATGGATCGGTAATTGTTTGATTTGTCACTAAAATACTGTGTTTTTAAAAAAATACCATTAAACAGGAATCATTCAATGGCACTTTTCCTCGAAGATTTCTTCCAAGCGGTGATAAATAGGCTTTCTTGAATAATCTTTTAAACAGCAGCAAAGTGTTTTGTCATTGGTAATATCACAGCGGTAACAAAAACATCCCATAAAATTTGTTATATTATTGGTAATCATATGAAACCGTTTACTGATGCATAAATTGTGAAGGAGTGTTTCTTAATTGCTTCTGATTTAATGTTAGTAACAAAAATAAAAAATATAAAAAATAATAATTAAAAAAAAGCTAAACAGGAGTTATAATATTATGATCTATTTTCCACATTTTAAATTTCCTGTTATCTTGATCTTAAAACATTTCTTTCTCCCCCTCCCCCGACCTTCCCCATTTATCTTCACGTTGCGGCCCGCGTTAAAAATCTCACATATATATGTGGCCCAGCAGAAAAAAAGGTTCAGTACCCCAGAATTAGATGTTTTGTGTGACATTTGTATGGGTGGAGTGCGAAAACAGATTAAATAAAAAAAAATTGGCGCGTGTCACAGGTTGTTCCAAGGGTATTTCAATCAAGTTAACCTTCTTTCTACGAAGCATATGAATACAACTATCTTTTATATTTCACACCCCTCTTAAATCTCTTATAGTTTTTTGTATATTGTTCATTCCCAGAAGATAAATATTTTTATATTAAGCGATTTTGTTTCGTGTTAAGAGAAAATATGCATGAAAATACATAGTAGTTTGTCGGGACCGTTGTAATATTTCGTGTTAATCGATATTTCGTCTTAAGCGTTTTTGCTTTAAACGTATTTCACTGTACACTCAAAAACTTTTCCGTTTTATTCAATTCCTACACTATTAGCTCGCACTGTCTATATATTTATTTATTTATATATTTGTATATTTATTTACTTATCTTGGTGGAATTTTCAATCGTTAATAAAATACATTTTAAAGCACTGAATTGAGCTGAAATTTCATATACAGGATCATTTTGGATGACAATACAATAATTTAATTATAATTAATAAAAATTAATTGATTAAAACTAATTATTTAAAGAATTACAAACACAGCCACGTTGCCGACTTAGCGACCCTTTTGGCGACTTGTGTGTCAAAACTTGAAAAGGTTTTTTTTCTCACGTGTTAAAGCATTCAGTTGGACTGAAATTCAAAGGACAATACGATACTTTAATGATAATTAAAGAAACTAATTACCACTTAATGTTGTGATTCTGTCCTATGTATATACATATTTATATTAATTGTAACTGTTTAATAAAAAGTAGCTAAAATAAAAATTTTCGTTCTTGATCTAAGTAGGAATTGACTTAAAAACTATTTTTTTATATTACTTGTATTTATTCAACGTTTAGCCATTAACCTCACATACTCAATGCTAGGCGCTTAAATAGTAGCTGCTTATGCATAAAATTAAGTCACCTCTACGAAAAACCGTTTTTTTTAAAACTGTAATCACAGTTAAGGAATATTTTCCCCAAGAAGATTAGTAGACGAACCCAAATAGTACAGGTACAAAGTGTTAAAAAAAAGTCTGTATAAGTAGCAGTGGTAGTCTTATAGGATTGTTGAGGAACCCTTAAATCACTTAATCGTGTATTGGGAATCAGGGGAAAATATTCAAAATATCTTGGGGGGTCCGTGATTTCAGGCGAAAAAATAAAAGAGCCGAGGTGATAAAAAATTTAAGAACAGTTGTTACAGAACAGGGATGTCCAACACGCGGCCCGCCAGTACGTAAATTGCAGCCCGTAAACTATTTTCAAAAAAATTTTAAATACCAGATTTTAAAGTTTTTTTTTTTTTTTTTTTTTTTTTTTCATATTTATATTTATTTTTTTGGGGATTTATATACAGTAAGACCCCGCTTAACGCTGTTTCGCGGTTTAGCGCTCTTTTATGTCAACCCGGGGATTCCCCGAAATTGTAGGTTTCAAAATATGTACGTAACATATCCGAAATCGTGTAGTTGTGTTTCTTGTTTGGTGCGGTGCTGTACGGACGCATTTTTACCATTTGAAACATTTGTTGACATTATTGTAAGTATAAATTTATGTAATACTATTACGATTATGACAGTGACAAATATTATGATCTTCAGTTTTTATCATGGGTGATAATGAAAAACAAGAAAAGAAAACAACCATAAAAAGCCTTTCACTGGAAACTAAAATGCAAGTGATTAGAAGATTAGATTCTGGTGAACGTCCATCTCAAATTAGTGCTGCATTGAATTTGAAACTTCAACATCTTGACAAAATGGCAGAAAATTGGAAACACAGAATAGACTGAATGATCTGACTGACTTAGAATTTTATTTGTTTTTATATGTATATATTCGTTTATATTGTTTTTATTTTTGTAAGAAATAAATGTTTTGTTTTATTTTTATTAAAAAACATAATTGTTAAATTTAATACCTAACCAATTTTCTATCCATCTTCCCCTAATCCCATTATTTACATGTTAAGATAGCCTCGTTTAGCACTGTTTCGCATTACGCTCTACTTTGATGGAACGTATCCCCCGCGTTAAGCGGGTACTCACTGTATATATAAATCTACAATATATTTGCCTGTTACCTGTTCTTGTTTTAAAATAAATCCTTTCTGATAACAGAAATGTCCTTTAGATTAAAATAGATTTATATTTGTATCGAACAGTTACATTTAATTTTAAAATAATATATTACTTTTTTAATAAATTCCGAACTGCATTATGCATATCTTTTACTATGGATGGTACATGATATTCTACGTGCGCGACTTTCATTTTTCCTTCTCCTTTTCTGTTTGGAGTGATCAAAAAGCAAGAGGCAGTCAGAGATGTTTTTTAAAGTTTTAAAAAAATATATTCAGGATGGTTAAGATGAAGGGCCATGTATACTTATTGTTTGCGAATGACAGCACAATCAAATTTCAACAATGAGTAACGAAATATCAATTCAAACGGAATACCGTAATTTTTTAAAAAAAAAAAAAAAATGGCAACTGTAATAATGTAAATATTATTTGATCATTGCATTATTATATTATATAAACTTTATTATATTATCTATGTATGTATACAAGAAAATTAATGAAAACAATAATAATAATCCATTTTGTTTTCAATTTTCACTCCATTAAATGTTTTGTTGTTGTTGTTGTTGTTTCCAAATCGGGTATAAAGTTTCTTTATTTTTATGTGTGGCCCGCGAGATTATAATGTTTTTCCGAAGTGGCCCGCAAGGTCATTTGGGTTGGACACCCCTGATATAGAACATACTAAACTTTAATTATTGAAGTTCCTCAACTTGCATTTCGCCACAGAATAGTTATCTGCCTAAATTCTGAACAGTTTCTTAATGCTTGAAAAAATAAGTTGCAATAAAATACTAAATTTTATTATAGGTCTCGGCTATCCTTATTCGTCTGGCCACTTCGATTACTACGTAACTGGTGGGTCTAAGCAACCGGGTTGAATGGAGCTGCATGAATTTTTATTTGAAATGACAGCGTCAGAACTGAGAAGCTCAATGAACTTTCTTTTTGGTGCTGTGGTTTCGGAAAGTATGTTTTGATTATTAAAAATAATTTTTTATAATGTTTATTTTATTTTTTTATTGTACGAAATTTGCATGAGTAAATGTGTTTTACTTGAATTCTAATTAGCTCAAAAGTACATAAATATCATAAAACAATCTTTACACTTTAAAAACAGAAATCTCTTTGATACTGTTATGGAAATTTTGTATTTTGTTCGGTTCTCTGCCGAAAAGGTATTAAGGCAAGAAGGATCATTTGCGGGGTGAGTGAGTGAGTGAATATTAACCTCGCATTGTTCAGCAACGCGAGAGCTTTTAGCGAGGAACCTCGTAATTTTGAACCATGGTCAAGTGACAAGAACGACACCTGAGCTTATTTGGGTTTTTCGTTTGAAAAATTAAGGCAATTTCATTGCTCTAGATAAGTCAAATACATGGTAAAACTAGTTCAAGATCATTGATCATCATAAAAATTGCTAAAAGAGAGAATAATTTGAAAAAGTCCTGAAATATTTTTTTTTAAAAAATAGGGTATAAAAAAATCGATTTACATGAGAAAACGTTCCTTATGTAGAAAATTCCTTTCGTTATTTGGAGGTTATTTAACGAAGAAAATCGTGAAATGTAGTGGGTTCCAGGAAAATGTTTGCAAAATAGAGAAATTCGCTAAACAAGGGTTCGTTATACGGATTTTCGGATTACGGATTTTCGGATTTCGTTATACGGATTTCTGTGCGGAAGACGAAATACCACTCAAATCATTCATTTTTAAAACCTGTTTATTAAGGTCTTATCTCTTATCTTAAACACAATACACAACAATAATAATAAAATAAGTTGATCTAGAAGGAGAAGACGCAGCCCGTATTAACAAATAGTCGCGTACTTGACGACTGAATATAACTTTATAGGTTAATTTCTCTATCACTAATATACGTCCTTTCCGTATAGCTTATATAAACTGCTTACCGCTATATCCTAGATAATCAGCTACGTTCTGTATCTGTTCTGATGTGGCTTTAATCTGTCAGTGTTCCTTATGACCTCGAAACCACCTTTGGTTCGCAGTACTGGCACGGCTAGGCTAATTCACGGAGTTAGGATTCTTCTAACTTTATCTTAAATCACTTTACAGCTAACTCTTCATTTAGCGACTCCACTTCCCACTTAACAATCACTTCTGCGCATAGACATAGATCCGGACATAGACTCCACTCTACTGCTAACTTCCAATATATATATAATTCCTAATTTACATAACCACGTCATTCTTCTTGAGTTGGTTGGAAAGAATTGCCATTTTGGCCCCAAAGAAACCCCAAGAGGACATTCATAGAAATCACGAAAAAAAGGCCCGTCACAACTTTTATAATATAATAAAATAATAGAATAAACTAATATTAAAATGCTTTATCTTTATATTTACTAGATTGTGAAACTTTATTGTTAACTATCTCGCGTTCCACGACATAATTTTACACTCGTTAGTTAGCACAATGCCTTGCAAAACTAAATAGTTTTCTAATGAAAAATGTAGCTTTTTGCATTTTTAGGGAAAACACCTATTATGCAGAAGAGGAAACAAAACATATCAACAGATTCGATGTTAAAATCGAAATTTAGCAAGAACAGCTTCTAAATTTTAGGTTGAAAATTCATACAAAATGCACGAGATTTCTCACACAGCTATAAGCATTTTGATGCCATTCAGAACGATGTGTTTAGTGAAATATATTTTTCAATGTAAGCGGCTACAAATATAAAGTATAAAAACAAATTAAACTCGGAAGAAGTAATGCGCGAATGCATTTAATCTCAATAAACCGAGACTTCAACAGTTTGGGTGAGAAAAAGCAAGCACATATCCCATTTACTAAGTTTTTGTTGTTGTTACTAATGCCACCCGATCGGGGCAAAGGCCAGATCAAGACCCACGAAATGGCAGAGTGACGGCTGTCGTTATCCGTAGCTTTGAGCACCATACAGGTGACAGAATGATTTAGTTCAGTTTCCCCCCCAATATTGAGGGAAGACACTCTGGGGGTGGTCAGGGGCCTCCCAACTCTCTTCTCCTTCCCCCAAACACACAAGAGGACTTGCGGCTCGACGGCTATTTAAAATACCTCCAAGCCGCGAAGGCACTATACATTTACAAACATCCATGTCTTCGCCGGAATTCGAACTCAGGCCCAACGGCACAGCAGTCAGGGTCGCTCACCACTGTACCGGATGGGCGACAGCAACTAAGTATTATGCATGGATAGGTGAGACTTGGATTATAAAGTAATATTTTTAATGACTAAATTATATTGAAAAAATTAGATTATAATTTTTTTTAACAATAAATGCAATACATTTTTTTAATTGCTTTTACATAAAGTGCGTGTAACATGTTGATCTACTTTAGATAGTATTTTGAGATATTTTCTTCGAAATATGTGTATGGAATGGGGTTCCACAAAAACACTATTTCTAGGGGTTTCTCGGAAACACCTTCACGTTTTAAGGGTTCCGTGAGTTGAAAATGTTTGAAGACCATTGCTCTAGAACATATTACATCAAGGATATCAAACTCAAAGGCTAACTTATGCCAAACAAAATTTAACTTTAGACGGTCCATAGAAAAAAAAATCAATATTCATAGAATTGTAGTTCTTTTCGAATAATACATTAAAATAAACAAAAATAAAAGAACAAGAGACATCTCTTCTGCTGTCTTTCTTATTTGGGAGAATTTTTGTTATTTTAATATATATTATTGTGTGGCGATATAGTGGGTGGGCCACACGAGTTTTACACCCATGTATTACATCATGTGATCCCGTGATGTCTTTTTTCACGAATTGAAGAAATTTTGGAGATATCAAAATCATGTGCTTGCTACTTTGATTGTAGAACTTTATTTTTCGAAATGTAACCTTACGAAGAACTAATATATCAGCTAGTTTATTAAATAAAAATTTAAATGGACGAACTTTTTTATGGTTATCATCGTTATCAGTGTCATGGTTTTTCAATTCCTACTATAAGCTCACACTCTCTGTATATTTATTTATATATTTATCTTGGTGGAATTTTCAATCGTTAATAAAATACATTTTAAAGCACTCAATTGAGCTGAAATTTTATATACATGATTATTTTGGATAACAATACGGTAATTTAATTATAATTAATAAAAATTAATTGATTAAAATTAATTATTTAAAGAATTATAAATACAGACACGTTACCATCATTTTTGGTAACTGAGCGATCCTTTTGGCGACTTGTGTCAAAACTTGAAAAGGTTCTTTTCTCATGTTTTAAAGCATTCAGTTGAACTGAAATTTTATATATACGATTGTTTTGAATGACAATACGATACTTTAATAATAATTAATAAAAATTATTACCTCTTAATGTTGTGATTCTGCCCTATGTATATACATATTTCTCTTAATTGTAACTATTTAATAGAAAGTAGCTAAAATAAAAATTTTCTTTGATCTAAGTAGAAATTGAATTAATTTTTTTTTTATATTATTTGTTTGTGATTAGTTCCATTAAAAACATGCGGTCATAATAGCCGGCCATGGTCTCAAGCTCAAAGCTGGAATTGTGTTTGAGGAGTTCTGATGGCAATGAAAAATCACTGTTTAACGAGGTTGGTTTTGCATTAATCTCTCGCGATACTCGAAGTTCTAAGCTAACCTTGACATGGTTTGGAAATTGGGAGAGTTTGGTACCAACTCAAGCCTTGGGGTTGACCGAAGCTTTACGAAGTTGCTAATAGCTCTTGTGCTTCTTAAGGTTGTAATTTTAATAAACAATCTATAAATTATTCAAAAACATTCATGTCCCTGTATAACTTAAAAATAACATAACCTGTATAACTTTTACATAAATCCGATTTTAACTAACTTAACTTTGTAAATATTTTTCAGCTGTAGAGGACTTTGATAAGTATTTCGCTTGCAACCATTACAGGGCTGTGGAAATTTTCTTGGCAAGTATCGAGAACGAATCTTGTGAACTTTTGGCATTCGAGTGCTCCAGTTGGAGCCGCTACTTGTCTGGTGAATGTGATGATCATGACGTTGCTATTATGGGATACAGAGCTGATATGTACAAGGAACTTACAAGAAATTCGCTCCGGATGAAGTTTTACTTGAAAACGGGTAGTGTTTATCCATTTTGCTGATAATGAATCTTATAGTCATTAGTAAACTAGACTGACTAATCCATTTGATAATGCTGTCACCCATTATCAGAATTTATCCAAATTCTGCCAATCTTCATAACAATGAAGCTTTTGGGTATAAGGGAAAGTTTAGTCATTACTGAACGCGTGCAATTTTATGCGTTGTCTATCCTTAGGAAGAATTCAGATCCAACTGAAATCGGTTTAAGTAGTTAGATTAGTTTATAATTAATAATTTATATACATTTTTTTTTTTTTTTCATTTTAGCCAGTTTTTTTTAAACATAAAATTGCCAAAACATGAGTGGAGGAAAAAATGCACTTAAGGCACTGTACGTTGTTTGAGTTCCAAAAAGGCAATAACGCGATGGAGGCAAAAAAAAACTTGTGTAATGTGTTTTGAGAAGACCTGGTAACAGAGGTTGAACATATCAAAGATGGCTTGCGAAATTTCGTTCGGGTGATGATGAATCTTCAGGAAAATCATAAGATGTCAATAGCGAAGTGCTACGCAGTATGATCAGGACAAACTCCACGTTAACTTCTACAGAAGTGAGCCTCAAGATTAGAATTCATCAGACTACTACTTTGAATCCCATTAAATGTTTGGTTTCGTGTTCAAACTCTCTGCTTGGGTGCCACGAATGCCACTTGATGCCCACGAATCAAGCGAAAAAAATTAATGGATAGAATTTCGATATGTTCCTCACAAATCTTGCTTGTTAAAAAAAGGGAACCGTTTTGGGACCACTTGGTGACTGTAGATGAAAAGTGGTTAGTGTATATACACGTAGTTAGAAAAAGGACATATGTTTACAAAGGGGAGTGAACATCATCGGCAAGCAAGGCTGGCGTGCATCAGAAAACGCTTATGTGGTGTTGGTGTTGGAAACGTAAGGATATAGTGCACTATGAGTTGCCGAAAGAAATTGAAACGGTCAGTACTGATTGTTATTAATCGTAACGATGTTTTCCGTAAAGAAATTTAACGTAGACCGCCATCTTTTGGTCGACAGAAAAGGTATAAATCTTCATCACAAAAATTCTAAATCCCACATGGTAAGAAAAACCTCGCAAAAATTGCAAATTTGTGTTGGGAAACTTAACTCAACCAGCATATATTCCTGATATTATACCCTCTGACTATCATCCATTCAAGTCGCTGAAGAACTTTCTCGATCGAAATAAATATATAAATTATGAAGGTATCCAAATGGCAGTGGAAGAATAGTTTGCTTCCAAAATAAAGAACTTACTTTCTAGGGGATTAGATTAGCTGTCAGAACGCTGGCAGACAATTGTAACTAACAAATGACATTATATTTTGGATTACATTTTAAATAAAAAGAGAATTTTTTTTTCTTTTAACAAAAAATGCCAGAACTTTCCCTTACACCTAGAATACAATATAATAGGATAACGTAAATTTGACATTTTTTTTTTTTTTAATTTAAAGAGATATTATTAAAGGCATCAAAACCCGTTATAAATGTGAGCGTGTGTGTGTACGCACGGAGTGTGAGGTTTTAATTGAAAGTTAAGGATTTTCAGATTTTGATGCAATTGCAAAAAATATGTCTTTTTTCAAACTCACCTTGGTCCATAACTTCACATAAAAATAATGTACTTGAAATTGAACGATATTTTTAAAGAAAAATGTTTTAAACTTATCATTGCTGAAATTTTAAGGTCTTTCACTCATACTTTTAAATAAATTTTCTTGTGGCTTTTTTTCAGCTTTCAGAACTATTTATTTATATGAAAATCATTTTTTCCATACAAAAAATATTTACTAATTCAGGTTAACTGATAAGTACTTGAAGTTGACAGTAATATTTACTACTGGTAAGCTTAATCCCCAACTGTAAACAATTGTTAATTGAAAATTCAACTACATAAATCTCATTAATCAAAATTGTAGAGTTTGATTTCGATATGAGAATTATATGTATGTCAATTATTGTGCGCTTTTATGATATGTCTCATACCATTCATCAAACTTATATCAAATGTTTAATTCCATTATATATGTTACTCATTGTGTTTCTTAATTTGGGTTTGGGTGAAAGAGCAGAATCGGCCGCCGGTTTGCGAGATTTCAAAAAAATTGCTAATTTGGCGCGCTCTTGCGTGTTATCCTTCGGAGTAGCAATCACACCAAAAGAAGTAATACAAAGACGAGAGAAAAATAAGATGGCGGAAAAGTGAAATAATACCAAAAAAACATTTAAATAAACTTGTAAAACTGAAAATCATTGCAAAATTAAAGTACTTTTCAAAACTTAAAATCTTCAATAATAAATTAATTTTAAAAAATTAATTAAAAATTAAATAAAAATAAATTTTAGTTAATAATTACAATTAATTATTTATTTAAAACTGCAAAAATTAAAATACATTATTTTCAAAACTATCATTTAAAGCCTTCTTTTCACTCAATTTCATGCACAAATTAATTTTAAAAATTTACTTTAATTATAATAACAAAATAATACACATTATCTACCTGAAAAACAAACTGGGCATTAGCGAAAATGCGCTGATACTATCTCACCTTCACAACGGAAATAGCGGCTCGGTTACCACAATTGGCGAGCTTCTCAATCTCGGGAAAAGCGCACAAAAGAAACAGTGCCAACTAATAGCAGATTCTGCACTTTAGCCTGGATTTGTATGATTTACTAGAATTCTAAATTTTACAATGTGATCAAAATAAACATGACAGGCCATTGTTGGGAAAACCTCTACATTTGAAATTAAATTACTAAGAAAATGTTTGTGCTCACGCCTTGAACTTATCTAATTCTATTTACTCTATCATTTATTATTATTTTTATAATAAAATGCTTAAAAAAATCATAACTTTTAATTAATTAATGTGGTGTTGTACCACACAAGACATTTCTTCTTTCCAAACAAAATTAATGTTTTAGTCCAGGATTATCATTATTTCACAAAAATGAAATGTGCATTTCCATCTATATCTAAGATTTCTAGATATAAGATTTTTTTGAATTTCCATAATGTTTGCGCAAGCGCAACTGCGCTGCCGGAACTGCGCATGCTCAGCATTTCCGATGTTATTGTAAAAAGTTACGAGAAATAAACTATACCAGTCCACTAGAAACTGTGTTGTGATTGAGTCCTGAGTTATGAGTTTAAGCTGTCGACGGAGTGAACCATAACACATAATATTCTTTTGGAAATTCAAAGAAATCTAAAACTAAAATTATCTTAGTATTTTTTACTGTTGTTTGTGACCATACTAGAATATTTGGAAATGAAAGGGCTGATTTCTTGGCAAAATCCTCAACCATTCGAAGGAATGAAATTTCAGTTAATATTCCGAAATTGTTATACAAGTGTTAGGTGCTTGTATGGTAGCACTCAATTAACGGTCAACGGGGGGGATTTCAAATTATTAAATTTCAAAAAATTTCATAAGCCTATTAGCATCTACTGGAACTTTTATTATGCATGTCTATTCGATACAGCCAGTATAGCAAAGGGTAGTAGTTTTACAAAAATGCCACGTTTTTACAAAAAAATACAGTTTTGTTTACATTTAATAATATGTACTATCAATAGAGGTAAAAAAAAGTAAAAATACAAAAACTGAAATATAAATTACGAGAATCATTTTAAAAATTAACAATAATTTAGTGAATACAAATAAAATAAGTTTAACATTTATTTTTTAAGTTTAACATTTATTATTTATTCGAATAGAACTAATTTGGATTCTTTAAAACCAAGCATATTTCACTGATTCTGAAACAGCTTGATAGGTGCAGCCATCTAGAAGCACAAAAAATAATGAATTACTGTTGTTCTCACACAATGAAAAAATGAAGAAAATGTTCGCTCTTTGGAACACTCGGTGCACGTAATTAGTTTACTCTTTTCTGACTAAGAAGTTTTCTTTAACCATTTCACAAGGACTGTCTTGCGATTACATTTTTACAAATTATAAAACCACGCCATTCTTTACAGGTCATGGTAACTTTAAAGTGTACCTCAATAGATTTGACGAGTGTCCTTCCAAACTTAGTGACTGTAAAATTAGTAGGGAGCGAAGTGTTGAGCATCTTATCCTTTTTTTGTTCAAAATTTAAGAAAGAACACAAATGCCTAAAAGTCAAATTGCATGCACTTAAAATCAACTCGCTTCCTAATTTTTTTCAATTTGGTTCAAGTAATGCTTCGTTCACTTTATTTTGTAATCTTTTGCAATTTTTTTTATTTCTCTATTTTTGTAACTTTATTGCATTGGTTTTGTTACGTGATTGTTTTATTTTGTAATGTATATTTTTGTCTTTATACTCTTATTTGTTTTTGTTATTTCATTATATCGTAACTTTTTTTGTTGTTTACATCTTATTTTGTTTTACTTATTTTTGTAAGCCCTGTGTGATACTTGTGGTGCATGAGAGAATTGTTTTATGTGTCTTCAATAAAAAAAAATCTATAACTGCAGTGATGGGACACAAAAGAAAACACACTTCGAAATTTTTTCAAAAAAAAACAAGAGAAACAATTTTCAATTCATTATTTTTATTGAAAATGATATTAGTGAGAAAATCTTCAGAATATTCTAAAGATAGCTAGAAATTTTTTTGCTCAATTTAAGTTAATAAACTTATAATAAATAGAATTTTTCAACCCATCAAATAATGAAGGGCAAAAGAGAAAGCACCGTAATTAAAATATCAGTATAAGAACGTGATCATACTTCGTAGCAAGTCTATTTTTGATCACAAATTTGAGTATATATTTGCTACACGAATCCCCAACATCTTCATTATTCGAGAAGATAATTTGCCCCAACTTTCTTGTAAGGCCTTTTCAAAAACGGGTCGCTTTCAGTACATCGGGTTTTCTTACTGTATTGCCAACTTATTCCCATAATTTTTTGATACGATTTAAGAGGACTCGGTACCCATTGAACATTTTTTTAATATTAAAAATTATATTTCAGCATTTTATTTAATGTTTCTATTCAAAACATGATACGAAATGATATTTTGCCCATATTATTCACACAATTTTAAAAATTTTAATTTTTTTTATAACATTTGGAAAATTTTAAAATTTTACTGTTTTTGTGTTTATTTAATTTTCGACCTTTTTGCTTATACAGTAAGACCCCGCTTAACGCTGTTTCGTTTAGCGCTGTTTCAGCTTAGCGCTCTTTTATTTCAACCCGGGGATTCCCCGAAATTGCTCGCAGCACTACGGGGATTCCCCGAAATTGTAGGTTTCAAAATATGTACATAACATATCCGAAACAGTGTAGTTGTGTTTCTTGTTTGGTGTGGTGCTGTACGGAAGCATTTTTATCATTTGAAACATTTGTTGACATTGTTGCAAGTATAAATTTATATAATACTATAACGATTAATACAGTGACAAATATTTAGTTTTTATCATGGGTGATAAAGAAAACAATGAAAAAAAAGCAACCAGAAAAAGCATTTCACTGGAAACTAAAATGCAAGTGATTAGAAGATTAGATTCTGGTGAGCGTCAATCTCAAATTAGTGCTGCATTGAATTTGGCAACTTCAACAGGATGCCTTCTTGACAAAAAGGCAGAAAATTGGAAACACAGAATAGACTGAATGATCTGGCTGACTTAGAATTTTATTTGTTTTTATATGTATATATTCGTTTCTATAGTTTTTCTTTTTGTAAGAAATAAATGTTTGGTTTTATTTTTATTAAAAAAAACATAATTATTAAATTTAATAACTAACAAATTTTCTATCAATCTTCCCCTAACCCCATTATTTACATGTTAAGATAGCCTCGATTAGCGCTATTTCGCATTACGCTTTACTTGGATGGAACGTATCCCCCGCGTTAAGCGGGGTCTTACTGTATTCTTAAAGATTGTAAGACCCTCAATCGCGGATGACCCACTTCTACATTATCCTCGCGACCTAGATCTGTGGGAAGGAACGAAGAAGCAGCCATGTCGCTTATCTTAATATCTCTTCATTAAGATCTTAACTTAAACAATATACAATAATAATAATATTTAATTCAAGTGAATCTTGAGTGAAAAGACACACTATTCGTATTACCAAATAATCGCGTAACCGGCCACTATATCCAACTCTACAGACTATTTCTAACTTCAGTAACTACACAGTTCTTAATAACTTGATTTAACAGTCTTACCGCTATATCTTCGGTAAACAGCAATTCGCTTGATTCTAACTGATGTGGCTTTTGTCCTTGTGGAATGGTATCCACCTTTAACTTGATCGCACAGGTACGGATAGCTTAAATCTTGAACTCGGGATTTCCTCTCACTCTAACTTATCACTGGCAAAACATAGACTTCGTATATTTACTTCTGATAGCCACCCCGCGTACGCTAAACTTCTACTATTTATAAGATTCCTAATTTGAATATATTCACTTTTCTCTTCTCAAGTTGGTTGGAAAGAATTGCCATTCTGGCCCCAAAGAAACCCTAAAGGATAATTAGTTGAAATCACGATAAGCCCGTCACAAGAAGTTTTAAACAACATTAGGAATCAATTTTACAATAATTCTATGTTTTGGAGAAAAAAAATAAAATGTAGATATGTATGCTAAAATTCTACAAAAAAGCCAATATCTCCTGCATTTAATTTTAAAAAAAATACACATTCGGCTTACAGCAAAATGGACGATTAATTTTGTTACATGCATTTTATATAACACACAGAAAGAAATGGGAGTGATTGATAAATAGATGTAAAAGGAGTAGCATTTTAAATGCAGTCTAATGTATTGAAAAAAGAAAAAACAGAGACAGACCTTTTGAAGTTTATAATTCTAAGAAAAATTATTGTTATAAGCTTAAATAAACTTAAAATAACACTTTTAAACATCTAATATATTTTTCTTAGAAATAATTGCATGTTCATATTATTTCAATCATATATTTTTTTATAAATGATAACATTTAGAGAGTATTAAATGCACAAATTAACTCAAGGTAAATGTTAAAAACATTTTTTTTTCTGTTATGTGAGATTTTTTTTTTGTTTCACATAATATTGAAATATTATATTTTTGTGGAAAATATATGATAAGAACAGAAAATATGAAATTATAAATTTCAAATGCCTTATATAAAAAATTGTACATGCACACATTTCACAAATATATATATATATATATATATATATATATATTCTTGTAATGGCTCAAAATTATCCAGCTCTACATGTAACATTTTCCTTTTTTTTATGCTTATTTTTTCCCTTTTAATTTTTTTTTTAATCAAAAAGTTTCTTTTAGCTTTGTTATCTAAAAGGGAGGGGGGATCAAATTGCCTAATTTGTTTGCTTACATTTTTCAATTGAAGCTATTTCCTTCTAACTTTTAGGCATACAAAAATGATATATCAATGGAAAGACAATAATACAAAGAATATGACTAGATAAAAATAAAAAAAGCGAAGCACTAAATAAAAGGAAACAGACATCTTTGAACAAAGCTAGGTCAGCAAACCCCAAACTGTGGGGCATGCCCCGCTAGGAGGCGCGATAATTTTTCATTTGGGGAGCAAGTACGTGGAAAAAAAAGATAATTTTAAAAAATTTATTAATTTACTGAAAGGAAGCAAGGCAAAATACATTACAACATAATAAAACATATAAATAATACTTATACTTATTGTTTAGTATTTATCTTGATAACAAGTACGGTTTATAATTATGACCATATCATAGCTTTAGCGCCCAAGTACATTATTATTGCATCGGGGGAGGGGTGAAATATAGGATTGAAAACTGGATAGCAAATATTGAAAGTTTGAGAAACACTGCGCTAAGGATTGTAGCTCGGATTAAGGACGGATTATTTATCTACGTAAAGCCACAGCTAAAGCAGAGCTGTTAAAGACGGTCATTGTAATTTTAAGCCATGGCCATGGAATCAGAGCTTATGTCCAACTCTCCTAACTTCAAACATACAAACTTTAGGAATTTGTACCTCTATAGATATTATATATGCGTATGTTCCACTTTAGAGCAGGTCTTTAAGAGTATCAGAAATCGAATATGAGATTTGACTACCATTTTGCTTTTTATAAATAAAATAAAAAATCATGATAAGTATTTATTAAATTTTGGAAATGAATAACAAAAAAAGTAATTTTTATATAGAAAAAAAAATCTTGTTAAATGTTTGAAGAAAATTCAGTGTAATATAACTTTCAGAAAAAATGCAGCATAGTGTTCTTGGAATTTACTGGGTTCAGAATAATGATACGAAAATATTATTTCTGTCGTTTAAATTTGGGAATTATAACGTTTCTTAGGAATCGGAAATGATTAGTTTTCATTTCTGAAATCATCAATTTTTATATTGTAACAGTGAAAAATTTCGTAGTCGAGGTACATAATGATCTTTCGGACCCACTGGAAATAAAAAATGGCGTTCGACAGGTAGATGCACTGGCGTGTCTTCTTTTTAATATAGCATTAGAAAAAGTGGTAAGAGATTCCAATATCAATACCAGAGGAAATATTTTTAATAAATTGATACAGTTGTTGGCTTTTGCCGATGACATTGATATCCTCGCTCGAACACAGACCGCACTAAGACATGCCTTCTTATCTTTAGAGAAAGAAACCCTCAGGATGTGACTGAAAATCAATGAGAATAAGACCAAGTACATGCCTTGCACTAAATCATGTTTTAACAATTCCCATTTTAAAATTGAAGAGTATAATTTTGAAGTTGTTGACAGTTTCAGTTACATATATATATTTAGGTTCAGAAATTAGCAATATATAAACGATTGTACTACTGAAATCCAAAAGAGAATTACAATGGCTAATAGATGTTTTAATGGAATACGAAAGTATATGAAATCAAATTTAATCAAAAGAAAAACAAAAGGTTCTATTGTATAAAAGTCTTTTAAGATCAGTATTAGCTTATGCATGTGAAACTTGGTCCATGTCTCGAACAGATGAGAATGATAAGTATCTACGAAAGGAAAATTTTACGATCCATTTTTTCAGGAATTTTGGAGGAATGGCACGTCTTACAAGTACTCTTTTGCTTG
Organism: Trichonephila inaurata madagascariensis; assembly: GCA_019973955.1. NCBI lineage: Eukaryota > Metazoa > Arthropoda > Arachnida > Araneae > Nephilidae > Trichonephila > Trichonephila inaurata. The sequence continues at coordinate 258,695 of BMAV01004084.1, forward strand.
GCATAATTAAGTTAAACTAAATGGAAAAATATTGAACACAAAATTTATCAGCTTTGAAACAGGAAATTGGTTTTGCTCATAACACATCTTCTTGCAATGGAATGTATAAGAAATCTTACAAATACTATTGCTATTAAGTCAGTAGTATATTTAACAATAAAAACATCTGTAATCTATATTGGGCATATGGGTAAGCTATTTCGTTTTTGAACTCGAGCATTTCTATAAGCTGTCTATAATTAGTAAGAATTCAGATCCGACTGAAACCGGTTTAAACGGTTAGATTAGTATACTAGAATATATATGTTCCACATTTTCATTGTATTGCTAAGTTCCAAAGACACAATCACAAAGCTGGTAGAGTTGCTATATATAAAAATAAGGGAGATACGACAATTTATGTCACTCCAGAAATGGATGTAGCATCAAATCTATATTGGGTTCTACTGAATCATTTGGGTTTAATGAGTCATGTATCGAAGAAATTTGTGCAGCAAAATGTAGAGCAGAAAATGGACAAATAATTCTAATGGTTACTATTTATATTTCACCAAATCAAAGTGTAGAGAAAATTATCGAATGCATTCACAAAAATTTAGTTGCGTACACTGAAGCCAGATCAACTCTTCTGAACAAATTGCCTATTATTTTAAATGGGGATTTTAATGTTGATTTTTTCAAAAGACAAATCAGTAGATTTCTTAAAATCGAAATTCAATTTAACTATGTCAAATGATCCAAATGAAAGCACGTCATAGTAAGAAACAACGCTTGACGGAGTTTTTGTTAGATATTTAAATAATTTTGAATCTAAAGTATTTATATAACCTATTTCCGCTACCATAAACTAATTGTTTCCTTCTTAGAATAAAATTAATTCACAAGTAGGATTGTATATTTCGCAAGAAAAATATTACTTTATGAGTACAGACATATGTGAATAAATAATTTTATATGGCAATACTAATATCTCCTTGTTTTTATTCTCCTAACTAATCCCTGAAATTACATTACAAAATTTGAAATTATCGCTTTTATTGTGTGGTCAAAAGCACACAAACGCATTTGTTTTTCAAATTCTCAAAGCTACTTAAATTTGTTAAAAATTTTCAAGGAAATATTTTTTGTTAATCAGTATTTTACTATGATAAAGTCCGACGTCATTTTAAAATATTTCAGCTTTATTTAAGATTTCTGTTTCAGGGAAAATGGTTCTTAACTGTTTAGATATTTAATTTAAATTCCTGAAGCCTTTTTAATATAGAATACTTTACTTCAAAGTATGACCGCTAATGAAATTGAAAGGGTATGCAACGCGTCTTTATCCTTTTGATAGTTTTTTTTTCAATTTTTGAGTTCAAAAATATCTATGAACGATATTTTTACATTTTTCAGTCTTTTTACAACTTTTTTTAAAATTTCAACTCAGATGTAAAAAACTATATTCTATATAAAAGAAGTTTCTTTAAAATAAACTTTCTACCTTGTACAGTGCAAAATAAAAAGCGGATAACTTCAATTTGTATGGCGTTTCACAATTCAAAGAATTTCACGAGCATCACAGACAAATAAAAAAAAAATTTAAAAAAAAACGTTATTAATCTTTTCTGGTCTCAAAATTTTATTTTGCCACGAATCTTAGCTTGACCTTCAAATTCTAAATGCATCTATAAAAACAAATTCAAGGTTACGCCTTTTCTGTACTTTTCAGCAGCAGACGTTATATTTTATAACATATAAAATGATCTTGCAAAGAAAGAAACTTCTGTGTATCTTTTCGAAACCGAAGATAATTTATAATGCTTTTATTCGATTATTTTATTTTTAATGTCTGTATTGTATAAGAATGCTAAGTTTTAAAAGAGATTGATAATTATTGAAAAAGAAATATCAAAAACTTGAGGAAAATTTATATTTCTATTCTTCAACAGTTGTATGGATATAAGGAATTTGTTACTGTGACATTTAGCGTGCATTTTCTTTTCCTGCACTGAAAGTAGCAGGAGAGAATTAGATATTAAAATATCTTTCTTTTACAAACGTTGGGTAATTCTTCAGTCTGAAACACTATAACTTTTATTGCTTAGTATATTATATAATTATATATAAGACATAAGATATTATGTAAGATATATTATATTTTCTTTTATTATATATTCACATATTCATCCTTTAAAAATACAGTAAGATCCCGCTTAACGCGTAGGATACGTTCCATCGAAGTAGAGCGTAATGCGAAACAGCGCTAAACGAGGCTATCTTAACATATTAAGGGTTAGGGGAAGATGGATAGAAAATTGGTTAAGTATTAAATTTAATAATTATGTTTTTTTTTAATAAAAATTAAACCAAACATTTATTTCTTACAAAAATAAAAACAATATGAATGAATATATACATATAAAAACAAATAAAATTTTAAGTCAGTCATATCATTCAGTCTATTCTGTGTTTCTACGATAATTTACTGCCTTTTTGTCAAGAAGGCATCCTGTTGAAGTTGCCAAATTCAATGCAGCACTAATTTGAGATTGACGTTCACCAGAATCTAATCTTCTAATCACTTGCATTTTTTTTCCAGTGAAATGCTTTTTCTGGTTGTTTTCTTTTCTTGTTGTTCATTATCACCCATGATAAAAACTAAAGATCATAATATTTGTCTCTGTATTAATCATTATAGTATTATATAAATTTATACTTGCAATAATGTCAACAAATGTTTCAAATGATAAAAATGCGTCCATACAGCACCGCACCAAACAAGAAACCCAACTACACTGTTTCGGATATGTTACGTACATGTTTTGAAACCTACAATTTCGGGAAATCCCCGTAGCGCTGCGAGCAATTTCGGAGAATCCCCGGGTTGAAATAAAAGAGCGCTAAACCGCGCGGAACAGCGTTAAACGAAGCAGCGTTAAACGGGGTTTCACTGTATTTTTAAAGGATGAATATGTGAATATATAATAAAAGAAAATATAATATATCTTATATATAATATCTTATATAATTATATAATATATCTTTCTTATAAAACAAGAATGTTGTAATCTAATAAAACATTCAAAAAAGAATTTTGACGAAACATTCGATTATATAAACTACGCATTACCGAAGATGCACCATAAAACGCAATTCAGACAACATTAAAATGTATAATTTTCCAGTCTGTTGCATAAATTAAATATTTTAATGTTAAAAAGGAAATTTTAAATTCACAATTTATACCTCAGAATATATTGCAATACTTTTTTTCAATTCGTATTCAAAATAAAACATTTTCTTTTCTAATTTGCATATCTCTGATATTATTAAAGAACAATTTTTTAAGGAATTTATCATTTAAAATAAAAGTTTATTTTCGTAATTTTTAAAAGCTTGTAAATATTCTTAGTCTTGAAAGTTAAAATGAAATGAAATATTTTTCAGTTAAAAAATAAAATTTTAATGAGTTTGCTTTGGAGTTTTTTAGAGGTTCATTTTGGCTTATAGATTTCAAGAACGTATTTCTCATTTCTTAGACATACGTTGATGATAAAATCTAGGGGTAACAAATTGAATTTTTGTGGCATTAAACTTCATACTGACAATTAAGTCAGTGTCTCTCAAACTGTGGGACACCCTCTGGGAGGTGATAACCTGCGAGGGAGGCGAAAAATTGTTGAAAAGTAAAAAAAAACCAAGGATTATTTTTAAAAAATATTAATTTACTGAAAGTAAAGGAACAAATTACATTCTGACATAATAAAAAATAAAATACACATTTACACTGATATGATACACTTATAAATATATCAGTATTGTGCAATGTATTTTATAGTTACTTTAACAATACTAAGTTAAGAACAAGTTTAATAATTACCACCCCCCCCCCCCCCGTAGGCTTGTCATCAATAAAAAAATATGCAAAAATTTAACCACACAAATTATCAAAATAAGTTGTATAACTAATCCCTTAAATGCCGATTAAAAATCACGCGATTCGCTCCCCAATGCCAAAGTTTAACACGTAGGCGAGTGTATATGGTGTATGGGTAGGAGGGGGTAGAAAAGGAATAAATAAGCAAATCCTTTGAAATAAGTAAATCCTTCGCAAACACTGTCAAGGTTATTTTATAGCATTTCAAATCCTTCGGAATAATTTTATGGTTAGCAGTTCACAGAAAAGATCGTACTTCTTAAAGATATATATATATATACGTCCGGGGCAATTAACGCAATGTCTGAGTGGGACGTTTTTATACGCTGGTGACACTTACGAGGTTAAAGTCGTATTGTAAGTATTGTATTATTGTATTTTTAAATTGCTATTGCCTGGAGGGTGGCGTGATGAAAATTATGTTTAAAGTTTTGGGTCGCAAATATTGAAACTTTGAGAAGCACTGATTTAAGAGCTTAGACAAATGTAATAAAATACAAAAAAGACTAAAATTTATTTTTAAAAGAATAATCTCTTTCATACTTACTTACTTGATTATACGAGTATTTTATCTTTTGCCTTACTCTTGTCTGGATAATAGAGGTTTTTCGATAAACTTAATCGATTCCTACATTTTCTTGTGACTATTGATTTTAGAATTAGAATGAAGGGGTCAGAGAAATTAATATAACTTTTTTAAGGAAATGAAACCAAACCGAAACTACTGACTTAATATGAGAGAAAGCCCCAAATAAAAAAAGGTTGGGAATTAAATATGTGTAGAGAAACATTTATTAATAGTGGTGCTTATTTCAAAATATGAGAATAAGATGAATGTTTATTTATATTTTGATGCTTATTAGGATAAAACTTGTTTTTCCCTAATGGGCTACATATTGACAACTAATCCTTTGCAGAAACTGTATGTCCCCAAATGTACGAGCCATTTCATGGTGGAACAATCTTGTGGTTGCTCTCGCTTCCAAATTTTGACACTTGGATTAATTTTAATTCAAGCTCTCGTCAGTCACTAAATATTGTCGTAATGAAACTAGTAAGTAAATCATGATATTTTCACAGTAAATAAAAATAAGTTAAGGGGACGCAATACGTTTTGTTTGACAAAAATCGGTCACAAAAATAAATTTTTTTTTTTTTTTTTTAGCTAAAGTTACTTTTTTATCTAATTTTCTATATTCTCTCAAAATTTGAAAGCTCTAAGTAAACAAAATCTAAAGTTGTATAATAAATTCTATGTTCTTTTTTATTCACATTTTTCAAGGACAAATAAAAAATTTAAGCTAATTTATTTCAGGAGGGCCAAATATAACTGGTTTATTTTCATTTAAAATGCTAAGACTTTGTTTCTATTGTGGCAAATGCTTTAATGTTTTTTCTACCTATTGCTATTAGTACACGTAACAAAAGTTGCAATACATTTTTAAATCAAATCTGTATTTACTTTATAAAGAACGTAGTTGAATTTAGAATTTATACATTTTACAAGAAATTTTAAATAAGCATTTTCACACAACAAATGTATTTTACGAATATCAGTTATCTTAAAAAAAAGAGCTTGTTATACTTATTTTGACGTACTTGTAAATTAAATTTCATATGTGTACGTCAATTATTGTAGGGGTAGGATTATATAAAAACTGTTCAAATTTTTCTTTAAAAATTAAATGGTTAGCTTTTTGTAGTGAAGAAACTGTAAAAATCATTAAATCAAGGACTTTTTTTTTAAAGATTGAACTATGTCCTCTTAAATTGGTTCCATATGGTTGCTGATATGATGCAAAAAAATAATTATTCAACAGTGAAACAGAACACACGCGTGATCGTACATAACTCTTATCGAAGTCGGAAGGTATGAAACAGCAGTTGCAGAATATAATTTTAAAAAGTTGGTTAGTTGGGGGTATGGTGTCTTCTTTCGAATAAACAGGCCTTACACCCCGATTTTACACCGGAAATAAGGGGATTTATGAGTTCCTGTGCCAGTTAATCCCACTCGTTCAGCAATTCTGTTTTCAGACCTTGGATAGTTTCCGAAGGGAGTTTGTAAGTTGCAATTGCCTTCCCCAGAGTGTCCCATGCATGCTCTATACGGATGAGGTCTGGAGATCTACCCAGCCAATCCATCCTCACTTCCGAAATTCCTCACAATCAGAACATCCTCACTTTCCAGAAATTCATCGAACAGATGAGCTCTGTGTGTCTCGAGTTATCATCCATAAAAATAAAATCAGGGTCAACTTCACCCGTGAAAAGGTGAGCATAATGCTCCAAGACCTCATCTCTAAACCACACAGCAGTCACAATACCTCTGTGTGGTCATCCAAAGTGATGCCTGCCGAGACCATCAAGCTTCCACAATCGTAATTGTCGATTTCTCGGACATAGGAGGGCAGGAAGCTGGTTCCTGATTCTCTCTATATGAAAGTATGAGAATATACCTTACCCCAGCGTTTCTCAAACTGTGGGGCGCACTCCCTAGGGAAGCGCGAGCATATTGAAAAGTCGAAAAAAAGAAGATTATCTCGAAAAAATTTTAATTTACTGAAAGTAAATACGTTCTGACATTTACACTGATATAACTTATAAATATATTAGTACTGTACAATGTATTTTATGATTAATTTAACAATACTAAGTTAAGAACAACATTAATAATTACCAATTACCCCATGAGTCATTGGTAATTAAAATTATATAATTGTCATTTATAGAATTATGTACAAAAATTAACCCTCTGTTATCTTGATAATTTGTAACACTTTTCCTGATAATTAATCCTTTAACTGCCGATTAAAAGTTACGCGATTCACTCCCCAATGCCACCGAGAAAGGAATAAATAAGTAAATCCTTCGCAGACACTCTCAATGTTCTTTTTTTGCATTCGAAAGCCTATGGAATATTTTTCTAGATAGCAGTGTACAGAAAAGATCGTACTTCGGAAAGATGAATATGTATGTCCAGGCAATTAACACTTTGACTTTGCGAGACATTTATATTTGCTTGTGTCACTTAAGAGGTTAAAGTCGTATTGTAGCTTTCGCGTCAAAGTATAGTATTATTGAATTAAATGCAATGTTATTGTATGGAGGGGGCGCGATTAAAATTATGATTGAATATTGGGCCGCAAACATTCACACTTTGAGAAGCACTGCCTTACCCTCTATTAAACTTTTTTTTAAAATTATATTCTGCAACTGATGTTTCATACCAACTTCGATGTGTGTTACACACCATTATGGGTATTTTATAACTGCTGGTTATTTTTTGCATTATATCATCCGTCTTTATATATCAGATTTCATTAAAATCCGTCCTGTAGTTCAAGAGCAGAGGTCGCCAAAGTGGTGGTCCACGAAAGTTTTTCGCTGATCCCCAGAAAAATGTGTGTGGAATATTCTTACTCATCACTAAGCTATGTTTTAAGATGCTTTTAAACATAATTCAATTCATAACAATACGTGAAAAATAAAAATGCTACTTCATAGAATAACGCCACGCTAAATAAGTCGTAATGCTGTAGCTGTATTGTTAGATGTGGATAATAGATCCGTGTGTAGTGAAAATTCAGGATAATAATTTAAGCATGTATCTAAAAGAAAGCCTCATCGACCTATCTCTGTCGAAACTCTCAAATTTAAATTTCATTCATTCTTATCAAGATCTCAGTTTTGGCTTTCCATAAAAAAGTGAATACCCTTTTAGTGAACAGGCGATGAAAATTCTAATTCAATTCTCTACAACTTACTTATGTGAAAAGGCCTTTTTATCTGTCACAGCCATCAAAACACTGTACCGATCTCAGTTTGAAATAAATGCAATTCTCCGTCTTGCAGCAACAACATTGGATCCAGATATCCATAACCTTATTTCAATTTAGTAGGGGCATCCATCCCACTAGGAATGTCTAATGCTAAAAGTTTGATATATTTAAACCATTTTTTTGTTTTGTTTTTAATGTTTTTGTTTATTTTATTATGGCTTATTAATAAATCTGTCATAATTTTGGCTACAAGTAATAGTTTCATTTTATTAAAAAGGTGTGTGTGTTCTTAGATCACAATTTTTTATATATATATTTAACACTTAAAAAATCCTATATTAGTGGTCTACAGGATTTAAATTATGAATTTACTGGTCCGTGAGGTCAAAAAGTTTCCGACAGCTGTTCTAGAGGTAATCGACAAAATCTAAAACTCTTGATTTTGAGCACCAGTGTGTTACCGCACAATAATTTTGTTGATTTTTATTTTTAGATTTGCAGAAGTTTTTGCAAGGCATTTAATTTCTTGTACTGATTTTTTTTTTTACAGCAAAATTTCACTCTTTTCAAATATTTATATTTATGACCGTCAAAAATTTACTTATTAATTTATATACTTGCATTTTAGTGTCTGACTAAAGAATAATTTCTTTTCTACCTCGCTCTCAGCTATTTTAACAAAATCTGGAAAATGTCAATATTTCTTAAAAAGAAAAATAGCTCAAAATTGGAGTTGTACTTTTTATTTTTCATTTTTGTTAGCAATAGTTATTAGTTCCACTTCGCTTAGAAGTTCCCCAATATCTTTCTAATACCGCGTTTTTATATCTTCGATACTCAAAAAAGGAAGTTAAAAAATGGAAAGAAAAAAAAAATCATAGTACACACAAAAAGCATCGATATAGTACAATGCTTCTAGTAAACGAACCTATTTACTGTCAAATGTATTTTGAAACATATAAGGAAGTTTAAGGTGATGTGACAGTTTAAAGATATTGAAAATCTAAGCTATATTCCAGATGTTACTTCCAGCTGCTGACCTAAGGAAATAAGCTAAGTGTTGCCACTTTTTTTCGAAAATACTTCTAAGAACACATTGCATTCAAAATATGCCAAGCTCTTTTTGGATATATTTTTGCCTGTACAGAAAAAATTGCCGTATGTAATTATATATAAAATAAAACAGATTAATTAATATTTTTGCTTTTATCGCATAGGAAAAAACGCAATTTTTACGGGAATTAATTATATGCTGTATATATATATGTATATATATATATATTACTTTTCTAATTAGTAATCTACACAAAATTCTTCTGATATATTAGTTTATGTAGCTGCAGAGTAATCAGTAATTTATGAAAACGTTATTCAAATGACTAAATTTATTTGTTTAATAAACAAGTAATATAAAAATAATGAAGTCAATTTTTTCTTAGGTCAACAAAGAAAAAAATTTGTTTTAGTTAATTTTTATTAAATAGTTACAATTAATACAAATGTGTATACACATATGACAGAATCACACTATTAAGTGACAAAATTGAAAGCGATTTTCCTTGCAATTTTCTATTTTCCTTTCTATATAGGGTGTTGGACTAGTTTTTTTGTGTTTCTTACTATTTATTCATCAATTAAATTTAATTATTCTAATAAAATAGTACAAAAAAAAAGAATTTACATTCTCAGAAATTAGGTCATCCTAGGTGGTATTCAAACTCCCGACCTTTGGATTAGAAGTCTAACGCGCTATCCATTGCGCTACAGGGACACAAAAAACGATTTTCTTTTCTATATATGATGTTGCACTATTATTTTTGTTTGTTACTATTTATTCATTTTTTAATTTAATGAATTAATTTATATTTGAATAAAATGTATTAACTTCAAGTGTCATCCACTACAAGTTTATTTGAACTTGAATGGGTAAAGAGAAAGTATTTTATTAATGATTGAATATTTGAACAAGATATATATATATATATATATATATATAGGGAGAGAGTTATAGGAAGAGAGAGATATTAGGAAGAGAGAGAGAGAGATATTAGGAATTGTGAAAAACGTATATTGGAATAAAAATTGAAGTAAGATTAAGTTTACACAAAAAAGTAATTAAACATAAAATTGAAATTGAAAAAAAATGTATCCTTCTTAAAATCTTCATTTGTATTTCATTTTAAAACAGCATGCTTATTTTTAATTGCTATATCGATTAATCCACTAATCAAATAAGGATTTTATACTTTTTTGGAATATTTAAGAATATTCACTCAATTTTTTCCCATAAGGAATATTACGGGCTTTTCGAAAAATATTTCGTAATTTTGTATCATCAAGTGAAGAGGATTAATTGTGAAATGTTACCTAATGCTTCAAATTTCAACATTCTACCTATAAGAATTTAGTATACGTTAAATTAAGTATTCTACGATTCGTTTTTTTATTGAATTATACCCTAATCATAGCAGAACATTGGTGAAGTCGTTGTTGAATCATGGTACTAAAATCTGCATGACTGAAAAAGAACTGAATGAAATACAATCATGTATTTCCTGCAGATAATCACTGGATCTACCAAGAGTGAAGTGGACTTCTCATGGAATTTTTTGAAGTATAAGGATTCAGTGGATATACATAAATAGGAACTACATGGCATACTGCATCATGAATAATAAGTTTGTTGTGAGTTAAAAATGGCTTGGGGAGAGAAATATATTTATTTTTAGTAGAGTTAGAAAAGAAGGACGGCGTAATAATCTTTCTAAGCAAAAGATATAATCGTACATCATTAATAATTCTTCACGAGTACATATGTATATAGTGCTAGCTATTTATCAACCCGCTTGTCTGGGTATTTCAGAGTATTGTATGACTTTATATTGTTTTTAAGTTACTGATGGTTAAGTTCTATAGCAATAGGCATTTTGGGATTGCATTCAGAAACATTACTATTGCACTCACTCCTTGATTCATAAAGAAAAGATAAATTTCTAAAATGGAAATATATTTACCTTTACTTCCCCCATAATTCCCCTCCCCGATACCTTCCTCCCTTGTAAATAAATTTCCTACAATGCCGATTTTAGTGGATCATTAAACAACAAAAGAAACATTCCCGCCAAATATGTATGATAGTAAAAAA
>BMAV01004085.1:0-20136 GCA_019973955.1 Trichonephila inaurata madagascariensis
TATCTTAAAATTAAAAAAATACAGCTCAAAAGTATAGGTGCGCGCTATACGCCGGATTTTACGGTACTTAGTCCGTCGCCAAAAGCCCTCGTGTAGTTGAGCAGTGCGACGTTAATATTCACTCACTCAAAAAAGGAAGAGTTTCAAATGTCCATAATTTACCTTTGCTTATAAGTTGATATTTTTCTACACTGGTGTGCAAAACTTAAGCAACAGGTGGGTTTATTGCCATAACTTCACGAAAAATCATCTGAGAACATGAAATTCTGAAATAGGGAATTTATTATGTACGTAAGGATGACGAAAGCATCGGCGCTAAAAAAGGAATACAACGCATACGGTATGGAATCAAACAAAACAAGCTTTATTGAACGCATAGTATCATGACTCGATTGTCTACCCAACGGAAGAACAACAAGCAGATGTTCCTAATATGGTATATGCCCTCCCCTTACTACATGTTGTTGCACCGTCTCCGCATACTCAGAACCAGCTGGTGCAACATTTCTTGAGGTAGGAGTGCCCTTTTAAATCAACATCTGTTTGAGTTGTTGGTTGTACCCCGGATGATGTAACCCGGTGGCAATACGTCTCCCCAAAGCATCCCACACATGTTCGATGGGATTTAAATCGAGGAGCACGCTGGAATCCATTCGAGTGATATCTTCACTTCCCAGCAGCTCCTCAACGCAAGAGTGCGATGTGGCCGTCATTGTCATCCATAAAAATGAAGTCGGGCCAATGGCACCTCGGAAAAAGATGCACATGGGAAGAAGTACCTCCTCACAATAGCGACCCCCGGGTTTACAGACCCTCTGCAAAATGTGAAGCTCAGTTCCGCCGTTCAGCATAATGCCAGCCAGACAAGAATTTCCAGGACCACCGTAACGATGTCTTTCCTTGATGTTACGGGGATAAAACCGGGTCCTGATCTTTTCCAAATCAAAACGCGTTGAGAATCGCTTCTGGTACTGAACCGACTTCATCCGTAAAGAGACAAGACTCCACTGATCAGTTGTCCAGTTTTGTGCTCTCTGGCCACTGTAAACGGTGGCTTCGGTGGCCTCTTTCAATGGGAGGCAGCGTTCAGGACGGCGGCCTCCTCAGAACAGGCCCCTTGTGAAGGGCGTCTGGCCACAGTAAACCGCGACACTTGTCGACCTGTTGCTGTAGAGTTTTAGCAATAGCGCTTGCTGACTGCTGTTTGACATTTTTCGCCTGCAGGATGAATATCGGTCATCCCCTGCAGTTGTCGTCCTCGGGGGTCCACACCAACCTTTCTAACAGCTGTACCCTGTGGTTTGGAACGCTTTCAAGCGCGCGAAACGACACTTTTGTTGATTCGAACGTGCAGCTGCACTGGTGACAGTACGCCCCCCTCCGGTTTCCGATCATTCTTCCCGTGTAAGTCGTCCAGGTGATTTTTTTTCAGCCATATTTCACGAACCCCACGGGCCCTTTCAGAGAATATGGTGAATTGTGCCCCGTCCTTCTTTCATTCTATGTTGAGCAGCCCCCCACATCTTTTTTGCGTACGCTCACATCGCTTCTGACGTTTTGTTCCTGATATTTGCATACGCATGACGTTTCTACTGACTTACGTATTCACTGTACTGATCTCCAGACCTCCTTTTCTGCAATTTCATGGCTATCTACTAAATTTTTACATTGTTGCTTAAGTTTTGCACACCAGTGTACTATGTTTAATGTAAACGATGCAAAATCGATGTGAAATTATTTTATGATTACTTCTAGTTCTCATTCACTCGAGAAAAAGAAAACCCAAATAAAATTTATACCATGATCTCCATTCGTATAAAAGATAAAATATTTTGTATAAAAGACATAAAATATGTTTCGTTTTTTAACTATTGACAATGAAGTATGCTTTTAAGTGCTCTTAATTGTTAACCTTTATAGAATAGCGAGAAAAAACAAAACATAATTTGCATTAAAAAAGTTCTCTTCTTTGAGATTATTTGTGTATTTATATTAATCGGCTTTTGATTTCTTAGAGACATTAGAGAATCAAGTAAACATATAATAAATAACAAGGATAGAAAAAATAACATTTTTAAGGATTTGGGCCTTTTTTAAAAATCTTTCTCCGTAAATGCCCCAAATTTTCTGCTAAAGTCATCTTCTGGTTTTTACCAAAATAAAAATAAATAACAGAAGACACTTGATGAATTTTGATTTAAAAAAAAGAAAAGAGAAAGTAAGATAACTATTGTTTTATTTGCTTCTCTTCTTGAAGAAACAACCATCGGATGAAAAATATTTTGCTTTCAACTCTTCAAAACATTTCGTGAATCAATAGAAGATGAAGGTATGCACATTTTTGGCATGAGACAAACGCTAAAACGGTTCTAAATCTGAAAAAAACATTTTTTATATGTTCGATATTCACTTTTCAGTTCTACACGATGAGATAATTTTTTTTAATAAAACTAAATTTTTGTTCTGTTCATTTTTATAATAATGATCTTCACCTGTTTCATCTCCCTCGAAACGAGTTCATGTTCACTAGATGATGGTGTTATTTCTTACAAAGGTGTTTTTACCTCCTTCTAATTTTCCGTTGGGTATCTGGCAGAATAAAGTTATTCATCGATGTATTTTCCATTTCTAATGATCCCAATCTCGGGCACCCCTCTGTGTCTGATGCCGGCATCCTTATAAGGGCGCGCCTCCGTCTTCATGTTTATGGATGCCTTCTTCAGTTCCTTCCAATGAAGAAGGGGGAGGAGTAGACGAAATCTCGAGACACAAATTAGGAACTAATGACACATCGGAAACCGGTCCCTTACGGTGCTCCTGCCTACTTCTTTCCTTATGCCACAAAATCCTTGTCCAGAGCCTTTCATTAAAAAGAAAAACATTTGAAACATGACCGTAAAAAGATCTGTTTGAGAGAAATGTATGTAGAGCGCACCACATCATTTTCTTGTTTGGAAGTGTTCGTTGATCGCATATCCTCAGAGGATGGGGAAAAATGTTTTTAGCATTACTTGCGCATAAGAGCATTTGATTTATTTAAAGTTGTTCGCATAGATGTGAGGAAGTGTTCCGAAAAACTTTTTTTAATTACATTAGTGTTTATCAGCAGATCATTTAGAAAAGAGATGATTCATAGGTACTCATTATTGACAATATTACTGTCATGCAGGTTGTGACTTTTGAGAAAAATAATGGTAGCGTGATATTTATTAATTTAAATATTTGGTTTATTTACGTCACAGCTGTTAATTACAGTATATAACATTGAAATTTTTAAAAGGTTGGTTAACTCATTATAGTCCAAATTTTGTTTGTGTATGATGAGATTGCATCTGTCCTGTTCGAAGTTTTCCAGCAGACTTCACTCTGCCCTCTCTAGGGTCTCGGAATGGTAGCGGTCAGCCTCTTTATCCTCGAGTTATATCCGGCTCGTGGGTGGAGTAGGGGGTTCTCACCGTCTCAAAGGTTGCCGGAGCGATGACTAAAGACAAGACCTCGCAATATTTTAAGGGTGCACATGTGCATAGGAACGTGGCTATCCTATCCACAAAAAGAAGCCGACTTTTCAGCTGTGTGGTGGGAAAACGTTACAAGATGTAGTAAAGATTGTTAATGTTATATTCCATCATGTCATGGACATATAGTTCCGTTGCTTATATACTGTTTTGGTTCGTAGCAACCGAGATGTCAAGGTCGCGAATTCGTGACCGGCATTATTTCCTCCAAGTTGTGCTTTCGGGTTGTAGAACCACTGAAGACCTGCTATATAGAGGGTTTGGTGTACATTAAAACTCTCTGTGACGTTTTCGTGCCCCACAGCTGCAAAATCGGCTTCTTTGTGTGGATAGGATAAAACCGTTCGTATGCACACGTGCACCTCAAAAGTATTGCGGGATCTTTCAATCTGACATCGCCCCGACAACCAATGGCCGTGAGAAAACGAGCCACAACCTCGACTGAAATTCGAGGTATAATAGAGGCGACCGCCTCACCCCAAGAGAGTGTAAAGACCGAGTTTTACAGAGTGAGACAGAGACTTGCTGTTTCCGATTGAAATACCAAGAATATCGGTTGTTTACCCTCACAAATATCCTATTCTGCAGTAGTGAAGTAACCCATAGTATGAATAACTTCTTTTTAAATGCAAATACTGTAATTAATAGCTGTGGAGGTAAATAAATCAATTATTTAATTTCTCATACTGCCATTAATTTTCCCAAACGTCACGCTGTCGAAGCTCAAAATCCCCATGTTAGGCGTGGTGTTGTCAGTTTGGGGATCTTCCTCGACTTTTAACCGGTGTCCGTCTCCAGTAACTATCTTCAGAAAGCGGCGTTAACGACCCATCAGCCAATCAATATATATTCTTTTGCTCCCGCCATTTATTTATTCCTGCATGGACCGAGATCGACATATGTTGCTATGGGTCTCTAATTTTGTACACCTCCTAAATAGATAAAATAGCCAAATTAAGGAAAGAGTCATCTAGATCAGAGGCTCCCAAACTTTTTTGTTTCGTGGACCCCTTGCCATGTTTTTCGGTATGGGGTTTAATTAATATTGAATTTTTACAAATTTATCAACTTAAATATCTTTTAGATAGCTAGTACTACTACTACTACTTTAAAAGAATTAAATTTATAACTAATGAAGTATAGAGTTAAAAGTTTAAAAAGCATATGTTAAGTAATCAAATTAAAAGTTAATATATAAAATAACTGTCAAATAAAATAACCAAACAACACACAATTGATTTTAATTCGAGGGAAGAATCTAGCGCTACAATAACAAATATTCAACATTTAGTATCAATCTTGTCAGGTTTAACCTTAAATCTCCTCTGTTAGTAGTGTCCAGTTTTCTTTTTTTGTTTTGGAGATTGGCTACTGCGCTGAAACTCCTCCTTCTTACTAGGAAAAATAATTAAAAACTTCTTCACGATATTCCATAATCCGGGACAAATAATAGGTTTGCCTTTTTAAAGCCAAAATTGCTGGCATCACTTTAAAATCCTCATGGGTGCATATCACGAAAAGTTCCTGTTGTCATGTGACAATTTTTTTCAATAGAACCCTATAAATTGATTGCCTACTGTGGTATTACCATAGTCAAAGCATTCTCAAACCTGGTTTCAAAATCTGAATAAAAGGCAGTTAAATGTTGAATGTAGGTTAAAACGTGCTCTGACAGATTGTCTGGATTAATTTGCGAAAATTTCGGACCTCCAGTATTATACTTCTTTAGTTTAACTCTGGAAAGAAACGCTGAAATGGTTCCGGTTTTAAAAAAATTATGCTGTCACCTTGTAAGGGCAAATTAACCTCATTAAATTTAGTAAATAAATCTGCCAAATGAGTGAAATTTGGTTTCCACTTGATTAAATTTTCTTTTAAAATTAAAGTCCCGATCTAGTTTAATGAGAGCCAATATCACATAGACCCCTCATTGACCCCTAAATTATTTTTTTGCTGACGTGGACCCCTTGCAGGTCGTCATAGACCCCTGTGGGTCTATATAGACCACTTTGGGAATCACTGATCTAGATGATAATTTCAGGTTATATTTTTCTTTATAGTACGTACTCTAAGAGTACGTTTTACGTATTTTTGCACTTTATGTATAATAATTATTCATATATATATTGAATTTTTATGCTTTATGTACAGTTTTGAAAACCTGTTCTGTTAGTCAATCGGTCGTTAGTTAAAGAGATCCTTGTTATGTGCTAAACTCGTGGATTTATATGCGAGTATTTGCCAACTTGGTGATGTAGTTGTTTGGTGGTGACCTTGTACGCCTAAGGTTGCGGGTTCGACCCCAGCCTAAGTCAGTGGATTTTCATGATGCAGAAAATCGATAGCGTCCATGTCGTATGAATATATAAAATGTAAAAGATCCCTTGCATGCCTGCTTGACCTAAGTGCTCTTGACAAATTTAAATTCCAAAGACGGTTTCGCATCGTCAGAGCTCAGGTGCGTCCCCATGGGGAGGATATTGGGCTTCAAAATTACTTGCGGCGATTTATATTCCACCTATGTGGTGCCGCACTAAAAAGAGATACCAGCTCCCACATGGAATATACTAGGTCTGCAATAATGGAACACCAACTCGCAGTTCCATCAAAAATAATAATAATAAAATATGCGAGCATTACATTTTTAAGGAGTCAATTGAGGTATATGTTGAAAATCCTTAAAATCTGAATTCTAAAATCAACTGCTTTCATTTTGTTTGGGCATCAACACAGACCGACATCTGTCTTTTGGATTCGATTTCGAGAGCGGTTCCGTCAACGCGTCATAAAACAAAAGACAGCTCTCCATACTCCTCGTATAAATAAATAGCCTGTCTTAGAATGTTTCTTATATTTTTTTCTCCTCCCTCCAGCAGATAGGAGCGGCAGTGAACTTTGATCTGGATGATTCAAGCTGATGGCCAGATGATATAGAAATAACGCTGCGAGTGAACAAAAAAAGATTTGCCTCTCAGTAGACCCTTTGTGTCTCGAGGATGTGAGGTCGTCCAGAGTTGGGGCACAAGAGCGAATGTTGTCAATCCTGTAATTGCATGCATGGAAACGGTTCTCGACGATTAAATGAAACTTAACTCTCTATTAATCAGATACAGTTAGTGATGGATATCGTACAAACCAAGTATTCTATTTCTCCAGTCTTGTTTGGATTGGGTATCATCGGGAATGCCGAAATTTGATCCTGATATGTTTATTTATTTTTTTTCTTGTGTATTCCATTTCGTTTACACAAAGTTTTCCAGGTGCAGTATGCTGTTTTTTTTCAGAAAGGATTGGTTATTTAGGATATTTCTTGCTGTTTGATTGAATAAATCTATATAGAATGAACCGATGGCGACTTTACAGTTTTAAATGAATATAATTTTTAATGATGTATAATGTTATGAGAGTTTATTTTTATATGCATATATTATATAGTGTTTTGAAAAAATTTTTAAACAGGGTATGAAAAACAATATCTTTTAGATTTATACATCGTGGCTCAATTCGCTTTCAAAATATTGTTATATTACTTATGCACCTTGAATTTCTAGACGGATCTTGATTTCTAAGTTGAGTTGGTAAGTTTATTGTAAAAAACCCGCTCCCAGAAACCTGTCTTATGTGAAACTTTCGTGCGCTGTGTGAAAACAGTTATCCGTTTAGCAACATTAAATACTTTTCTTTCGTACGTTTGCTCTGTCGAATTTTCCCATAATTAAAATTCCAAGTCTTGATTTTCGGATTCTTAAAGGAAACCAAACAATACTTTTATCAAAACGTATTCATATGTCAATTTTATTGGAATTTTTGACCTTCCCTTTGTTTAGCTGTCGAAAAATATCTGGAGCAAATAATTATTTAATATAAATATTCAGTTATAGGGAAAAATAGTTTAGTTTTCACTCGTGAAAGTCAATGTACACCACAAAATATTAAAGCTCTAGACATGCCTCTCCCCCTCCCCCTTGAAATAGAATTAAGTTTAAACTGTAAATGAAAAAAGAATATAATTATTTTTGAGTGAGGCTATTGAAAAAAAAATCTACATAGTCTACGAGAAGTCCACATAAATTATTCCAGTGTAATAAACATGGCGTATACCTCTATAAAAGTATAATTAAGAACTAATTTTATTTCCATGTAAGCACAGATTCACGTGAATGGAATAAAAATTGTTTTAAATGATTTAATTGCTTTTTCTTAAAGTAGACCAGATTCAAGTGATAGATCAAGATTTTTTGGTAAATGAGGAAAAGCCTTGATTTGCGAATATTTATTACCGATAACGTACAATATTCAAGGCAGCAAATATTGTTTGAAGCAGTGGTTTTCAATTTTTGTTACTACACCTTCTCCCTTTTTAGAGGCCGCAGCAGGCTAGTGGTTACAGTCACGATCTCGTGGCCTGAGTGCCGCGGTTTCGAGTCCTGGTGCCACTGAAGACTCGCCGTGCAGAGGGGATCGATGCGCAATTAAATATTTGAGGCTCAAACGTCCTCCCTTTTGTGTGGTGTGATAGTTTTGAGAGGGAGTTCCCAGCTCAGGTGTCGTCCTCATCATTTGCCCTGGGTTCAGAATGACGAGATCCTACGCCAGTAGCTTTCGTATTGCTTTGTAATGTGTGACGTTAATAAAACTCTCAGCTACTTTTTTTAAAAAAAAATCAAACTTAACGACCCCAGTGTCGCAACCTAGTTTCCGAAACAATGGGTTTCCACACAATTTAAATAAAATTATATTGAAGTTCAAGAGAGACTATGTATAGTGGACGGACACTCACTCACTCTCTCACACACACACTCTTTTAATATTATTTCAAAGTTCACTTATGTATACGTTTTTAATTTATATATGTTCTCCGAAAATTGCGTTTTTGTTAAACATTTCTCGCCAATCTTTGTATTAACCGGTGTCTCCACAAGGAGGGGGGGGGGATGGGTTGAAAGTGAGATTTGATTGATTCCATGGGAACTAAACATTTAAATCAATGTAAGTAAACATTGAGTTCGTTAAAAGTGTCACTCATCTGAATTGCCCCGTCGGCGTTAAGTAATCCTTCAGACTGAACCGACATCCAACGGTTATTTATTTATCTTTATTTTACACGTGTCTTGATGAAATGCTTTGTTCTTCACTCCACGAGTGATTTGAATTCCTCGTGTGCTCATTCGATGGAGTTAACCACATCCTCTTCATTGGAAACCATTTGTAATCTTCGCCTCGCCGAGGAATGTCCCTGACTCACTCACTGCATTGCATTGAAATCTCCGCATTTCCATCCTTTCTTCACTTGGTGGGAGACTGCCCGATATGGGCATGCCTGGCGCTCTGTCACGCTTATGAAACTAGACTGCGCTTTCCTTGTTCTTTTTCTCTTTCTTGCATCTCGAAAAGATGAAACGCAATTTTTTCTGGGAGAAATCGTGCTTTCGAACGATAAATCTCCGGGATTAGGGTGGAAAATTGCCCCATTCTTCATTGGGTGGCAACACCGTCGTATTTTTTTTTCTTTTCGCTTTTTGTCGCAATTCGTTTGCGAAATTATTTGTAAACAACCCATTTCGTTTTCGTAAATAGTCCTACCTTAACCTTTAATCTGATTTTTTTTTTACGTATATATTTTAGAGTCAAATGAAAGGTGTTTTTAAATTCCATTCGGGTGTCTGTTAGACGGGATGTTATCACGAGCGAACACAGAACAATACTTTTCTTTTGATATACGAGACTCAGCTCTACAAAACTGATCCGATGAGACTCAGGAATCGTTTAAAGAAAATCAACAAGGCAAACATAACGTTTTGGATTATTTTATAAAAGCTGTTGTAACTATGAACAGGGGCGTCCGGCAAATTTAATGGGCGGCATTTGAATCAGATTTGAAAAATATTTTTTTTGCTACAAAAATTTTTGATAGGTTTTCTGAAATATTGGTTGTGAATTTGGTATTTCATTTAACGTATCTTATTTCCTTACTTTGTACTCTATATGTTTACTGGCAGTTTTCGTAGGTTAAAACTTGAAGGGTTCGAGGCCTGGAGTATATGTTAAATCATGAAATTCAATATGTTTACACATCTTTCACTAGTAACTTTCTTTTCATTCCGGAGTGAGGTGACAACGGACATTCCTTTCACCTTTACGATGTCTCGTGTCAGCTTTTCGAAAGGGGATAATAAGAGATTTTGGTGGATGGAGAGCTACAGGAGGTGTCTTGTTTTAGTCTGGAGTGAGGTAAAATAAACGCTTTTGATCCCTACCATAAGCTGACTATTTTGCTAAGAAATTGGCCTGCTGATATGATCGATTCCTTCTCTTACATTTTACTCGTTTGAAATAATAAGAAATTATGTTCTTCATTTCGAACTATTTTGAATTTTTGAAGACTTAAAAGAGTATGTATGTATGTATGCTGGAATCATTCAAGTTTTATAGGTGCGTCTTTATGTGAACAATTTATCTTTAATTATAATTTTTTTGCTTTAGAGAGAGGGGTGGCATTTTTGTCCGGGTTGGCAAAATTGCTAGAGCCGGCCCTGCTATGAAATTGAATTCGTTAGAAAAGTTGTAAAAACGTTCTGCTTTCTTTGAACTTTTTTTTTTCAATGGGGCTTCATTTAGACACTTAGCCTCTGCAGACATGGTGAGTCTCCAAAAGTGAGAGCCATTTAATTGCTAGCACCATCTAGTGGAGGCCTCGCTACTAAATTTGGACGCTTGAAATAATTTTTAATTCAACCTCTCGTACTAAATATTGCCGTGATTTAATTTTGCCGGTAATACCAAAGCCAAAAGGGTACTTAAGGAATCTTTTTCATGCCACATAATCATATGAAATGCGTGCCTACGATTTACGAATACAGAAAATCTATCGACTCCAGCGGGGGTCGAACCCGCATCCTTAGGCTTACGAAGAAGGCGCGCTACCTCTAACTCCCCGGAGCCGATCTTTCGTTAAGCTTTTTATTGTCTACTTAGAATCAGTATTAAATACTAAAACTGAAACCACATTTTTTTTAAACTTAAGTGTAGAATTCTCTAAAAGTGTTATTCAATAGTATTCCTGAAAATTGAATAATTTCACATCAACATAATTAAATCTTTTAGAATTCATCATTTTTTCTAACTTTCATGATTCACAATTTTATGCAAATTAATTTTCATGTTTGTATTTCTGTAAATATTTTACGCTCTTTTTTAAAATAGTAATTGGCGGCCATTTTAGAGGGCATTTTAGTCACTGTCGATCGCTTCACTAAGTAAAATTGTACAGCCAATCCCACTTTATCAACCCATGCAAAGATTTATTTCTGCTTATTCTGATCAATTAATCTGTGGTTATTTAGGGATATATATAAAGTGTAAGTTTTTATATTGTTAACTTTATGCGATGACCCATTAATTCTTTATTTATATGTATTTTATTTTGTATATTGGCAATGGATGTTATATTAGACTTTGGCAACAGTTTTCGTTTGATTGTTTTTGTGAGGAGCGGCATTTTTCAGATCAACATATTACACTTAAATTATTATCGTGTTAATGAACTAATATTATTTTAAGTGCTTTTCTCGAATAAAACATTGCATTCTCATCTTTCTTTTAATACTAATTTTTTTTCTCCAAAATTTACTACATTTTTATACATTTAACAAAATGGATGAATATTTGTAATTTTTTAATGAGAAAATTCAGAGGTCGGAAATTTGTTTTATAGTAAATATTACATTTTGGTGTAAAATTTCGTAATTTATAAATTTTGCATTAAAAAAACTCCAGAAATGGTAAAGATTGTGCAATGGTAACTTAAAGATATTTGATTCATAGCATAGAGAGATAAAAGTTTTGCAGCACGCTGTTGAACATTTACTGATTCATCCGGGTGTATTTCTTCGAGTGTTCTCTCCAGCTCTTGATGGCGGAAACAAAACCTTCTCTATCTTTGCCTCCAGAGGCCATTAGTTCGAAATCGTCTGTCGCGATCCTCTTGGGTCTTCATAAATTAAGGATTTCTTAACAATCATTTTAAAATTTTTGAAAGCAAGGGCTTGTTTCTGTAGGTAAATGTTGATGCATGTGCTTATAACTTTTCCTCTCCGAATCCATTTTAAATCACTAAAAAGTAGCTTTGTTTTTTAAATTATCTTTCTTTTCCATTTGGGACCATCCACACTTACGACCTCAAAAATGAGTAAAAAAATAATAGTTACAGTGATGCGTACAGTGGAAATTGAATATATATTTTCACATCGAGTGCAGTCAATGGCATTTTTGTTTTGTGTACCATTTTTCAATTCCTACTATTAGCTCACACTTTCTATATATTTATTTACCTTGGTGGAATTTTCAATCGAAAAAAAATACATTTTAAAGCGCTTTATTGTGCTGAAATTTTATATACACGATTATTTGGATGACAATACAATAATTTAATTATTATTAATAAAAATTTTTTGATTAAAACTAATTATTCAAAGAATTACAAATACAGCCACGTTGACATCATTTTTAGAGACTTAGCGACCCTTTTGGCGACTTGTGTCAAAACACTTGAAAAGGTATTTTCTCACATTTTAAAGCGTTCGTTTGAGGTGCAATTTTCTATACATTATTGTTTTGGGTAAAAATACGATACTTTAATGATAATGAATAAAAATGAATTGCCACTTAATGTTGTGATTCTGTCCGATGTATATACTTATTTATATTAATTGTAACTAGTTAATAAAAAGCAGCTAAAATAAAAATTTTCTTTGTTGATCTAAGTGGGAATTGACTAAATTTATATATATATATATATATTACTTATATACAAGTATAACCAGCTTAAGTAAAAGCAGCGTTGAACAATGTAATTCCGACTTCACGAGCTGTTAGTCGGAATGGAACTCCCTAGTTACCTATATGTTATGCTTGTAGGTACTTTCTTGATATCATTACTTTTGGCTTGATCACAAAATATTTCCTCGAGTACTAGAAATTGTATTTATGCAACCACATAATCCAGAAGTATTAAATAAATAGAAATTAGTCAATTGATGCTTTTGGTTAGAATTATCGTTGCACACGTGAAATTCGAGAATTGCTTACAAAAGCAAAAATCGCGCAATCGTCAACCATGGTTAATTGACAAAGTTGACCCTTCGCTTTCACACACCTCACGAGGACTAAAAGGAATACTTTCATCCACCAGCTCATTTTATTTCCCGTGCCGAGGTGGAGAGTGAGGTGCAAGCTCAAGTGTGGCCGCGGTAGCCGAGTGGTCACGGTATCGGATCGTGGCTGATATGTCACGAGTTCGAGAGCTCAAACGTCCTCCCGTTGATGTGGTGTGATAGTTAGGAGAGAGGGGTGCCAGAGCTCAGGTGTCGTCCTCGTCACTTGACCGTGGTTCAAAATGACGAAGTCCGTCGCCATAAGCCCTCGTGTAGCTGAACAGCGCGACGTTAATCTTCACTCACTCACTCACGCCAGATCAAGTGTCGTCCTCGTTACTTGGCCGTAGTCACGTCGCTAATAGTCCATATTTCTTCTTTGTGCGATGTTAAAAAACAATCAATGAACGGGACGTTTCTTAAGGGAAAACTAGTTTTTTTTTCCATCTAGCCAAACCGAGGTACTGTCACCTGCACGATGCTCAAAGCCACGGCTAACGACCGGCGTACAACTAGCCCTTTACCACGATGAATTTCGTGGACCTTGATTTGACATCGGTGATCAGGTGGTATATGCAACAACAGCATGTTTCAAATGCTTGGGGCTCGACTAAGATTGGCTTCACCAAATGTAAAGAGTCTGAACTAAACTCGCGGAACATATTTTCAGATAAAAAAATATTTTTTTTTTAATGCAAATGTGTGTTTGATATTGCAACTGATACAACCATTATTTCATAAATAAGCAATATTTTCTATTTGTAAAATGAACACTTATTTAGGATTACGACGTTAGGGACGAAATATGGTACACATTTTAGATTCAAACGAAGGGGGAAGGATCAACTCAGGAACGAAAAAGTCGTCTTGTCGAAAAATGTAGAAAACGAGTGAGAAAGATCGCGGTATTTTTTTTATCTGAAAAAAAGTATTCTGATTTTATGTACCATTTTTTTTTTTTTTTTTCATGATATTATTTAACATTGGCGGGGAAAATAAACTTAAACGCCCCCATTTAGCCTAACCACCAAGAAATTTAAAAATTAGTTGACGATTGCTTTGAGGTTGTAGATCTTATTTGATTTGTTTCGTCGCTAAAAGCGAAACTAAAAAAAATTTAAAAATCAAAAGTAAACTAGGACAAGAATATTATTGATGTTCTTTTCCAATTGTTGATATAATTTATTTTCGAGAATTGCTTTCTTTCTCCACGGAAATGCTACGTAATTTTCTCCATTTCTAAAATCTTTTATTTTTCCGAGAGAGAGGGTCCATTCTATCGCTTGTAATTTTCGAATCCGAACAATCGTTGTTTACAGGACTGGAAACTTCGTTTATCCTTACGGCTGCTTTTTTTATCTGTCGTGTTTTTGAGGAGATAGTTCCGAGTCGTAGCTTATCTGAGAGGTTTTATTTTCCTTCCATTGTTTATCGACACTGCCAAGGAATTTGGCAACCCAACGCGTCCATTATCGGGTGACGTATGCAGCATTGTCATCCACCTCTAGAACCTCAGCGTCTTGTTGCCATCTTGGGTCGCATAATTAGTTTTTTGCAGCCCCATTTCCCAAATCATTATTATTCATGGCAAATTTGGCAGTGCGTGTGGGAAAGTGTCTTAGAGGCTGAGATCCGAAAATTCTGTACGAACTGCTGATGCTATGAAGTTTCGAATTCTTTTTATCTATCAAAATGATCCACCCCAAGTGATCCAAATTCGTGGAACTCGCTGCAAATTTCAATGCTACGTGCTCCTTTTTTTTTGTGAACTGATCTAAATCGAGAGTAACCTTGAGTGACGCAACGATGAGACACTTTATTATTTTGGATGAGATCAGATAAATTATCGATGATTGAAAAAGGAAGCTCTAATTTAGTTTTTCCCAAGACGATGCATTTTAATGAGACTTCTCATTGAGATTGCGCCTCGGATATCATTAGTGAGTCGGAAACCGTATTTTATTGCAACAGCTCGACCTCTAACCCTTTTTTTGTTTTGTTAGATCATCGTGCATTGACATTAGAAATTCTTTCTTTTTGCAGAAGAGGAGAAAAAAAACATTCAAATACAAATGCAGTCTAACCTCCATATAACGAACCTCTATAGAGCGAACTTTTTCCTGGAACCAAGAACATTTCACGATTTTCTTCGTAAAATAACCTCTTTACAGCGAAGTACATTTTCTATATAACGAATTTTTTCTCTTGTGATTCAATTTTTTTTCTCTCTATTTTTGAAGTAATTATGGACATTTCTCTTTTAACACATTTTATGGTGGTCATAAATCTTGAACTGGTTTTATTAGGTGCCTAACTCCCCGAAAGCAGTAGAATTCTGGGCGTTTCATCCAAAAAGTGCAACCTTTAACCCCCATTGTCCAGTTCAGTAGAAATATCTTCGATATTCCCTTGCACCCTCAGCGGAGTTGTCTCGTGTCCCTGAGTCCTCTTGAGTAGTGTTCATTGATCAGTCGTACTGGTAACTTCGTTTCTTGTGGCTCGAAAACGTCAAAACATAAGTGCTTGAGCATCAAAGATAAAAATTTAATTCTTCAGGAAGTGGATAAAGGCTTCAAAAGAAAAACTTTCCTTGCAGTTTTCCTTTTTTTCTTTCTTTTTTGATAAGTAAGATACATAAAACAAATAGATATTGATTTACAAAAAAGGTGTGGATAATTACTTTTTTTTAATACACAGTGTTTAAGAGTAAAATTTGTTTTGTGTTGTTTACAAGGAAAATTGAAAGATGAACCTCTATTCCATATAACGAACTTTTTTCCGGGATTGAGCGATTTCGTTAGATAGAGGTCCGAGTGTATCTGTTGTTAATAAATGGTAAAGACCGCTCTTGCTGAAAAGACAGCTCCATATCCTCATGGATTGTTTGATTTGTGATCATTTTCTCTCTATACCAAGGGTTTGTAACCTATGGCACGCTTGCCATAGACTGTTGATACATTTGTAATGGACCTTATTTAACCAACATGTTCAGAATTATGGACATTCAAGGAACTACGGAAAAATCTGAAGCATAACTCTAAAGATAAATATTAGCTATTTTGTAAATTATTGAATGTCGTTGCTGGAGAAATTAAAGTGTTTGAAGAGAGAAAATGGCATGTACTCTGCTTTTCGCTTTTGGCTCTACATATCTATGTAAAAATTCTTTTCTCATAAGAAAAATATTCCGAGTCCGCAAAGAAATTGTTTAACAACTGAATATTCAAAACCGTGTAAAACTGAAAGTCCCGAATGATTCCCCTGACTTTTCGATATGAAAGTAGAGCGGTGCAAGCACTAGGTTCGTAATAAAATTTTTATTTAACTCTAATGAAGGGAAATACTTATATTTTACAATGTCTATTTTTTTTTCTTATTTTAATAAATATGTTAAAAAAAATACATTATATGAACAATTTTATATATTTTTTTTAAAAATAGTTATATTTTATGGTGTTTATTTTTATGAGAAATATCTTTAAACAATGCAGAATTAAATAATATATAATAAAACCGTAAATATAAATTATTGACCGCTATTCTCTAACTCTGCATGCATTATCGTGGGAATCGAATGGTTTCAGAAATGTCTTTCTGGATGGCACGCTGAATCCTATTGGTAAATTGGTTTGGCACGCCAGTGCTAAAAGGTTGCCGACCCCTGCAATATGCATTTGTTTACCAGTAGCCGGGTCAAAATTTAAATTGTTGGAATCATCTGAATTTGAAAATTCCATACGCTTCCCTCGTTTGGTGGTTGAATTTTACTAACGGAGCGCTGCGAAGAAACACGGGAGCTATTGACAAGCTGTCACACCACTCCAATGTGATGTGCTTTGAACTTCGTCGGGTTTTTAGCGTGCATCATGTCCGTCACATGGTGGGTCTGTTGTTGCACCAGGATGGGGACCTATGTACTCGATAAAAACATCAGCTTCGAGTTCGCGACTGCGACCTTCGGCTACCGTGGCCACATGCTTCCCTCATGTAATTTTTTCTATTTAAAAATAATTCCAAGACCACATTTATGGCTGAGCTAATCGAGTGGATAAGGTCACCGTTGCTTAGGCCTGGGGTCAAAGATCAGCCGTAGCCGTCAGGGCTGATGATTAAATACGTCGAGGCTCAAAGTCACATTGGCGTGGTGTGGAAGTTTGAAGAAAACGGTCTCAGCTCAGATGTTGTTCTGGTGATTTGACATAGGCTCAAAATGATGAGGTCCGTCACCAGACGCCCTTGGGTAACTTCAGGTTGTTACGTTGTTAAAAAATCAAATAAAATCAAATTGAAGATTTTTATTTAATATCTATTTAAATATCCTCGGACTGGGCAAGATCGACTCAGCCTTTCATCCCTCCTGCAGTGGCTCGATAAATGAGTATCAAGCTTGCTTGGGGACTTAAGCACTGGGGGCTAGCTTCAGACTAACCATCTGATTGGGACATTTGCTCATGTACCTCAGCACCTAATGGTCACGTATACTGGGATGAGCACATTAGGCCTTGGCCCTCATGTGCTGTTGCGCCTCTGAGTTTGAGTTAGAGTTTAACAATTGAAATATCTCGCGTACCATTTATTTTTCCTAGTCAAAAGAAATTTAATCTCAAATTTACTAGCAGGAAGAAGGCTGGCCTGGAAAAGGCTTCTTGAGAAGGCCAAGGCCCACTCTGAGCTGACGAGCCACTGAGGAAGGAAGGAATCTCGAATGAAACGATGATTTTTCAATGCATAAGTTTTCTCTTTTTTTTCTTCTTTTTTTTTGAAGTGAAAACTTTTTTAGCCGCCCTGGGCACTTTTAGTAGGGGGAAATCTTATGGGTTCGCGTCACCGACATGCTCATGACCGGCGCACGCGCAGTGTGCTGTGCGCCTTAGACACTTTTTGGATGGGTGAAATCTCGTGCGTTCGCGTCACCGACATGCTTATTGTAGTATATCTGTAGCTATACAGCTGACGTATAGTGCTGTGTATATCTTATAAGTGAAATTGGATGGATTTAGTGAAAAGTTCAATGTGTATATACTGTGCATTGTTGAAATAGTGTTTTTGTTTGATTATTATTTGAATCGTTAAATTGAAGAATCATTGTGCAGTATAATGTTGAGTACCAAATAAATGTGCTAATATTTTTAAGATAAAAAATAAATAACAGAAAATTATTTTAAATCCTCGTATTTATTGTGGCGTTTGAAAATTTTGTATTATTTTCTAATATTAACCTCTGCAATGCATCACGCAATCCGGATTAGTATTTCACAGTGGCTTAGACGTTTTCTTACTACCGTGGTAAAACAGACTTCTAGTTCAATCATATTTTTATCGTGGATTTTGAAATTAAAATTTTTATAAAATCTAACAATAATTTAAGATTAGATGACAATGATGCAAACAATTAAAATAATGTTAAAAATCAATTACATTGAAATTTAAGTAAATACAAATACTATCCATAGATAATATGGTTGTATATTAATTGTTATTTCAATTGAATTGTATTTATATTTTGTCATTATCTTGTACAGTCCCCGTAATCTATTTAAATAATAAAAAGCCATATAAACATGAATATAATTGTTGCTCGGAGTGTCAATAGATGTGAAAACTAGATTGATGTTGATAATTTTAATTCAAACATTATGAAATTTCAAATTTTAATCCTAAAAGTTCTAAGTTTTCACTTCTATCGGCAGTCTCTATAACTGCCATTTTTTTTTTTTTTTTGAAAGGATTTTTTGCACCAGATAGTAGTAATGATTTTTCAAATAATTGTGATAATAATAATTGTTGTGTAATTCGAAAAAAATTTTCATGAATAATAAGTAAATTCGTTTTATGAAAATAAATTATGCTCTCAGTTTTTCACGTGTTTGAAGTGCGACGTCAGTTTTCATCAACCAGTGGATGAAGTTTTGCAATCTTTTGATTGGATCTAGAATTTGTTTTATACACACAGGAAAGCAATGTTTTTTTCCCCTTGAATTTTAAGGGGAAAAAAGGAGAATTCATTACTTGGGTTTCACATCTACATCTTTCCATCTATGCTGCATTAAACAAAAACAAAAAAAGAATGTTTCGCACCTTCAAAGCATTCTTGAGCTTTATTTACCTTGTCTATGTATGTGGAAAGTAAAATAAATTTACTTCTCTTTATATCGAAAAGTAAACAGAGGTTTTACAATGACTCTGACACCGTAAAAAGTGACCCTTTTTGACTTTCTTCGCACGTGTCTTAGTTTTCGAGAGAAGATTAATATTCTTTTCTTCTTTTATACCAATCGATTGCTTTGGGAGGTTATTGCTTTAAAGAATTACTTTTAAAATAATTATGAGGACTAGGTATATTTAACTGCCATGTGCATTTGTAATATTTTTACTGTTACGATGAAAATAGTTCTTACAGTTGTAGTTCAGTGTATTTGTCTCTCAGTATGCAGACATGAACGCATTAAAACTGAGGCTGGTTGCTAACTTTGAAGATCCAATTTCTTGTCGTTGGCTTTCATGAAGTTTCGTCCATTCTGACTTCTCATTTAATTTTTATGCTAACTTTACTCAGCCACACGAAAGGTTCAAAATCATGATATTGAATGAAAGATATCTGAATATAAAAGATTTTTTAGAGCTTTTATTGGTGAAATGAGAGGGTAAAATAGTTATAATCAGTAGCGCACACAGAAAT
Organism: Trichonephila inaurata madagascariensis; assembly: GCA_019973955.1. NCBI lineage: Eukaryota > Metazoa > Arthropoda > Arachnida > Araneae > Nephilidae > Trichonephila > Trichonephila inaurata. The sequence continues at coordinate 19,347 of BMAV01004085.1, forward strand.
TTTTCAAGGGAGGGTCTGGGGTCGAAAGTTCACCAATCTTGTATCATCCTCCTTTAGATTTTGTCGATTTTCGGGAACAAAACAGTTAAAAAATAATTATTAAGTAAATAATTATCATTAATTAATAAAATTAATCTTTAATAACAAATACTTAATTTAATTTTACGTACTATATACTTAGAATTATAATCAATCGAAAAAAAATCAAGGGCTTTGGGGGGTTCAGACCTTCAGGCCCCCCCTTGTGTGCGCGCCACTGGTTATAATACATATATATGTATATTTTATCATAAGATGTAAAACTTGCGTTGAGGCCTCGTTGGCCTTGTGGTCAAGGTCACGGAGACACCCGTCCGTATGGTGTGGAAGTTAGGAGAGGGGTGCCAGCTCAGGTGTCGTCCTCGTCACTTGACTAAGGCTTAAAATGACCAGGTCCTCAGCCAATAGCCCTCGTACAGCTTCATATAGTGTGACGTAAATATTTCTCGAACTCACTCAAGGCTTGCATGTAACTTACGTTTGCTTTGATTCAATTATTGAAATAGGTCAGAAATGAGATTTCAGTCGGACCTCCATTTAACAAAGTCGGTAAATAGAAAAAGGTTCGTTATGTGGAAAATTTGTTAATTGTACATCTTTCAATGTTCTTGGTTCCTAGAAAAAGTGCACAAAATTGAGAAATTCGCAAAATAGAGGTAGACTGTATATGTTTTGACTGTATATGTTTTGGATTGTATAATACATTGTTACGTTTAACTTAGTTGTTTTCTTGGCATTAGTTTTGCTTGTA
>BMAV01004085.1:20536-34609 GCA_019973955.1 Trichonephila inaurata madagascariensis
TATATATATATATATATATATATATATATATATATATATATATATATTGTAAAATTTGTCATTTCTATATAGCAGGAGATAAAATGAATGATCCTTAACTCAATTATTCATTTTAAAGTGATCAAACAGTTTTATACAAGACTTTGATTTCAGTACAAATGTTGGTGATCCGAAGCGTAACATTTCGAACTTTTGCGAAATACTTCATGTATTTCGGAACCAAAATCCGTTGGCGGCACTGAACAATTCTCCGCCATTGGATTCATCTTCCGTTGAACACAGGGAAATGCATTCTTTCAGATGGAGACGCCTTGATGAAAGGAAGGGATAGAGTGCAACGCCGTGGGGCTCTGTCGAGGGACATCTCCCTCTCGTTTACCCTTTGGGGGCGGACGTGACCCCGGCGTGGTGTTTTTCTTCCATATAGGAGGACGTGATGATGGGCTTCCAATTGAAAATGACGGGTCGGCGCTCTTTGCGGCATGATAAGGGGATTTTCTTTTTATATAAAAACGTCGTTAAGAGAGAGTGTGTGTTATTTCATTCTTATATTATTAAAGAAACTAGCGGAAGCATGCTTTATCCTAATCGATGCGATGTTTTGCCCAATAATCTGATCAAATAAATAAACGTGCCTGTGGTAGCCAAATTATTGTGTCTGCGACTTAGTGGCTAGCTTTTGCTTCTATCGAGTGATGAGCTCGAATTTTAACGCCATTAAAGATCCGCTTCATAAAGGGACTTAAACTGAACTAAACTCAGTGGTGCACCAACCCATGAGGATCAAAAAAGGCCTACTCAAGGCCCATCTCAGATTACGTGACATTGGGCGCTGAGGTGCTTGAGCAGATGTCAGTTGCTTAGTATGACGTGAAGCCCTTAGTGCTCAGTTCCCAAGCAAACCTGGTACTCATTTACCTACCCACTGAAGGGGTGAAAGGTTAAATTAACCATGCCCAGCCCGGGATTTGAACCCCGGACCTATGGTGGGGAAGGGCGAAACCCCACTCAGCGACTGGGCTTCATAAAGGGACTCTTATGCATGGCAAAATTTGTCGAGGCTAAAAGTCCTCACGTTTGTGTATAAGAACTTTTGAGAAGAGCTCAATAGTTTTTCCGAGCGTTTTAATTCCCCAAGGAACACGAAGTTGTTTCCATTTTATAGACTGTGGTGTATTTTTCTCGACTTATCTTAAGAATCCCTTTATATTCCATGTTAAATCATGTTATATTCATTTTTTGATGTAACTATATTTTATTAAGGAGGCATGTTTAAACACAATTAAATTAAAATTATTAAATCAAAACCATCTAAAATACAGTAAAAATCGTTTAACACGAAACTGAGGGGAACTGAGGAATACTTTTTCGTGCTAAAAGAATTTCGTGAAAATCAATGAAACAAAAACATTCACAAAAAAGACATTTATTACAATGTTTTCAAATTTTTTGAAAAAACAAAACATTTATTGAGTTTTTGGGAAATAACCTGATACTTTTCTTTGCATTGTCTTTTTTAACATCGAATTGTCAACAAATTGTTCGATGCAGTCCATTTTGTTTTCATTTCACCATAGGAATGTGCGTCTAAATAACTGCGCATACTTTTCATCACGTTCGTTTTTAACCTCCTCGGTGCCCTAGGCACTTCAATAGCTACGCGCCCCCCCCCATTATTTCCAGAGCATCCCCTTCCTCCTTCAGTTCTTACTTTTCCTGTTTTGCTTCGGGATGAATTTTCCCTTGACTTTCTTACACTTTTCCCTTTCTTTGTTTTGGCAGTTTGAATAGTCTTTCCATTATTCACCACCCATGAACCCGCCGTGTTATGGACTGACAGTCGTAAGGAAACAATATAGTGGTATGGTTTGGCCACTCTTTTTCGTTTCTTACTTTGCGGCAACCCACCCTTTTTTAAATTAGTGCAGTAACTTAATGAAATCGTTTGCAATTATAGTATAGAATATACATTATTGTATGAAATGTTTTCAACTTGTTAATTGTCGTCTTTTAAATCGCTTATCGCTTTATTATCTTTTACTTTTTCACATCCCTATTCTTTGTTGAGTCCCTGTCATTGTACTTGTACAACGAAGATTTTCTTCGAAAAAAGAATGATTTTTTCGAGAAAATCATTAATAACATCATTGTAATCCATTTCCATTGCAATGTCATTTTGAGTGCATAGCAACATCAAACTGTTAAGCTTTTCATTTTCCGTTATATATTTGAGTCTTGACTCTCTTGAGGGCAGAAATGTTTCTCTTACGATTCGCTAGGCGGTGGTACGTTCGCTCTGTAATTAAATTTTTTTTCTCTGTTTTTCACAAAGCATCTCAAACATTGAATCTAAAAAATTATCTCATTACTATTACTAACAGATCGTTGTTCGATCGCCGACTGATTATCTATTGTCTACATTCGAAAAAAATGAAGACTTTCAATCGAGAAACATTTACCCTGTTAAATTATGTCATCCAAAACCTCCCGGGTTTTTTTGGTTTTTTTTCTTTTGCGCCTCATAAAAGAATAATTGCAGCGTGAATGTTTTTTTTTCAAACTCGTGTTTGAACGGTTCAGTTTTCTTCTTGGTGGGGAGAAGCGTTTCCGCTCTTTAAGTGTTCGACTCGAGTGTCGCTATTAATTTGCGAATGAAAAAGGAACATTGTCTCAAGCTTCCCTTTGTTCTTCGCTTTCAATCATTTTTCGCTTTTTCTCTCTGCACGCGCTTCGAATAGGTTTCTTCTTTTCTTGCTTTCGCTCTTTAAGAGACGCATCGTCGGTGCTAATTGTTTGTGATTCATACATATAAAACACCAGTATCCCGTAAGAGTTTTTAAGATTCAGTGCCTGTATGCATTATTATTATTTTTTTAATTATTAAAGAATCGCGTGTTATATTGTATATAAAGATACAATCCTCAACGGGACCTATGAAAAGGCAAGTATAATTGTATTTTACTGAAAAGTAAAAAGAGTTCACAATACAGTGAGAATCGCTTATCACAAAACTGATGGGATTAAAATACTTTTTCATGTTATAGGATATTGCAAAAAAAAACAAACACATATTTTGCAGAATTAAGTTTATTATAGAGTACACTTTATTTACATAGATATGTTTGCATTCATATATATATCTAATAAAAATCAAAGAAACAAATACATTCAATACAAAATTTTCTTAAGTTTTTTCGAAAAACAAAACATTTGTTGCATATTCGGGGAATAATGATATTTTTCTTTGCATTGTCTTTTTTAGCATAAAATTGTTCGATGTCGTTCAGTAAATTATTCATTTCACGATTAGAATGGGCGTGTAAATAATTGAGCTTACTAAACAATCGGTCCATCAATTGGTACAGTTTTATCAAATATGATTCTTCCGCTTATAAAGCCAACCCATCGCAACCGAAGTATCTCATTCCTTTGTATATGTTTTGAAAAATTACCTTTTCCCTTACAAGTAAGGAAACGCGATTTTGTATTTGACATAACTAGCGATCTATGCAATGATCTCCATCTCTTCAGAGACGGATGTGCAGTTAATGAGAAACCTCTCAACTCTTCTTTCTCATCGACCAGTTTCAGAAAAAAAGGTTCTCGTGGAATGTAGGATAAATCTCAAAATTTTTTTGGAATTAACCAATGAATGAATGAATATTTCAGATAATTGCAAACTGTTTCCTCCCTGAAATTTTTCATTTAATATGGCCTTGAAATTCTATATACATTTGTATATTAAAAAAGAAATAAAATTTGGAAGTTGTCTTTGCGTTAAATATGATTTCATTAAAATATTTTATTTATTTATTTTTTGTTTGAAACAATCAGATTCGTTCTCTATGATTAGTTGTTAATACATAATGAAAGGAGGAAGAGGGGGAGGAGGAGAAGCAAGACTGCAAACAGGGATGAGCCCATTAACCGTGTGAAGAATGAATTCTTAGAAATATATGAGCAGAAAATTATCGATTTTATTTTTTTAAAATGCAATTTAAATGTATTTTTTGAATTGTTATTTAAAATAAGCCCTTTTTATTTATTTTAATAATTCTGTATGAAACTATTTTCGACTTATTAGTTAAATTGGGGAGGATGGAATATACTTCGCATATAATTAAAGATAAATAATAATTGCATAAATCTTTCAAATATTGGTTGTTTTTCAATAAGCGAGTTGGCGTGAGAGTGAGTGAATATTAACGTCGCACTATTCAGTTACTCGAAGGTTTTCGGCGACGGACCTCGTCATTTTGAACCATGGTCAAGTGACAAGGAGGACACCTCGGCTGGCATTTCTCTCGCCTAGCTACCACACCACACCAACAGGAGGATGTTTGAGCCCTCGACAAATGTAACGTGCATCGCGCCCTTACACGGCGGGTCTTTAGTGGTACTGGGCTCTAACTCACACACACATGGCATGCCAGCCACGATCCGATGCCTAGACCACTAGGCTACCGCGGCCCCCTGTACGACTATAAAGACCCGCTGTGTAGAGGGAATGGTGCATGTCTATCTATGGAGGTTTAAAGTCCTCACGTTGATGTGGTGTGGATGTTTAGAGAATGTGGTGCCTATTTTTGTGTGGTTTTCAATGGCTCAGAAATGATTATATTCTTCGTCAAGAGCACTAGTGTAACTTCGAAATGCGACGCTAATAAACAATAAATCCACAAAGAACAGTTAATTCACAGTTCTGTGGACCGCGGTGTTCCAATTTTAATCAGTGGTTCTTAAACTTTCGATCGTTGCGGACCCCTCCCCGCAAGATTTTGAACATCCCTCCCTAATTTTCAACACATGGTTGAGTGATTGACAGATTCCTCGATAATCTTGTCTCTGTTGCTTATACAGACATTTTTTTCAACACTTTCTTAACCTAAAGAAGAGTGAAAAATCCATTTAAGAGTATTTCAAAGTACTAATTTCACAAGTAAATGAGTAATTCTCTTCAAATAATATTAAATAATAGAGTTTTTAATCGTTGCACATGTTTTTACTGTTTTTTTTTTCAAAAAAAAAATATTACGTTTTATTGGTGGCTATATATAGTTGCAAACACAATAAAAGAATTGAAAGGCAATTTAATGATTTAGTCTAGAGGATGGCTCAATGTTTTTAGAAGGCTTTTTCCGTGTCTTTAAAAGAGATAAATCTCGACATTATATGAAAGACTTTCGCGGACCCTGGGTCCGTGGACCACAGTTTAAGAAGCGCCGATTTAAATTATTGGCCTGCCTGGCCTTCTTCCAAAAAATCGAGATTGCGAACAAAAAATCTAACTAATATGCCATATCCATAAACCATTTGATTGCCTTTGGAATCGTTGTGCTGTGCAACTGGAGTATAAATAAATGCGCCGTCCTATGCATGGGATCCGTTGCTGGTTTGTGGTTGAGGATATTTTAGGAGGAGATGCATCATGGAGAGAAAGAAACAGTCTCGGGTTTCATTTCAGTTCCATGCGCGCGTTTATTAACGTCTTAAAGTGCATCACCGGAAACGCGCGCATGCCGGGAGGAAGCTTTCCTTATTTAGAGATGTGCATCCCCAGATGGGTGCGTCCACCTGGTGAGCTGGCCCCTAATGATATCTCGTCTCGTCTTTTCAACGGAAACTGCCCAGAAGGAAACGCGGTTCAATTTACATGCACACTCGTAATGACGAATCGTAAAAAATGATTTTTCATTTGTATTCTGCTGATCATTAATATTTGCCCCAAGACGCCCTATTTAAATTAATTTTCAATGTTTTGAATGTTTTTATTAAATATATATTTTATATTTGTATTAATGTTATATCTTAAAATCACACACATATGGTGATTAGTTATCAAATGTCTTCTGCCACCCGCGCTATTTTATTTATGAATAGACTTTTTATTATATGTTTATTTTTCAATTCCTACTATTAATTCACACTCTCCTTATCTATCTATCTTATCTATTCTATCTAATCTATCTATCTTGTTCAAATTTTCACTCATTAATAAAATACTTTTTATTCGTTCACTCAAGTTCAAATACATTTTTTTAAAACGTGTAGTGCATGACGATGTTAATACAGTTTTTTCACAAACATTAATTCATTTTTTATTTAATTAATGAATAAATGGTAACAAACAAAAATAATAGTCCAACACCATCTATAAAAAGGAAAATCGCTCGTTGTGGACTTCTCATCCAAAGGTCGTGAGTTCGAATCCCACCTGGGATGGCTTAATTTCAGAGAATGTGATTTTTTTAATATAATATTTAATTGGAATAATTAAATTTAATTAAAGAATAATAACAAACAAAAATAATAGTCCAACACCCTATATAAAAGAAAAATGGAAAATTGAAAAGAAAATCGCTTTCTATTTTGCGACTTAATGGTGTGATTCTGTCATATGTATAAGCATATTTATATTAATTGTAATTATTTAATAAAAAGCAACTAAAAAATAAAAGTTTTCTTTGTTGACCTGAGTAGGAATTGATTTTAAATAACTTTTTTTATATTACTTGTTTATATTTTATTTTATTTGTCATTATTATTACTATTTTTTTGCATATTTCTTTAACTTATGAATCAAACCCAAATTGGGGTTCTGTGTTAATAATTCTAGAGAAATTTAAAGTCTCTTTTGAACGTTCAGAAGGGGATAATTAAACACTAAAAACATTAAATATCTCCCCCCTTGCTGATTATACCTTATTACTATCATCTATAAACTTAATGGGTGGTGAAGCTGAGTATGAATGGCCATGATCTTCGACGTTTTTGTTAAGTCGTGGGTTTGAGTCTGGGAAAATGGAATATCAATTCGTGTGTCGTCCTCGTCACTTGACTGATTGCCAAATCCTTTGCGTAGTTTCGAAATTCGGTGTTGGTAAACGAATGGCGTTAGTAAACAGTTAATCATCGATAGCCCAATAGTCATATTGCCGAGATTTCTGGCCGACGTGTCGCAGGTTCGAGTCTTGGTGCCACTGAAGACCCACCGTGTATGGGGGGCTGATGCACGTTAAATCTGTCAAGCTCAAAGTCCTCTCGTTGGTGTATGTGGTATTTTGGAGAGGTGGTGCCAGCTCAGGTCTCATCCTCGTCACTTAACCGAGGTTGAAAGTTACTATCCGTCGTTTTGCTTTTTGTGCGACGTTAATCTCTCAATCTCTCTCGCTCGTGATCGACTCTGCTCATAGTGAGGGGGCTGCGGTAGCCTAGTGGTCAAGGTATCGGATCATAGCAGGCATGTCATGAGTTCGAGCCCAGCACCACTTAAGACCCGCCGTGTTGGGTAGCGAAGCACGTTAAATCTGTTGAGAGCTGAAACGTCGTTTCGTGTGTGTGTTGTGGTAGTTAGGAGAGGGGGGGGGAGCAGCTAAGGTGTCATCCACGTCACTTGACCATGGTTCAAAATGGAGGGGTCCGTCGCCAAAAACCCTCACATAGCTGAATAGTGCGACGTTAATATTCACTCACTGCTCATGTTGAGTCGCCAGTTCGTGTCCTAACTCCATTAAAGAAGTGTCTTGTCAAATAAAGCTGGTTGTTGCACTGTTGATATAAATAGACCTCTCCATAGGTTGTGGTTAGAGAAAGATGCCTGGCCATGCGTCTTCCTCAATGTTTGACCGCGCTTTTCAAAGTTACGAAGTCCATCATCTCTCTCTCTCTCTCTACCCTCCTGTGAGCTTAAAAAATGTTCTGCAGTGGGTGCTGACAGCTTTATGAATTCTAAAATAAAAGTACATAACATTATTAAAATGTTTTTTTGTTTTTTTTAAGTATCATTTTCTTCGCTCTCAGAAAGCGCGTGGTAGAAATGGGCGTCTCTCCCGAGCAGTTAAACCTGTTGACATCCATTCTGGATGCGGGTTATAGGGGAAGATAATCATCTCCCTTTATTTACAGGCATTTGAACTCCATGACGTTTGAAACGTTTTGACATTTGGTCATTGGATCCTGCGCGTTTTTCTAAGGTTGGGCGAATCGTGGTTGATGGCTCGATTCCATTCGAGAGATTGAGATCTCTCTTGCATGCCATTACTCGTTGAGCATTTGTGTGCCGCTCCGTATGTCCTTTTTAGGTAGGCACCGTTCGAAAGATATATAAATAAATAATAGAAAAAAGTCGTGAAACTTATGCTTTATCAATTCTTTTCTTAGGTGTCGAGACAAAGAAAGGTTTAGTGATAGCTATGCAGAAGCCAATAACTTTGTCAAGTTAAATAAGTTTAACGGACTGTTTTAATTGCAATAAGTTTTTCGAAGAGTACGATATGTTACGCAAACCTTTATTTCTGTACGCACATTGATTGGTTCTATATAGGGAATACATTTGTACTATATAAGAAGCTCTGCTCATCCAGGAGGGGAAAAACAGTCCTTTCCCCCTTGTCTGACAATAAATGTTTGATATTCATTATTTATTTAACTCCTTTATACTCCATTGTAGTGGTTCAGAAATTGTGGTCCGTGGATTCCCGTACGTCCTCTGCGCCTTTCTAGGCCGGGACGTCTGAAGGCATGGGCCCAGGACCGCGTTTTATTCTCGACTCTGTCTTAATAAGATCATGATCCGGATAATTTTAATAATCAAATATTATTCTCGCTCATGTTCTCTGAAAAACAGGGAATTTTAAACTGTATGTCAACTGGCAAAAGTAATAAGACTGTATTATTATGTGATGACTGTTGTCCATGCCTAAGCCTAATACCATAAACAATCATTCAACTCATTGATTCGAAATGCGGCCATCGGTCGAGCCGGTTTGTGCCTAGGTTTTGAGATTGTGAGCAGTGCACATTTATTTGTTTCAAATTACAGTTTGTACGAGTGTTTGACAATGCATGTCATATGCAGTCTACTTCTAAAGATCCCAGGTAGAGCCTACTTTTGCTATGAGCCCTGGCCCTCAAAGAGTCCTAAGACGTTCCTGTGTTTAGGAGTCCGCGAAGGTATCTCATTTAATGCTAAGGTTTCTCTCTGTTGCAAACCCTGAATGGAAAAATTGTAGGATGGGCCATCGTAGACTAGATCACTTAATTGCCCTCAATGAATCTTTAAATAACTAAGCCATATGCTGGGAGACAGGAAAGGGTGTTCAAAATCTGGGTGGTTCGTGATGACAGGCTGATACATGAAGAGGGGCCGCGGCGAACTTAAGTTTACGAACCGCTGCTGTTGTGATGGAGCAGCATTAATTCAAAGTAACCCTCCTTTCCTTGTCGATTCTTATTCTTTGAGCTGAATTAATATTTAAGAACTTTATTTTCATTTATGAAAATTATAAAAATTCTACTTACAACCCGAAATTCTTCGCTCTTGATTTTAGCTATAATGTATTAGAAATTTAGGTCCCTTTTCGACGAATGTGTTACGCAGTGGAGCATGTTGGGCAGAGTATGTGAGTCAGACGTTGATAAGCGATCCAATGGATCGAAGGTTTTGTATTTTTTGGAGTAACTGCTCATTCCTTGCTTATTCGTGCTTTCGCAAATGGATCCGAGTAGGGAATACCGCAAAGAGAATCTTAAGACTCGGTGTCTCAAAGGTAGACAAACGTAACCTCCTTGACGCCGCGTGATGTTTCGCAAAGAGGTATATGTGCTCGAAAACAATGGACACACTTTCTCGTTACTCAACGATTCGTGCGATCTTTTGGGGTCGGTTCTCCGGGAGGATTGCGACTCCGTTTTTAATCGGTTTTAAATGCTATTCTATCGATTGATTGACGAACTGGAATTTCTCACTTCCATCTGTGTTCTGGTGAAGGGACAGTATCTTGGACAGTGTTGGCCAAACCGCGGCCCGCCTCAAGTAATTTTGCGGTCCGCGATTTTTTATGTTTTTAGTACAGTGTTTTGTAGCAAATGTATCCCATAACTGTTTCTATTTTATTACGTTGTTTCTATTTTTATACATACCCCCACCCCACAGCATCATCCTTGATTCCTGTAACTTTATCGCGCTGTTTATTGTTAGAGCTAGGCATTTTTGATCATTGCACTTATCTATGTTTTATGTACATGAAAAATGATGAAAACAGTAATAATAATCTGTTCCGTTTTAAATTTTCACTCCACTAAATGTTTGTAATGGATCCAAATCTAATATACAGATATGTATTTTTGCGGCCAGCGGGATTATAATGTTTTTCTGAAGTGGCCCACAAGGTCATTTGGTTAGCCACCCCTGATCTTGGATGTAATCTGTTGAATTTGGCTTACTTCTCGGATTTTACTTTCTAAATCGTGTTTCTGTTTCGCAGTAGATGAATATTAAAATGAATACGCAGATCCAGTACACGAATTGAGAGCAATTTATTTTGAGTAGACATTCGAGGAATTATCAATGAAAAAATAATTTAGTGCAGAAAGATAATAATATAAATTATGGAAATATGTTTTGGGAGAGATGGGCCATAAAATAATTTTTTAATAGCGAAATTTTGTATTGGATCAAATCAAAATAATTTTAAAAACTACGTGAACTGCAGCCCATAGACTAAATTAACATCTTTCTCAAGATACGGACCTCCGCTGATTTTAAAATATGAGGAAATTCTTGGTTCCAGTGTTTTAAACAATTCATTTTTGAAATTCTTGTTGAGGGGGGGGGGGGGGAGTTTAAATGAAAGCTTTTTAGTCATGGCACTAACATTTAAAAAAGTTTCAAACTATACTGTTTTTTAGTATTTTTATTGGGTTTTATAATAATTAAATTGGCCTGCAAAAGGCTTGCCGTTTTTTCTTTTGACCGTTTCTGAAAGTTGTCCATCCTTTAGATTGGACAAAATTCTTGGAAAGTGAGAGACAAATTCTGGTTGGGAAAAAATATTTATCGTTAGAATTTTTATTTTTAAAAAAACTTTTTATTATTTTTTTATTAATTTTTAATTTGCATATTATTAAAAAAAATGCTGTTATGAGAAACAGAAATTTAAAGAATCTTCATTTTCCAATGACATATTTCCAAAAATGGATAGATAGCCTCGTGATCTTAATTTTATAAAGAAACTTTTCGATTCAAAACAAATTCATCAATATTTCCAACTCTCTACTTTGTGGAAATAAATCCCAGGACACTTGCATTGGCGACACGTCTCTTTCGACTCCAGTGTACAAGTGGCCCTAATGCGCCCGATAATAACGGGGTCAGCGCGTTGCACCCAGGGGTGGTGTCTGCGGGTGCGTGACCCGACAAATGGCTGTGCGGGAAGCACGTGTCGTGGATGAAGTCACCCTCTCAATGAAATGAAAGGAATTAAATGGAGCTATTTACGTGGGATTCAAGTGCCAAGAATATTCGCATGTCAAACTGGATAAGTGTTTGACTTAAAGATTACTAACAGTTCCAAGTAAGAAGATATTAAACAAGAAATACAATTGCAATCGGGTCTTTTACTTTCGGTTTAAGGTTGCGAAAGGATTGCAATGGGATCGAACAAGCCGTATAAAGATAACGAAGAAGAATGCGCTGTTTCTTGGACTGGATGCCTACCTATACGCACCGGAACTGAACCGAAGACCAGAAAAAAACCGTTATTTTGGTAGGAATGAAAATCGGAACTGAACTGAAAAAAAATCGGTTTATTTCAGTTCGATATATCTTCAGTCAATTTGTTACTGTAACCAACTTATCGATATTTTTCAATTTAACGTCAATCCTATAATTACCGTCATTACATGTACATTGCTTCTCGATTTCCTGTTTTGATGTTCACTCGTACTTTCCTGTTTCACTTTCGCTCGAAACTACGTGTAAAAAGCAGATTTAATTCAATTGAATGAACTAGAAGATTTAATATACATAAAATAAAATTATATTCATTCGGAACAGAACCGAAAACCGTTATTTTTATCGGAACAAAAACCGGAACTTGACCGATATATATATATATATATATATTTAGTTGAACCGGAAAACGAAAACCGAAACGGAAAAAAAATTACGGTTCGAAACCGTACCCGTACACCGGCGATTCAAATTCATTTATGCACAGAGTATTTTTTGTATTTTGGTGTGGGAAGGCACTGGATAATTAGTGGATTGAATTCTGTCACCAATGAAATAGAGATTGAATTGGAATTATTGAGAAAATTTAATGATTTGATTATTTTTTTTCCATTATAATGGTCAATACTGTTTGTTTAAATGTCTACATTTATTAACTGATCGAGAGATGGATAGACCTTTTGAAGATCTTTATTATAATTAGAAAAAGAAAATAAGGTTAATAGCATTTTAAAATGTATTTTTGAAATTGCAGAAGTGGAGACGAGTTGAGTCCTGTTTAATTTTATTAAACCAACCTTTGGAATTAAGTAAATTGTTCGAATAATTTCATGGAGTAAAATTTCTGCAGTATTTAATTCAGAAAATTAGTTGCTAATTATTTATTTATTTATTTATTTTGCTAATACTCGTATTAATTGCAGCTTTGCAATGGAAAAACACTCGAGTTTGACATGTATCGGTTTCTTTTGGTTTTCAACTCGAGAAACAGCTCGAATACGTGGTGCGATTGATGCACTGCCGATCACTTGCTCCAGAGAATTTCATATTTAGTGCGCAGATGTATTGGCGGAATAGAATTCCGAACTTTCCAACCGCTTCCGAACCTTTTTCGCTAAAAGAAGCCATTATAAAATTTGACAGACTGCAGTGTGACCGAAAGCGACAGATGGTGTTAAAAGAAGATTATCTTTCTATCTTTCTCACGCACTTCGGGTGGGTTTTTGATGCTTGGCAGAATGATGAGCAACTTGTCAGAAGCTCCATTTCTCGGAGTGCTTCACAAGTGCTTCGAGCCGCTGGTACACCACCCTTTTTATGCTGAAACGTATTGGAGATAAGAGTAAGATGCCACGGTTCCTAGTTGGGCGGTCCTGGGAGCTCCATAAATCATCATCCACTTGGGAGTCTGGTGCTGTTCTCATTTGAAGTAGGGGTGGGTGGACTCCTTCTGAGTATCTCTTCCGTGCCACAGGAATCTGATTTGAAATCCTGCACTTTTTTGTCTGATACACGCAAAAGTCCACTTGCTGTTTAGTTTTAATACATGGTTTTTGGCTTGTGAATTGTGAGCACTTGTACGGTAATGCGATTAACAATTGTCGTGTATAGTAGTGTTAATTTAATGTTCCTCGGGCCGCTCAAAGAACATTAAATGATTACCAGTTTGTTTACTGTAGTGTATTTCTCTCGGGTTTGTGTGTCGTTCCATGGATATGAACACAATCAACATCCTCCTTCAGCGGGCCGCAGTAAAATTATGAAACGTTGACCGGTCCGCGGCAATAAAAGGGTTGACGAATACGGATGTATTGGACCAGAAAGAAGATAAAGCTGAGAAATCAACTACCAGGGTCTTATAAGTCGTTAGAGAAATTAATGTGTATTTTAAATGCACATATTTATCGTGGATTCAGTATGCAGGCGTCTCTTGTACGACACGATACTTGTGAAGTGTAATATCGAATCCGTGTTTTTACAAAACTACTAATTACACGGAACTTAATTCTATACGATTTTAATATAACTCGATTTAAAAAAAAAATTGAATATCAGTTTCGTTCCATAAGGGGAATTCACAACTTTACACCTTGATTTCGAAAAAAACACAGTACACATTGCTTTGATTTATATTATTTCAAAATTTCGTATGACACGGTACATATTGCCTGGATTTATATTATGCACATACATAAATAATTTAATAAAGTAATAATTTAAATCAATAAAATAATTTAGTATAACACACGGTTTCTCTCGGTATGGCAGGGTACGAATTAATCGTGTGATACGGGGGACACCTGTACGTTATTTTTAAAATATAACGAGTTTTAAAAAATCCGCGTTTTGTATTTCAGTGAAATACTCGAATTACATAAACAGCAATAGGTGTTTGTACTAATCCTGCGCCAAAGGTTTACTGAATGCCAGAGGTTAACTCTCAGACTCTGGACTTTAAGGTAGTATTCTAAGAACAATTGCTAAACATTTTTTCCCTCAAACGAAACTTGGTTAAAATTCTCAAAAGGTCACCTGTGGCATAGGGTTTATGCATTAGTACC
>BMAV01004085.1:35009-55472 GCA_019973955.1 Trichonephila inaurata madagascariensis
CCGGGTACCAATTTACACGAACAATTCGTTTTTCTCAGTAGATGATTATGCAATACAAAGACATAGTGTGGCGATAAATGATATCGTGGCGTGATTGAAAACCCGTACTTTTAGCTATGTTTAATTGCATTTAAACATATAAACACACATTTATACATTATTAAATGGCGTAATTTTCGATTACAAACACCTTGCTGTTTGTATCGCCCATCCGGTATGGTGGGTAGTGACGCTGACTACGGTGCCGTAGGGTCTGGGTTTGAATCCTGGGTAAGACATGGATGTGTTTGTGTTGTAATCCTTCTCTTCTTTGTGATGTGGGTTTCACTCTTCTGTGTAAGCTGCCATGTGATACTTTGTGGTGCACAGGATCATAAATGCTCTCAAGGGGAAAAAACAAACAAACACCATGCTGTATATTTGAAATGAGCATCATATGTGTGAATACAGCTTTCAACTGGAAAAAAAAATTTCAAAAATCTTTCTCATTAATTTAAATCATCTAGGATTGTGTGTGTCATAAACCTCACATGCTACCGGCCGTTACTTTTGGATATTCTAGAATAAACTCATAAAAAAAATTTCTACATTCCTAATTTATTCAAAAAGAAATGGGTGTTTGATACTATCAGCCTCCTGCATGCATAATATAACCACACAATGTTAAAATTACGTTCCTCCATCGCTGCAGAGCATGATATAAAATTCTTACAATTATTTGAGATTGTGTACTTTCAAATGCTCGTGTTACGGCTGTGCATACAAGTTGTGGTTTCTGCTTCTTAGAAACGGACTACAGTAAAAATTACGCGCGGCATTGGCTATTGTTTTGACAGCATGGCGACGGAAGCCTTGAAGTGATCTTCCTCAAGAACAAGGCTCTCTCTTGTTCTGTCCCAAGTACGATGTACTTTGAGAAGTACAATCTGACGAAACTCTTACCTTGTTTCAGCGAATTGTTCTCTCAATTGCACGGGGATTTTTTTTATACGTTCTCCAATGTGATTTTGATGGTGACGTCGTTATTTTTAAACGCGTTTATATTGCTTCGCGGAAAATTGTTTTTCTTCCTAGCATCTCGTTTTGAATCACATAAAAAGAAAATTAATGTTCACGTTTATTGCTTTGGGTGGTGGTTGTCTTTATGGAATATATATATATATACTGAACTCTGTTGTAGTTTTAATGCAATACCGTATTTATTCGAATCTAAGCAGCATTTCCCCCCCCCCCCAATGTTATTACTATTGAAAAGCGAGGGCGCTTAGAATCGAAGGTGAAAAAATTTGTTGGATGCGGGAAATTGAACATGATACGGACTGTTAGAGCAATTACAGTTTCATGTATGTGTTTAAAAGTTTTTTAATCCTGTAAAATAAATTAATTCATCTATCGATATTATTGTTTTTTTTTTTTTTAATTTCGTAAGTATCGGATATACATCGATAAACCATTTTACGCTATATTTCTTCACCAAAATATGTTGAGAATTTGGGGTGCGTCTTAGATTCGAATACATACGGTAGTAAGATATACAATTCAAAATTAAATAGCCAGTAATACAATAGCTAATTCTTAGACTATATAAAAATTATAGACTGTATGGTATTAAAGATGGCTGTTGCGGTTTTATGAAACATAGCATACTTAGGACTGTTTCATTGGGTTAGATACATTTTTTTGGCTAGTTAATCTTCCCCTTTTTGTTTATAGTACTGAGCGAAATATTAAAGAGGGTAACAGATAAAAGGTTCTGAATCCTACTTTAATAAGAAAAAACAGGTAAAAAAAAAAAAAAAAAAAAAAAATTCGAAAGCACGTACATCATTACTCGAATCGAAGAACGATAAACCAGTGACCAATTTATATATGCAATATAATATAATAATATGTAGTGCATATATTTTTTAAATAAAAGCAATTTTCATTAGTTTTTAAATACTGCATCGTCCAACTCTTTATTGCTATGATAATTTCAATTATCTGTTTTTATCTTTAATATTTAAATCAATTTGGTCTCAGATGGTGTATTAAAAAGTAAATATGTA
The DNA here is from genome assembly GCA_019973955.1 of Trichonephila inaurata madagascariensis. Lineage (NCBI taxonomy): Eukaryota > Metazoa > Arthropoda > Arachnida > Araneae > Nephilidae > Trichonephila > Trichonephila inaurata. The sequence continues at coordinate 37,058 of BMAV01004085.1, forward strand.
CATATATATTTTATTTATGTACATGTATATGCACATATATATATTATGTTTATATATGTATTTGTATTGAAACAATTCAAGGGAAATTTGGTATGAAAATACTGAAAAGTATTAATAAATAGTAATTTAATATCTTTTTAGTATTGAAAATACTAAAAAGATAATAAATTAATAGTACTCGTTTATGATCATGATAGCATGCTAGTTCCGAATGATGTATCAAGATGGAACTTTTGGAGTGTTTTCTATGCCAAAATGTTTCTGTTGAAAAATTTATTTAAGAAAAAAGGATATTTTTACATGCTGTTGCGTTCGACAGTAGCTTTGTAGTTTAAAAATGGTCCCTTGATTTTTAAGATATAATTTTAGATAAATTTTAGATCCAATTCAAACGCTTAATTTGAAAATTCATTTCGATAAAAAGAAAAACAAATTGTGTATGCTAAAAGTCAGTCAACTTTTGTAGTAGAATCCAATATTTCTAGTACAGTGTGAAGTAAATGAAAATGAAGAACTCGAATCTGTTCATTCTGTTTTCAATGCGGAATAGATGAATAATTAAAAATGGTTTGTGTTATGTTTCATTTATGTTTTAGTGGAGTAAAATAAGGTAACGACTTGAAACCCTGAGAGAGAGAGAAGAATCAACCACTCTTGACATATCATTACATTTGATAATATAAAATTCAGTCTCTTACGTAGGAAATTTACGTTAATTGTAGGAAATTTAAATTCTTTGATTATAATTACGCGTGACCCAAAATCTTAACAAATACGTCGTTTTATGTTATCCTATATCTTGATATTCTTACTCGGTGGAAAAAGATTATTATTATAACACTGAGCTAAACTGTCACGTGTATTTACTTGTCTCATTTTCATGAGTAAGAATGGATGAATTAAGTTTTAACCGTGTGCAGATCGCTAAAGGAAAAATCTTACATCTATGTAATTGCTCTTTTTCTTTTATTCAATTCCTACTATTAGCTCACTCTCTTTATATATTTATTTATATAATTATTTATCTTGTTAAAATAATAATATTTGCTTGTTTGAAAATTAATGACTTCTTTCACGTGTCAAATGCGCACTTCTTTTGATCCAATATTTCTTTGTTGCTATTAATAAATATTTTATATATAGAAAGAAGGAAAAAAAAAAAACCGTTTGGGTTAAAAATCAAATCTGAAGAATGTTGCTGGATCAAATAAAATTTTAGGTTTTATATAAAAAAAAAATGAAATGGTTAACGAATTATCAACTTCAATAACAGTCATGTGTGAAGTTTTACGTAGAACGAACCAGAATATGAATTTTTTACCCAAAGGAGAGCCTTCTTGTTGCAAAAATCTGAAAACTATTCGTTTATGAGTACTCACCAGGCAGCGGTCCACACAGGAATTTTTCAGGGGAGTTCTCGTATCATGCTCCAATACGCCGCCCAACATATTCTTTTGATTTTGTCGATTTTCGGGAATAAAAACAGTAAACGATTGAATGAATAATTAGCATTCGTGAATAAAATTAATTATTAATAACAAATATTTAATTAAATTTTACGTACTGTGTACATAGGATTATAATCAATCGAAATAAAAATCAAGCCCCCCCCCCTTGTGTGCGCTACTGTCACCAGGCTGAATAGGGATAGTTGCGAATTCGTAGCGGGCATCGTGTATCTAAGTCCACTAGAGACCTATCTGCCATTTAGAGGGGCTGTCAAGGCTCGAAACCGCGTAGGCGTATGGGGGAGTTTGGTGAGTGTCGTCATTTGAGCGGAATTATGAGGTCCATCTCCAGTCACCACTCTGTTTATAAACGTCGCATTAGAAAGCAACAATCAATCGAGTGCTCATCAAAGTTGAATAAATAACTACAGCTGTGACCAGGCGGGACCAGGGCCTCGTTTTATTCCTTAATAAGATCATGATCCGGATCATTTTAGTGGGGTCAAATATTATTCCCGTACATTTTCTCCGAAAAAAAAAATTCCAACTGCGTGTCAACTGGCATAAGTGGTAAGACTTGTTATGTGATGACCGTTGTCCATATGTAGGTGTAATGCTACATAAACAATCCTTCAACTCATTGAGTCGAAATGCGGTCATCGGTCGAGCTGGTTTGCGCCAAGACTTTTGAGATGCATCGAGTCGTGCACATTTATTTGTTTCAAATGACCGTTTCAACGAGTGTTTGGCAATGCATGCTATTCGCAGTGGACCTCTTAGTTTTGAACTCTGGTCAAGAGACAAGGACTACACGAGCTGGCACCCCCTTACTCCAAATTACCATACCGCGCCAACAGGAGGACGTTGAAGCCAAGGCATATTTAACGAGCATCAGCCTTTTTACACGGAAGGTTTTCAGCGGCGCTGAGGCGTGAGGCTCGTATTCGTGACCACTGCCTATCGCGGTGTTTCTTTGGAATCTGTAAGTTTTATATTTACTAAATTAAATAAACAGGAGTAAAATTGGAGGAGTAACATGGAGAAAATTGGGATTTTTTTTTTTTTTTTTTTGAGAGAGAAGAAAAACTATTCTTCTTCAAAAATGTATCGCTTACACCAGAAGTCCCCAACCTCCGGGGTCCGGACCGGTACTGGTCTGTGGATCAAATGGTACAGGGCCGCCCAAAGAACATTAAATTATTTCTATTTTATTAACTGTGGTGTGTATCTCTCGGATTTGTGTGACTTTCATTGGAAATTACTTCATATTTTTTTTTTGTGTGTGTAACTGTATTTTATTCTAAAGGTTTATTTAAATACAATTAAATTAAAAATATTAAAACAAAACATTTTAAAATATAAACAATTACGTCCCCCCTCCCTCTCAGCGGGCCGCAGCAAAATTATCAAACGTTGACCAGTGGCAGTAAAAAGGTTGGAATGCACTGACTTACAATACACGATGACTTTGAACAGAGATTTCTGCGTCGTATTTTTTATTAGTCAAACATTCGCCCTCCTGTCAGCCGAAATCTCTCGAAAACGCCATTCAGATCTCAACCTTAATGTCGTGAAGCACCTAAATGTGTTGCCTTCATCGATGAAAACTGGCGCATAGGACGAAACTGAGGCTGCGATTTCATTAAAATAAAGATACTTGGGTAGCTTTGGAGCAGTTTTGCTCTGCAGATGAGGGGACCGCCTTCTGTCTTATCTCGATCCGAAATCTCTTTTTCGATGAGAGAAGAGATAGCGGTGGCTGCATCCGTGATTAACACTCTCCGCTTCCTCATTTGCATTCCTCCCGCTTATCTCTCAAAACATCAGTCTATTTCACACAAAGGAATGCTACTGCACTAGCCTTATTTTGTTGTATTTTTAAATAAAGGGAGTGTGTTTGGGCGTTTTCCATTAAAAATTTTCTTTTAATATTTTAAGTAAATAAATTTCCCCTTTAAATGATAATTCTTAAGTGGATATCATTAATATTAAAGCATTCTTGAAAGAGAAAAAGTTGAAACAGAAAACAGGTGGTGAAGAGATATTATCTACTTGCAGCAACTGAGACAATAATTCAAATTCAAAGGTTTCTTATAATCCTGGTGAAATATGGGAGGCAAAAGGAAGCCTGCTTCCAATATGAATGCCGATACTATGCGTCTACTGTGTCAATATCATTTATACCTTCACAAGCTTACAGTTTTTCCATTGATATTTTACCTAAAAATACTCGCGCCGTTATTGAAAAATGTGATATTCTGGTACTAACATTTTCGTTTTTCTATTTATTGTTTGTATGTGAATAAGTAATGTCCGAATTAGTTCTATTTTTAAAGTTGTTGTTCATTATACTGACTGTTTCGAGCCTAGTTCCGCTGAAGACCCGCCGTGTTGAGGATCTGATGCACATTTAGTTTGTCGGGGTTCAAACGTCCACCTGTTGCTGTGGTGTGGAAGAAAAGAGAGGGTGCTCCTAGTTCAGGTATCGTTTTCGTCGCTTCACTATGGGTTCAAAATGACGAGGTCTATCGCCAAAAGCCCTCGTGTAACTGAATAGGGTGGCGTTAATATGCACTCACTCATTGTGGAGTCCTGGTGATACTAAATAACCGTCTTGTAGATGGAACTGGTGTACGTAAATATCTATCGAAGCTCATTCTCCCGTTGGCGGGGTGTGCAAGTTTGGAGAGGTAAGTACCAGCTCAGGTACTGTCCTCGTCGTTTCACCCTGAATCAAAATGAAATCCATCCCCCTTGTATTGCTGCTTAGTGCAACATTAGTGAACTCTGGCCGTTACTATCTTTTTCTCTTTTGCATTGACAAGTATATGAATGGATTTCTCTAACGAGACCTTTTTCTCCTTCAGGCCAACAAGGAGCTGTACGACCTGTTCGAAGATCTGAGGGATGGCCTCAACCTCATATCATTGCTGGAGGTCCTCTCCAACGAAAAACTCGTAAGTATCCTATTCACTAATTTTTTTTTTAAAACAGCTGCGTTGAATATATTAGAATTTATTTTGTAGATGATTTAGAACATTTTTCACATTAAAATGAATTGGTATAATTTTATAGAAATGGAATTGAGGGGTGGAATCGGGTTTGAGTGTTTCATCTCACTAAAAGTTGTTTTCTCTGTACATATAACATTAACAAGGAAAAGCTATTTTTACAGTGATAGCACAAAAACTGTAATCGTATGGCGAACTGTTTTTAAAATTATGTTCATTCAAAAACTTGTTGGTGTGTTTGATTTAAATGTATATCTTTTAAATAAGTATTAGATTACAATAGATTTTAAGGGGAATTTTTGTAAAAACGTGTGGCCGACTATTTTACTCCGATGTTAAAAGAATTAAGATAAATTTACACTATAAATAATTTTGAGACAAAATATGTCATTTTATATTTTTTCATTGTGTAAAAACAGCGTGAAAGAAGAAAATTACAGGTAAGATTCAGATTTAATTTTTAAACGTTGTCATACAGAATATTACGCAATGTATTATAATTTCTATTTGAATGTTTTACTCATTGTAAACTTTTGCCCTGTATTATTTTCAATTACATTGTCAAATAAGTAGTTTAAAAGCATGTTATAGGCTTTTATTTATGCAAAAGTATCTATCGAACACAGTGGCATGCACGCAATTGTTTCAGGAAGGGAGGGAGGGAGGGGAGGTGTCCAGGGTCAAAAATCCACCATTCTCGCGTATCATACCTCTATACGCCGTCAAACATATTCTGATTTTGTCGATTTTGGGAACAAAAAACAGTAAAAAGTAAATTATTGAATTGATAGCATTAATTAATAAAATAAATTATTAATAACAAATGTTTAATTAAATTTTACGATTATATACATAGCATTATCATTAATAAAAAAAAATCTAGGGCTTTGGGGGGGGATACGGACTCGGGAATCCCCCTCCTTGTGTGTGCCTATGATCGATCACTATCCTTTCAGTTATACTAAATATTTTCAATGAATTTTCAAGCGGCACTTAGTAACTTCATGTAATTGTCAAACTAAGGTTGAAAAATTAATCTATAAGGCTGATTTTAGATTTGAAATGAAATCGGTTGCAATGACTTGTAAAATATTCGGAAATTAATATCTGCCATGGGGTTAATATTAGAGTATGATTAAATTTGTTTTAAATACTTTGTGAGAAAGAATTCGGTCTACTATGGGTTTTTTTCTTCTTTTCAAATGATAATCTTTTTCATAGTGAGTGTACTTTTTATAGCCTTCACATTTTTTACTAAGGGATAAAATAGAATGTTTTTATTCTGAATAAAATGGAATGCGAAAAGTGAATGAGGGTTCTTTTTAAAAATACAAGCAAATGACAGCATTATTTTCCTATGTCATTCATATTTAGTTGCTTCAACTGATGCGATGCTTCTACTGTAATTTATAGAGTTTCGGATGTGTGGAGATATTATCCTCTCCTTCCTCCTTTGAATCCTGGTAGCTCTGAAGACCCTCCGTGTGGGCCGCGGTAGCCTAGTGGTCAAGGTATCGGATCGTGGTAGGCATGTCATGAGTTCGAGCCCAGCACCACTCAAGACCCGCCGTGTTGGGTAGCGAAGCACGTTAAATCTGTCGAGAGCTGAAACGTCCTCCCGTTGGTGTGGTGTGATAGCTAGGAGAGGGAGGGAAGGGGTGCCAGCTCAGGTGTCGTCTTCGTCACTTGACCATGGTTCAAAATGACGAGGTCCGTCGTCAAAAGCCCTCGTGTAGCTGAACAGTGTGACATTAATATCCACTCACTCACACTGACCCTCCGTGTGGAGAAATCTGTTGAGGCTCAAAGTGTGGAAATTTGGAAAGTAAGGTTCCATCTCTGGTGTCGTTTTCGTCACTTGGCTCAAAATGACGAGGTCCGTCATCCACAACCCAAGTGTAGCGTCATAGTGAAACGTTAAGGAGGAATCAGTACATCTTTTGGATTGAGGATTATATTGAAAGCGCTCTTAAAGCTTTTTGAAAGCAAACGGATTTTATTATTATTTTAGGATGAATAAATATTAAATTAAATCTCAAGTTTCTTTTTGACATACATGTTTTGGAGATTATCTCGAAGGATAAAAAAAAATATGAAGCCCTTAGGATTTCCACTCTAATACTATTCCAAAATGGGTGGAAATCTTTCGTAATAACAAACACATACCTATTAATTATAATGAATGATACAATCAGTAAACACTGTACATGGTGATTCATAATGAAATATGTACTGACCAGATACTGTTAAACAGCAACAGTTAAAGACAGCTAACCGTAAGGCAGATGTACTCTTTGTGATCAGGCCCTGATGAAAGTGACGTAAGTAATAGAAGGCGTGTTTCTCGTAACTAGTTAGTCGAAATGGCGGTGTCTACAGTGGAAAGGTCTTTTTGTGTTATTGAATGGAATCCGCAACTGCTGTACAACGATTCGGCGAAGAACCACCATCTAGAAATGGTATGAAAAATTTGAAACAACAGGCTGTTTGTGCAAAAGTAAAAGTCTTGAATGAAGCTGAAACAACCGCTATGGATGGAAAACACGTGTATGGCAGGGGCATAACGTACACTTCCGCGTTACGGAGGGTGGCTTCTAGGAGGCCTGACGCCAAGTACGTATTTGGGTTTGGGGCCCAAACCTGACTTTGCAAGGGGCCCTAATATTCTCGTTGTGCCACTGGTGTATGGGTATTAATGGAGCAACGGCTCGATGTGCATCGTGTGACTTAGGGTTCAGTCAGAGAACATCTGTGACTGTCTCTAACAAAACTTAAAATAGTCCCATACAATCTCTCTTACAAGGGGACATTGTTCTTAATTTATAATGCATTGGAACTGTTTTTTTTCTGTATGAATCACCGCGTATAAGGGATAATTTCAATATATTTTATTGTGATTAGCTTTCTTTTCTAATTATCTGCCATAGTTATAAAATTAAATGAACACAAATTTTGTTAGTGTTTAGAACCCAGCCCTGTTTGTATTGCTCATGACATTTTCGGTGCGTAACGGGCTTAGCCGAGTTTCCTTCCACCATTAACATCCCAAACTACTCCTAAAATATTACTTTATAAAAACGGCCCCCTTTTTTTCCTGCTGAATGATGACTGTGTATTTTTGCATCTAATTGTTGTTTTTTTTTCTCCTTCCTTTCAGCCCCGGGAGAAGGGCAGTTTGCGATTTCACATGCTGCAGAACGTACAGATTGCCCTCAACTTTCTCAGGTTCAGAAAGGTAAATGCAAAGACACATCTTGCCTTTTTGTCAAAATTATCACTTGGAAGATCGCGATTTGGGAGCTATTTTTCTTCCCAAAGTTCAAAATAAAGAATGATTTAAAGCGACCAATTATACATTTCTTTTTTGCAATCAAAATGTTAAGCAAATGGTGTATAAAAATTTTAACTTGTATAAATCCTACTAATGAAATGGCATTTTTGTGTATCTTTTCATTCTCTTGTTAGCAATGGATTAAAAATATTTCTAAAAAAAATTGTTTTAGTAACTAAATTAACAAAATTTTTAGACTTAAATCAATATTTTCCATATCATATAACAGAGAAAACATAATTTAAAAGGGGGGAAGGGGTGTCAAAGTTTTTTTAAAAATTTACTAATGGTCATAATGATGTTATTTATAAACTCCATTAAAAAAAAGGAAATGGAATTCATTTAAAATGTTAAAAAAAATATTGTAAAAAACTAAAAATGAATTAACGTTTTATTTTAATATCCAGTGAGTAATATACCTGCTCTGTTATAAGCTTTAAATTGAAATCGAGGGAAAATCACATTAATTCAAATAGTTCAGTAAATATTATGCTTGTTTCCCATTATATAAATTTCTAATATTTGTGCTGACTTTTAACTTATTTGTTATTCCACTTAAAGAACTTTTTTCTTCTAAAATTTCATATTTTGTGAACTTTTCGCGAAATTTACATTTTAAGAATATTTTATTTTTAAAATATTATCTATTATTAATTATTATTATAAATAATTTGCTTCATTATTCAGTCAATTACTTACTATTAAATTAAAAATGAAATTGAGATGATGTTTAGACCATTTGGCTCCTAATGTTTTAAATTTAATATATATTTGACTTATTGAAAATCTTTATTTTTTTTTTCTTCATACTGGTTTACGTTTATTTTTTTCATTTAATTTCATATTTTTAAACCGAAAACAAATATTTTTCACTTTAAGATAAAAGAATGCTTCCTAAAAGAATGCTTATATGCAATGTTAGCTAATCTGGAATTCAAATTTTTCCAAAAGTTGTTAATCAATTTGACATCTGTGAATCGAAATAAGGAAAATTGTGTTAATTGATGTAATGACACACTTATTCAACTCATTTATATTTCATCGCCACTCAATATATTATGTTGTGCTTTTGAATATTTATTTATGAGTAAAAACAGCAAAGCACAGCATAAAATTATACTTAAGTATTTCCTTTTTCTAATTTGTATTTTATTTATTTTGCTTTCTTTAAATATTCATTAGCTTTAAAATGCTTACATACATACATAAATGTAAAATTAATTTCATCATCAATTTCTTATTTTTTTCAAAAATAAATGCATCCTATTATAATAAAATAAAAGTAAAGGCTTTGACTTGCTTAAATCTATTTTAAAATGTTCTTTTCATTTTACCCTTCTGATTGAAAATAACTTCAGAATCAGAAAAACTGTTTTCTTATTAATAATTGAAAAAATTTAAACCCAGCAGCAAAAATTTACCAGTTTTCTAAAGCAATGTGAGTGAATCAAAAATCTTATCATTTGATGCTGATATCTCACTACCTATCTGAAATCCATGTAACCAAACCATTTGTATTGTACAACCAAACTGTCTCATTCCTCTTTCAACATTCTGCTGTTTTACTCATCACTCATACAATTCCCCCACATTACTAGAGATACAAGAGTTGTTGAATTGCATCATCTATTTGACAATTATTACCATGTTTTTTTATTTCTAATGCAAACAAGAAATTTTTGTTATAGCTGTATATTATCGCATATATTTCAGTTCATTTGGATTAAGTGGTACAAATCCACAAAATTACTCAATTCGATGTTATGAAGAGTGTCATATGTGTGGTAATATCTGAAATTTATTATTTCTATTCAATTTTTTGCAAATTTTTACCAAAAATATTTACGTTTTTTAAAATGTGAACAATTCATTGAATAATAATAATGCATGCTTTTTTCAAATATGTCTTTTTGTATCAAGTGGTCCTGTTCTTTTTCACGTGCTCCTTAATATGTTCTTTTACCATTGTACGATTTCCCACTTTGACAGTTTATAACAAGCCTCAAAATGTGTGATATTTCTTACCAAAATAGATTGATTTTAGAGGAAAAGTTTTTTCAAATCGAATATTGCATTGCATTGTATTGTTCTAACCTTATTTCGGCATGAAATGAGAAGAAAATTCTGATTTTGGTTCTGTTTCTCCTGACAGATAAAACTGGTCAATATCAGGGCAGAAGATATTGTAGATGGTAATCCTAAACTCACCTTGGGCCTTATTTGGACGATAATTCTCCATTTCCAGGTAAGTGGTGTTCTGAGTATTCGTTTGTAAGAGTATGTCAAAAGATGCACTGTTCCAAAATGTCTTTATCTCTTGAGTTGTGGAAGTTCCGAAAAGGACCTCAGATGAATAGCTGCTGCCTCGATTAATAGGAAAAGTATACCCTTCCACTCCTGTATTACGTCTGGCCGAATGAATCATTTCCTGTGTCTTATGACAGCTAAAATGACTTGTTGCACCATAGATCTTTTGTCTTCTACACCGACATGTTAGAACCGAAATCTGTTTTTGCCTTATTGTTCCTTCTGCAGGGCGGGGGCGGGGCTTATTTCGGCAGTTGGAAAGACACCCCAAATTATGTCAACACAAATGAAGCCGATAGTCTTATGTATGTGACATTTTTTGACAACTATATTCGCCGTTTTATGTCCTTGCAATAATAACTAGTGCTCTTTTCGCTGTTTTGGATCATTTGTTGGGAGTGTTGCAAGAAAGTTATTGAAATGAAAATTGCAAATCTTTTTTCTTTAAATCGATACATTTTAAGCATTAGATGCAACTACCGTATTGATTCGAATCGAAGCCGCCCCCCATCCCCAAATTCTCAACAAGTTTTTGTGAAAAATGAAAAACTATGTAAAAGTGTGTATCAATATCAAATTTTACGAAATTAAAATAAATTTAAAATGAGAATTAATAAGAAGTGATTAATTAGTTATTTAACCAGTATGGTAATCTTTTAAATACACACATGAATGTGTAATTGCTCTAATTATCCCATCCAACGAATTTTTTCCCCTTCCATTCAGAGCCACACTCGATTTTCAGTAGCATTAACATTGGAAAAATAGTGTGGCTTAGGTTCGAGTAAATACGGTATTTTATTAACTCTGCTGATTTGGATTACGATGGTAATTAAGATTAGATTGATGTATCGCATTAAAAAGCATAAAATAATATTTTTGACTGGAATGTGTATTTTAAGAAAAAGCTAAAGTGTCATGAAATCTAAAGCACGATCGTGCAGCATACCCATTTCTGAGTGAACTTCCTTTCAAGACCCAATTATTTTCTGATGAGAGCCTAACGCGCGCGTGCTGTTGCTTGGTTTCTAGCGTGAAAGTACCGAGGAAATAATTTTCACACATGGCTGGATTAATCCACTTTGGGGCCTTAGACATTTTTTTCTTACCGGGCCCTCTCCTACAAGAAATAGAACACACAAAGTGTAAAACAAAACTAAAGTATGTGCAGAGCAAAATCAATTAATAAAATTGTTTATTACGTACAGAGTTTTCCCTTGGAAAAGTGACTAATTTATTTGCAAACTCTTCCAAAGTACAAATTTGATCGGACCGTTTAAAAAAACTGGGCTCTAGACATTTGTGTCACTTGTCTACGTCAGTCACTTACTTGTCTTGTATCGTCTTTAGGCATTCTCTTTCAAAACAGACTTTCCATTTTCAGAGCTACATCTGTGACGGACATTGAATCGCTAACGTCCGTATTAAGCCCGTCTGCGACCTCTTTACAATGCTCAACAGAGCACCTGAACTCAAGTATTTCTTTATCAAATTAAATCAACACTTGTTAAGTTTTTAAAATAAGTTACTATTGGGTGTGTTGCATTTCCTGTCTTGAGCCACTCAATGGCGCAACTTGACGCACATGGGATAGTCGCAACATAGAACGAATCGTTACAATCGCAACTTATTCGATGGATTAATTTCTTTGAAATGGAATTATCGCTTAAAGTTGGGGTCTTCTACGAATGATCCGCTGAAGGCATTTTAGTGGCTCCTCATTTGACTTTGAGACAATTTCAAAGAAAAAATAAAACTTACCTTGTCTTCTTTTTGTCTATGAGGTGTTTCATAAGAGGGAGAGAAGGGTTCAAATACTTCTCATTGATCAACACATTTTTAACTTTTAGTATAAAGATTACGCTTCGGCGCTTTTGCCTGCGTATTTTTTTTTTAAATATACTCTCTTTTCATAAACTCTCTTTTCTTACAACACATTTTTCTGGAATCTTGATGCCGCCCATCCGGTATAGTGGTTAGAGTGACACTGACTGCGGCGCCGTAGGGCCTGGGTTCGAATCCCGGAGAAGGCATGGATATTTGTAAATATATAGTGCCTTTGCAGCATGGAGGAAGGGGGTACTCTAAATAGCCGTCGAGCCCCATGTCCTCTCGGGAGGTTGGTGGAAGGGGGAGCCCACTGACCACCCCCAGGGCGTTCTTCCTCAAAATTGGGGTTGAACCGAGCAAAATCATATTGTCACCTAAATGGTGCTCAAAGCTACGGCTAACGACAGGCGTTCAACTAGCCCCTTGCCACGATGAATTTTGTGGGCTTTGGTCTGATGTTACTGTCTATCAGGCGGCATAAGTAACAACAACAACAGAATCTTGATTGTTTGAGTTGTTTCATTTTTATCCAAAAGTGAAATTTAATTCCGAAACATCCCAGCACATATCTTTCACTTGGAGGGAACCTAGAAATGCACGAAGGACATGTGAATGTGATGAAATTATGTGGGTGTTTAGATTATAAGATATAATCTTTAAAGGACATAATTCCTTTCTTGAATGGGGAAAAATGGCAGAAAGTCTAAAGAAACACTGCGACTGTGGGCTTGAATTCAGTTATGGTTCACTTTCAATTTTTAGAATATTTCGTAAGTTTTTCTGAATACTTCAATTCTATCCCAATTTTTTTAAATATTATCATTACAAAATACTTCAAATGTGGCTTAATAAATTAACTGCGACTGTGGATTTGAATTCAGTTATGGTTCACTTTCAATTTTTAGAAAATTTAGTAGGTTTTTCTGAAAACTTCACTTCAATTCTATCCCAATTTTTTTTAATATTATCATTACAAAGTACTTCAAATGTGGCTTAGTAAATTAACAAATATTATAGGATTTCGAGGATAGGTGCTAGACAAGGAAAGAATATTTTTGGGTACCTTATCTGTGACTTCAGTTCTGGTGACTGTACTGATCGCAAGCAATGTTTTGAGATTGCATCGCAAACTAAACATCCTTTAAAAAAATGCTAATGTGTTTTATTTTTTCCACCCATCCTAATCTCATTATCCTTGATCAGGATGCTTCTAAAATTGAATTATGTCCACATGTAATATTATAATATCTCGCGTAATAACATCAAATTGCACAACGTACTGAAATCCTAATGATTATTCAAATTGGCATGCTTGCCAGGGAGATGACGAAACCTTTCTCTAATTACTTAGCTCGACTATCATATATTTGCATATTTATTTGCGACCCACCTATTTAAATTTCTACCATCAATGTTCATAATAATTATCCTTCTTAATAATATGAATTATCCTAGAATATTCTTCTTATTTTTAACGCTATATCACCTTCTTGTAATTTTCTCTTAGTTGATGCAATCCTTTGGCCCGTGGCGACTTCTTGCAGTTGACGCTACAGTAATAGTTTATGAGAAATTGTTAACGACCGGTTTTTTTCTCCTCCCAATGGAAACAAAATTCAGTATATTTTTGAGAAAGCCGGCTGGCTGGCGTGGTTGGTTTGTCGCTGGCCTTCTGCACCCAAGGTTGCGGGTTCGATCCCGGCCCAAGTCGGTGGATTTTCGTGACGCAGAAAATCGACAGCGGCTATGTCGTCTGATTATACGGCATGTAAAAGACTCATTGAGTGTCTGTTTGGCTTGGGTGCTCTCGGCAAAATTAAATCCTAGTGCAGGTTCGCATCGTCAAGAGCTCAGGTACCCCCCTCTGGGGAGGAAACTGGCGGTGATTGGGGTATCCGCTTTATATGGTGCCGCAATAAAAAGAGATACCAGTTTCCGAGGAATGTACTACGTCTGCAAAGGTTAAAAATACCAATACGAAGCCCCATTAGAAAAAAAAAAATATTTTTGAGAAACTTCATTCTTTTTATTTCAGTATGGTATTACTTTAATCCTTTATAAAGTATCCTTTAATTCAAGGATCGCGAACTGAAGGTTATTCTTTGAACAGGCAGTTGTGGCTCTTTGTACTTCTGCCCCTAAATATTATTAAATAAAATTATAGCCTAATAAAAATATTCCCTTTTCTCTTTTTTTTTATTATCTATTAAAAAATTTATCTCTGCATTTGCATATGTTTTTTAAATATTTGACTGGCTTAAGCAGGACTTCTATATTAAATTGTTTTTCAGTAACAAAGTTTACCGAGAATCAGTGAAAATACTAAATTATTTCTAAAGCAGTAAAAGTCCAATTTACTGACACCATGAGATGGGTAAATTGATTTTCAGCAACGTTTACTTATTTGCTGATATGAATTTGGAAGTACTCATGAAGGGACTATAACAGCGATTCTTAAACTTTCAATCGCCTCCTCAATAATCCAAAGAGTATACTCTGAAACTTTTGTGGATTTTTTTAACATTTATTTTTTTATATGAAGTGGTGTATATCCGGAGGACAGAACCTGTGACCTATGGATTCGAAGTCAAGTAGCATACCACTAGACAAAAGTGATCACCCCTGTCCGGTGGTTGTTACTGGCTTAAGTAGATGATACCGCTACATATATTTAAGAAAAAAGTAAACACACACACACACATCGTATTAAAAATGTTACAAAATATTAATTTCAAATAAATAACGTACTTAACTGTATTCATTAAAAATTTTAATGAGAAAGACAGTGCAACTCCTCTTTTACAAGTTCTGTTATATCAAGTGTAATATATTTCAAATCTGCGATCTCAATTCTGGTTCTACTCTACGAGATGGATGCAATCGTTATCGTATTGGCGCGCTACGAATTCAGTTCATAATATTCACATACGTGTTTCTATAATTTTTTAAATATAACGTTATGGAGTAATGGCTATGTAGTTGCAAGCCATAAAAATACTGAATTACTATTCTTGATCGAAATTCATTTTCTAGAAGAGTTTTTTGATTGGAGCAATTTAGTGAACTAGTCTAGGGTGACATATCTTTCAATTTTTCCTCGAGGCCTTTCAGAGTCTGTAAAAGAGGAACATTTTAACATTAAATGAGAGATCTTCGCGGACCCCTTGGCCGCAAAGGCACTATACATTTACAAACAGCCATGCCTTCTCCGAGATTTGAACCCAGGCCCTACGGCTCAGCAGTTAGCGTCACTATGCCTGATGGGTGGCTACTTAAATATTATAAAAAATATTAATTGGAGCACGGCGGTCTTGAACGTGACCGCTACACAGAGGCCCTCTTCATCTTCACGCAAGTGTATGCTGTGACGTTTTCGCGTCATACAGCTAAAAAATCGGCTTCTTTTTGTGGATAGGATAACACCGTTCCTATGCGCACATGTATCCCTAAATATTGCGGGGTCTTGTCATCTGACATCGCCCGGCAACCTATGACCGTGAGAAAACCCAACGGCTGGACACACTTGCGAGCCGGAAACTTAGAGTGCATTTCGAGGTGTCAGAAAGAAACCGCCCCCACCCTAAGACCATGGAGTAGAAAGGAAGTCCGTTGAAAACACGAGGGAAAAATACGGTTGTGTTGCCTCCTCCCGTACAAATAACATATTTTGAACTAATGAAATGATCATAAATAATATAAATAAGTTCAATATATATATAAATATATACTGTAATTATATATAATAGCTGTGACATATTATGACGTACTATATGTCGTGTATTATTTAATTTCGTAACTCTCTACTATCTAACGTCACAATGCACATATAAATGGTCTCGATATCTTAGTGATCTTGTTTCACTTACTATTTGGCTTTTTTTCTTTCAAGAATTTGCCAATCCCCTAATTAGCTGATTTTAGTCACCAAAATTTTGTGTATTCGGTCACTACATGGTTTTTAAGAGTCTTTTGTGTGTAAGTTTGTTTATTTACTGTGGTACTTTCGAACTGTTGTTGGTGTGGATGGACTGCAAGTGTGTGAAGTGTTGCCATTGTTGTAATTTCACCTGAAATATTCACTCAGTTAATGACCCACTTCCCGACCTCAGTGGGTCGACCTCTCTCGATCGCGTGGATCTGGGAAAAGAGTGTGGGATTATAGAAAATATGCCTAGCGGTTGTCTCCCACAGCGAAACGTAAAGAGAAAAGGTGTGGGCACACATCGCGCGCGCTTTTGCCAAAACGAGGTTGTATTGACAAACAATTCGTTGTTGAACATCTGTTGAAATAACGTAATCGAGTGGGGTTAGATTCTCATTCTGAAAGTTGATTTAAATAATACTTTGTATTCATATCGGCGATTAAGTATAATTTATTCCTTAATTTACTGATGCTGTCTATTGAAACCTATAATACATCCATGTTGGTAATAATTTTATGAGTACGTTTTTTTTCACTTGTAATTGTGATAAACCAATCATAATAAAAAGTTTCAATATGGCATGAAATATTGTTCAATCAGTTATGAAAATATTGTCGGAATAAATTTCAAAAATGTTAACTATCGGAGAATTGTATTCAATAAATAAATAGCTACTGACTTTTAATTATAACTAATTGCTGATTTTTAGATATTGTTCTATGTAACTTGTATTGATGCATTATTATCTCCTTAAAAAATAAATATTCCTTACATGTATAATTAATAATGTGTGTAATTTCACCTAAGAAGAGACGTACACAGACTTTCATGGAAGGGATTATATTAAAAAAAAAAACGCGTATGCAAAAGCACCGAGGCGTTGCGTTTTTGTAAAAAATTAAAAATCTGTTAATTTATGGGAAATGTTTGGACCTTTAAACCGATCTCTAGAGTCTTCATTATGTAAGAGTGCCATTTTTCTTCGACATCTATTTTGAGAAAGATTTTGTACCAGTGCCGATTTAAGCTCATTTAGGATCCTGGGCGCAGATCTACAGACCCCCTTTGCACTGGGGGATCGAAATTTATAGCCAGAAAATCATATTTAGTCCAGCTTATCTGGGCCCTACCGGGCCCCTTGGCGCCCGCTCCAAGCGCCTATTGGATAAACCGGCACTGTTTTGTACATGAAAAAAGACATTTAAAACTTCCAAACTCATTCGACAAAATATAATTTTATGGCTTAAAAGACACCACAAAATGTTGCTCTTAACTCAGAAATTTTTTTTTTCATTTTATGTTTTTTCTTTTTTTGTGCCATTTTTAAAATTATTTGAATACTATCAAGTTGTGTATGCTTTCAGTTTCTCAATTTCTTCGCACTATCGATAGATGGCGCCACGCGATATAAGGTGTAGTAGGAGTTTACGAGGTATGTGTTGCGTGACAGGGAGAATGTGCAACGATCCCTGGCCGTGACCGTGAACCGCGTCGTTTCATACAGGTTGCTATTGGTGAAAGTACTTTCTACAAATATAGTATTATCTTTTAAATGGGCCAGCAGCTGTTTTGGGTAAAGGAGGCGTCGACACATATATTTTAAAAGCTTTCGAAGGGATTAGCCTCAGGAAATAACGTATTTTCTTATCTATTGACAATATTTTTCTAAGAAATTCTTTATTAAGTGTGGAAATTATTTTTTCTTAGTCAATCCTAAGGGAAGAAATATATTTCCAGGAAAATATTTTATATACTCGTATTTCTGAGGATGACTTACATGTTAGATTAGCGATTATTTTTTATGAATTTTTTTTATCTCAGTTTCTTCAAGCGTGAAGAACGAATTTTAAAGAAACGCTGCAAAAAATTAAATATTTAGAGAATATTTTTAAATATTTGTAAACTCTTGACTTTTCCTCCCCAGAAAAATTTTGTATGCTTTATTTAAACAAAAGAAATGTTTTACAAATTCTTCGTCATCGCAGTTAATAATTTTTGCCGTAAAAAAATTAGTTCCACTGTCTAATGACTTATTCTTCCGATTTCGATACATACCGAGTAAGTTTCCTTTCAAATACATGTATACTTAGTCGAGTGACTGTGCATTTCTTTTTGTAAGCAAAAATTGCCATGAAATAGTTTCCCATCACCGTTTTTAACGAATTGAAAATCAAAGTATCTTCACCTCCAAAACATTAATATAAATAAATTGATGCAAAGCAATGCATCATACTTTCGTAATTTGAATTTTATATTTTGCGTTTTGAAAGTATGTTATTTTAAAGATATTTAAAAGCAATATTTTGAAAGTTTAAGTGTTTGTGTGTATAATCAACTTGTCTTCTCTAACTTTTACAAAAATGTACTTCAACCCAAATTGCAATTTGGTATGTTTGCAATGTTTTAGTAATTAAACGACTCATAAAATAATAATTTTTGGATTCTTAAAATTCCAAGGATTTTATTAATAAAGGACAAAAGAAAGTTTTTGAAAAATTAAATTACTATCTTGTTTAGATTCGGATCTGAAACGTTACAGGAAACATTTTGCTTTTAGTCATTATC
>BMAV01004085.1:64814-91434 GCA_019973955.1 Trichonephila inaurata madagascariensis
TCCTTTTTAGGGGTGAGTATGTCCGACTGAAGATGAAAAGAGCCGAATTAGCGTTACATTCCCGAGCGTGACGTTCATTCAAGTTCACTCTCAAGCAAATCGCGCCAATAGAAGTTATCACTTCAAAAACTGTTGATTTTTTACGTTATTCAACATCGTACTCGAATATTTGATTACTTATATATCGATTGAATTCACAATTGATCCGTGGAATATCATAAAGCTAACTATTTTCTGCAACTTGTTTTTCTGTTATTTGTTTAAATGTATATATTGTTTGTTTTTACTACTTGAGTCAAAAAGTTCCCGGAATGGTCCCCTACATTCATGAAGGTGTTCGTTAGAGAAGTATCTGTTTCGGGGTTGGCAGCACTAATAAGGAGAACACGCAGCCATCTGGAATTTATTTCCTGTACTGTTGGCGTTAACTTCTGATCATATGACAAAGCGAATTTTTCAATGTCGTCTTTGAAGTAGCGTGCAGATATTAAATTCTGTGTTTTGCGCGAAAAATCACCTGAGACGCTCGAGATGCTGAAGAAAGCATATTCTAGCTCTTGAGGGTTTTTGACCTGTTTCCATGGTTGAAAATGAAATTGAAGGGACATCATTTTGTGGATTCAGATGAGTTGATCCAAAGCAACTGAAGGGCCTCTCAAAAAAGGGATTCCCCTAGTTTTTTGAACAGTTATACGAACACTGGAACAAGTGTGTGGGTGCAGGAAAGCAGTACCTTGAAGGCCAATAAGATTAAATTATTGTTGTTTTTAATAATTTTTAATTGACCTATTCTAGGAACTTTTTTACCTACCTGTGTTATACAAAATGTTTTAACGTAGTGCCACTGCACTAATCTACCTTTGCAATGAATTGCTTTCTCAGGCTGTACGCTATTTTTTCATGTCTAAAACGAAGTTGTTGGACCAAAAATGCAACGGAAGATCATTGGAAAGTATTTCCTCATTACCCTTTTTTTATGGTGCTTAATTTAAATGCCCTTTTATTTACACGATTGTGTTTCAGTAAGGCAACTCATGATTTGTTTTTCTTTTCATGTTTCTTTTCAATTCTAAGATATTCTAGCTAACTGGGTTATGGCTAAATGGAGACTCGGCCAAACTGACCAAAAGCCATCCATTCTTGCTTCGGTTGCTGAGCAATCTCGACACTCAGCTCGTGCTGGATGATGTTTCAGTCGAGTCTAGTGTTCGAATCCTGATTCTAAAAAAGAGGCTTTGTGTAGCAAAATTAATGCACGTTAAATATGTCTGGATCGAATCCTTGCGTTGGCTTGATGCTTAAATTAAGAGAGATGGTGCCAGCTCTTGTGTTTCCCTCATTACTTGGCTTTCAAAATTACGAGGTCCTCTGGTTTTTAAGTGTGAAGTTAATAAACTTTCAATCAGCCGGCCATTTATTCATACTAATCGAGTTGCATGCCGCCTTGTGAAAAATAGAAATTTTTTAATCGAGCGCAAGATACTTTTTTCTTTTTTCTATTTCCCCCCACCCTTGACTTTTCTCTTTTTATCCTGAATCTTGCTCACATAAGGGACTTGTTATTTTCGAAACGGGTTTGTTGTTACAAAACATGAAGAATTTTATTCCCTTAGGAGTCCTTGTCTTCATTAACAGCAACAAAATACGGAATCTATACGCAGGTATTTGCTGGAGCAATGCCTCCGTATATGGGCAAAGAGCAACCGGCGGATGACGTACCGCTTCGAGTGGGTAAAAGAAGTTTGACTGCATGCTCCATATCACACACCCTCTCTCTGCCCAAGATCACCTCATCTCTGCATCCTGACACGTTCTCCAACTGTGACAGTTCTTCATCTTGACCGTTAAAGAATAATAATAAAAAGGGAGATTCAAATGGCCTTAATGTTTCATGCTGACTTAAGATGGGGCCGATGCATAGGCATCTTTTAACATTCTCCCCGACTCTAAGGGAATCAGTACATTTTCTACCCAGCCCTCGAAAGGACTGTTAAATTGAAAATTAAATTACCAAAATCCCATAACATTTGAGCATTGACAACGCCGTGGTGTAAATGCACCAAGCAAAAACCATTACATATAATATGGGCATTTGCTTAAATGTGCCCATATTTGCCAAGTTTGCCCTACCTGTTTTAAAAGCAGAAAAGAGATCGTGATCGCTGAGAAGTCGCCACCGGTATTATTTTTAATTGAATCATGAGTTCGAGTCCTGGTACAAAAAAAAAAATCCTTATGCCTTATTACCATTTGAACTTTATTAAAATTGAGGCATATTCTTCCATGGAAAAATGTTTCATATATAGAGCCAAGTTGTTTAACCTTAAGGTATAACCATTAAAGAAAAGGCGAATATATTGATAAATATTCTATACCTGCGCATTATGACTGTGGTAGCCGAGTGGTCATCGCATCCAGCTCTGGGGGGGCGCCTTTAAATTGCATATTTTAGTTATGATTCCATTAAAGACACAGTTTAGCAGGATTGATGTACGTCGAGATTCATTCTCCACTCAAGTACGGCGTGAAAGTGTGGAGAATGAGGTGTCACTTCAAGTGCTGACCTCGTCACTTTACCAAGTTTCTTGAATGACGAAGCCAATAAGTTACCTGAAAGAATTCTTTAATTCCTGGTTGACGAGTGAGAATATAGCAACAATTTCTGTACATTCTGTAATGAAACAATTTGAAAATGCTCTTTAATCGAGTAAATCGTTATGAAGTGAGTTATTGAAGTGTGTTGGAAGTATCAAATTATCAGTCAGCAATGGTGAAAAGTATTTTTAAAACTTGATACATGAATATATCTGATTTATAGCAAATATTGGTTTAATTTTTATTTTGTAACTAAAAGTAAATTATTAAAAGTTGAAAATAAAAGAAAATGGGTTTTTTTTTCAGTGAAAAAACTGATATAGGATTATAGGAATTTTGCTTCGAAGAAATGCAATTAATGTTCAATTATTGCTGTAATTCTTTTTTCATCCCGTAATTTTTATGAATTATTAACAAATCTTGGGTATTATAATGTTTATTTGGTATGCCAATTGCAAAATTACGTAAATTTTGTACTATTATTTTTAATAAGAGCGCATAAAATTTTTCATATATTTTTCATAGTGGAAAATAATTTCTTTTTAAAGAAGAAATTAAAGATGAAAATTTTAAAAATTCACTTAAAAATTTTCATATTTTTTTCCTTTTTGCCTTTTTAAAAATACAATTATTTATTTATTAGAAGAATAAAAGTTTAAGAATCAAAATATTAATTTGCTTCCGATTTTTAAATTCGAATAACTAATATTTTACGGTAAAAATATTTCCATATTTTGAGATAATCATTCAGTTTCTTTTTTACCCAATTACGATTGAAATGCGGAAATGGTATGATAAAATAAGCCAACTCTTTGAAACACAACCCCGTAAATGCCATGGATAATATAAGGATTTCATAAAATTTTTAATCTGTTACGAGCAAAGCATCCTTTTTAGTAATTGCAATAATCCTTCGGAATGTTTTGTTTATCTTCATAAGAAATAGTAGTTTCTATTCCAAAAATTAATATGCTGACGTGTTTTTATTAATTTGTTTAATCATCTCTCCAAATAAGAATACACTATTTCCCACGTTCCATGTACGTTCATTACTTCTTGCATTTGACCATTATAGCGTGTTTCCTGTAAATAAATAAATAATAATAATAATATATGGATCGTTTTAATAGTTTACACGAAACGTTATTTTCACCTCTGCAAGTTCGGTATTTCGTTAAAAAAATAAAATTAAAGATAGAATTTTCTTTAAAAAAATTCAATTGTGAAACCTACATTCAATCGAGAATCACGTTTTTCACGGTCAGTTTGCATTGTTTATGCTCTCGAGGCGCGATTCGATTTTCGTAATTCATTTATTTATTTTCTCATCCGGGTCTACGTCCAGGACGCGACGTCACTTGCCATTCATGCACAGGTAAGATAATGAAAGCGAAATCTTTTTCCCATTGTTAACGTGTCCTGCCGACAGAGAGCGCTGGGGGTCTCGCTGCCGGCAGACGAGAAGTAAAAAGAGGAACGGAGAGGGAAGGTCTCTCTTGTGTAGGTATCCCACGTGACCGACTGCCGAAACACGACGGCTCTGTGCTCCGGACAAACCTGTTTTCTGTGGATTCTCACCTCCACACACAACACACACGCGATATATTAGATCGTCCATGATGTAGGCGAGCCAGGACGCACTCAGTCAAAGTACGTGGCAGCTGCAACACAGTCTTGATCCGGCAAATACACACCACTCACTCTACGGTGCTTGGATTACTCCTTTTAAAATGTATTCCTTCGTGCGTGGAGCCCGCCTTTTCGTGAAAGGGGCGCGCGAACCAGAAGATCCCGACAATCTGCCGGATCCTGGGGATGCCGGGCCGGACCACCACATGTCCGTGTACCAACACCAGTCCCGTTCCCAAATGGCTTCTGCATCACAGGAGTCTAAGGAAGTGTTCCGGACCGCCCACAACAGGTCCGGCTTAAGAACCGTTCACACGTCCCGTGTGATCCGGAAGACGACCACTTTGACGCGAGGGGACCAGAAAGTGCCAGTCCGGACGTCCGGCACGCAACATGAGGCTATCCGGTCGTCTTCTGTGGCTTCTATGACGTCTTTTGGGGGTCGGGAGAATGGGTCTCAAACTCGGAACCTCACCGAGCAGAACTTCAAGAGTGTGCACCGGTCCGATATCGTGGACAATGACGTTCATGTGAAGCGCGTGCACAAGACGTACGACACGACGGACGCCCGGAAGAAAATCCGAACCAATCAAGTGAGTCTTCCTTCTTATCTGACTCTTTTTGATAAATCAGTATTACTCACTGTACTTTGAATTTTAAAGAAATGAACGGAGGATCAAAAGGTCGCCCAAGGAACATCAAATGATTTCCATTTTATTTACCGCCGTGTATTTCTCCTAAGTTTGTAGGACTTTTCACGGAAATCACTTTATATTCATTTTTTAGTGTAGCTGTATTTTATTTTAGAGGCATATTTGAATACAATTAAATTAAAATTATTAAATCAAAGCAATCTAAAATGTAAACTCCCCCTCAGCGGGCCGCTGTAAATTTATCAAACGTTGACTGGTCCACGGCAAAAAATATTGGTCAGTACTGCTCTACTTGATTGTTTTTAATTTTAAAAAATACTCGAATCCTCTTATAAACGATTTCCTTATTTTTCTGTAGTAAAACATAACGAAAGTTTCTGATCATATTTCAGTAACATTACCGTCTGCTCTTCTACACGTTCGTGTTTTGATTTTTGTTTTGTTTTGTTTTATCTCTTCTTGTATTTTGACCTCTTTTGACCTCTCCAAAGGAGTAGGCTAGTGGAACGTCTTTCCGATTCAATGAGTTCGTCTTCTCGGTGGGTCTTGAGAATTCAAGAAAGAACTTTGTTGATCTCTAGATTACTAAATCTAATTTACAAGAGGCCTTATATAAAACTTGATAATTCTTCAGACCTAACTCTTTCCTTTTTTTCTGTCTCTCAAAGATTCATTCTAATTGGTAACTGCTATTACCAATTAGTTAAAAAACGAAACCAAAATATGAGTCTTGAGCATAACTGTAAAAAAAAAAAATGCTGTATTTTTTAAAATGGATCATTGTTATGTCTACATTCTTTACCGTTAATTCATATTTTTGAGGGAGTATTTTTTCACCACAAATATAGAAAATTCCTCAAATTATGAGCGTATTCTAATGATTTGATTTGAAAAAAAGGCACTATTTGGAAGTAGTTTACCTTATTGCTATGAATCTAATATTTGTGTGGAGGCATTAAAAGCTTATTTAAGGATTTTATTGTTATCTTTATTTTGAAAGGGGAAAAATTAGAATTGAGAGAGGAAAACAAATTGTAAATATTTTGATTATGAAATGGTATGGAGAGAGCAGACAGAAGTGGTAAAAAATTTCAGCTTGATTCTACCACAACCTTCAAATTATTTTTGATATATCGGTGGTGGTATTTACATACTCAACCCTTATGTGCGAATGTTGCGTTATATGTATTAAATATCAAATCCTTATTTTGCGCAAATTCTTTTTAATATATTCTGTTCATTTTATATTAATAATTAGAGTATATTAAACAGATTGAAATAGTTATTGGTTTTGAATAAATTTCATATTTTCAGGAAATTGTTTTAGAAGTCGTAATGAGTTTCCAAATTTCTTGATCTTTGATTTGAATCCGATTAAATACTTAAAATATTAATACGCGCGTCAATGGTTTACTTTAGATTTTCTTTCTAAATAACTGTTTATGAGTGATGTTGTATGTTCTAAATAGTAAAACGGCAATTGATAATTTTTTTAAAATATTTGTTCAATTTCTCGGCTGGTTCTGAGAATTTTATCACTTAAATTTAGGTTGCTTACGGTCGAAAAAATTGTATATCTTCTCTGAATATGCAGTAGTATAAGGTCAACAATGAATGAACGAAAAGTAATATCTTGCTTCTCCTTTCAAAAAGTTTTAAAATTAAAATATAATATTTTGATTTGTTACATTTGCTTTTCCCCCTGCAATAAAGGTCCAATGAGAATCATGTCCATTCTATCTTTCTACGATTCATGCTTTTGCAAATGACACACGCGTGTTCTGTGACAGAAATGTGTCCAGGAAAGAAAACCGAGAGATTGTTTACATGAGGAAAAGAGAACGAGGAAAGAAGGACCATTATGTGGTGTTGCGGTGATAACAAAAATATATTTATATCTATCCACAACACACAGCCTGTATTTTCTTTTTCTTTTTATTTCAAACTCGTTTTGTATTCCAAAGGTAAAGAAAAAGTGCAATACATTAAGAAGTGGGTGGGACGGTTCTGCGTTGCATTCTAGAATTCTAATTTCGAGTTTCCTTTCTTCTGGAAATTTATTTTTCATAGCAACGGAGAAATATACGTTATCTCTCTTCCCACCAGACGCGTGTTCGCGTACGTTTTGTTTTCAGTTAAGATAACGCAATTTCGCATTCCCTGTCGTCCACGTACGTAAAAATGAATCCACTATCATGATTAGTTTCACTTGCAACACAAAAATTCATATCAAATAGTAAAACCTTTAATACTATGTGCCATATCTAATTATTCTGATTGTATAAATGAATGTATTAAGTATTCTCACTCATCCAAATGTTGGAAAACGCATTTGGTGTGTGTCATAAATTCTTTTCTTTAAAAATACATTTTTCTTTTCGTGTCGTATGAAGGAGACTCTGCAACGATTTGGAGCTAGTTATAGCCCGTTAAAGTATATTTATATAGTCGTTAAAATAAGTTCTCTTTCTTTCACTCTCTATATGTATATATAATAAATAAAAACAATAATAATATACTAAATATCTATAATTATAAATATTTATGGAAAGTACTACCAGAGACAGAAATAAGTTAGCCAGAGTTAGAAAGCTCTTAATCTTGTGCAGGTTTAAACATTGTTTTCAGGCCAGTCAACCTTCACCAGTAATTTACTAATATTATTGGGCTGTAGAGAAATAAATAGGAGTATGCACAAGTGATTATTAGATTGAAAAGATATACTCATGTAAAGAAATTAAGTAAAATTAACAAGGAAAAATATTACTAAATCTATTTACTTAATGTAGGAAAATTAAATTTATGTAAATAGAACGCGCGCGCGTGCTGCTAAAACATTTAATTATATCAGCAACACATCGCCATTTTAACTTCCCGCTAAAACAGAACCATCTTTGAGCAGCAAAGCGTTAAGAGTAAAACAAATTAAGTCAACGATTAGAACTATAGTTTTGTACACTTAAAAACCTAAATTATTTTATAGGAAAATTTTGGAAGGAGAAAAGTATTTATTTATATAATTCAAGGTATTTTTCCGATACAATTTTGAAAAGTAAAACAGTGTGTGTGTGTGCTAAACGATCTTATGTTGTTGTGTCCTTTTTAAGGTTTATTTATTGGCGACCTCGACGAAAAATTATCGCTGAGTCCGTTGTCTTTTGAAAAAAATGTTTTTTCCTCCCCTTCTCCCTAAGGGGCTGCATATTAGCAGCAAGTTCCCAAATGTGAGAGCTATTTCATGGTGGCACCATCTAATGCCAACTCTCGCTACCGAAGTTGGACTCTTAAATTAGTTATGCAAAAATGTTGAGTGGAAAAGTCATTGGACACTCCCTCCCCCCTCTAAATTATGACAAGAAGAAACAACTCTAAAGATAAGACGTACATAATTTGGTTTAATCATAATTTGATTCAATTTCAACTATCTTAAATTCCTGATGTAATACATCTGTGGACTGATATTTCTGTCTCATTTTAATCCAAAGTGATTAAAATAATTGAATTATAAACTAAAAAAATATCCTATTGTTTTAAAACGTTTTTGAAAAATCAAGTTCATTATGGGTGAAAGCAGGCATTTGGAAAATGGCCAAGTAGAATGTATTGATACCTAGAATGGTCACTAATGTAATATAGTAACCCTTAATAACTTGTGTGATTTTTATCGTACCTGAATAAAATAGACATTAATGTTAATAATGACAAAAAAATAACTTAATGTTGCTAATAATATATTGATTTCTTAAACAGAATTTTCTCGTTTATCTATGCCAATTTCATAACGTATAAGATTTCTCATCGTTGTTGTTGATGGTGGTGGGGAGAGAATTTCAAAAGGAAGGAATCACCTGTATAGTCTTGAGTCGAAAGAAATCCGGTTCTTTATTTAGTATGTATCATTAGAGGCAAATATGAACTGTATTATTCCTTATGAACGAGGTTACAGAAATATCTGTCAGCTCCAATATAGTGATAAAACTCTGACAAATTTTTCTTGAAATTATAATTTTCTTGACCCCTTTTCACTTCTGCAATTTTCCACATCAGCTCTGTAATGGATGACGTCTAAAATTTTTTACCCTTGCTCGTCTGTGGCATCCCTATTGTTAAAAACTCGATACGGTCCTCGTGGCCTGCTTCTGAATGCCAAATGTGAAATTTTTAGGAAACTGTCTGCTGAGTGGAGCACGCAAGTTTCCTTCTCTTTCATACAAATAATTTATTTATTTGTTTTGAATTGTGTTCACCAAGGTCTTTAGTGTCGAAAAAAGGGCGTGGTTATTAAAAATATTTTAATTTTTTAAAACAGTTCTCATACTCCATCACACACACTGTGAGTCGTTGTCTGCGGCTTAGTCCTGTATAGTTGGATGATTGATTGCTTGTTTATTAGAATCGCTCTCTGAAGCAACACGTGGGGCCGCGGTATCCTAGTGGTCAAGGTAACGGACTCGTGGCTGGCGTGTCATGAGTTCGAGTCTAGTGCCTCTGAAGACCCGCCTTGTTGGGCAGGGGGGTAATGACTTTTAAATCTGTCGAGGCTCAAACGTCCTTCCTTGGTGTGGTGTGGAAGTTAGAAGAAGGGAGTGCCAGCTCAGGTGCGGTCCTTGTTACTTGACCATGATTCAAAATGACGAGGTCCGTCGCCAAAAGCCCTCGAGTAGCTGAATAGTGTGACGTTAATATTCACTCACTTAACGAACTCGTGGGCAAGGTTTTTATGTGAGCTACAACCACTTTTTCCAAACTTCAATATCAACGTGCGAGATTCATATGTTTAACATACCTGCTATATGACGAATCCTTTGTGGCACCAAGAATCGGACGTTTCGTAATTGGACTCGCGTCGTTAAATCTATCGGCGTTCTAAGTCCTTTTGTTTTGGCATGGTGTGGATTTTTAGAGGTGTCAGGTATCGTCTTCGTCACTTGATCGTATTCAAAATTACGAGGTCCTTCACCAACAGCTCTCGTGTTGTTTTGAAGTGTTCCGCTTATAAGTCATCAATCTTGATCACTATTTGAGAATTTTCAATCTTGGGCACTATTAAAAACAGATTTACCTTCCAGTTTGTTTGCTTTTCACACGCTTTTATAAGCTTCATTTATATGTTACGAAATGTTTGAACTCGATTTTTACCCATTTTAAAAGGTCAAATTAATTCGAAATTTTGCACACTTGTCAGGGACCGATGACAATACAGTAATTTCATAATTTTTTTGCCATTGTCCTGATCAAGATCATCAGGAATAATCCGGATTTGACGACTAATTCCATATACCATTTCCAGATTTGGCGACTAATTCCATATTTAGCGACTAAAAGATTAAAGTACAACCTTGAAAGCGAAAACGTTCAGGGTTAATACAGTTTCAACAAACAAACAAAAAAGTGTTCTTTATGTGAAAAAGGGGAGCCTTTCTTACCCTAATATAAACAATTGCCCATTTTTTCTGAAAATGAAAATTAAAAAAAAAACTCGAGCATATGAAAAAAAAAAATTATGTTCCAATTGCTATACTCAGACATAAAGTCTGTTTTTCTAAATTCTCTTGTCGGATCTATAGAATGAAACATATTAATTGCTTTATTTTAGCAAAACAGCTGAGAATTGATTGAGATGTCACCGGATTAAATAATTTCTCACAAACTCTTCGATTCAAAACGTGTACTTTCATGTCTAATGCTGATGTCAGAGAGAATCTTGAGCTCTTTTTAGTAAAAAGTATCTTTCACCTAGATTTCCTTCAGTCATACATTTTGCAAACGCATCGACGCACTGGTGAGATGCCAATGGCTATTCCAGATTCTAAAAAATGACGCATTTAAGATTAATTCTTCAATGAATGAATGATAGTTTCAAAAACTAAAAAAACACGCTTTTATAGTAGATCGAACTAAAAAATGAAAAATAAATAATACTTTTTAAAAAAAACTAAACACTCTTTTATGGTTAATCGAACAAAAATGTAAAAAATAATTCTAAATATAAGAATAAAATGATTAACGAGAAAATTAATGTCATTGTGGTAAAAGCGTGGGGGCTTTGTACTACATTTTTACATTAACTCTGCATTTCGGAATAGAACTAGTAAGAAATTGTAACAATTGATATCGAGCACTCCACGCTTTTACCACTAGGGCATTATTTTCTCATTAATCATTTTATTCTTATATTAAGACTTATTTTTTACATTTTAGTTCGATTCACCATAAAAGCTTGTGTTTTAGTTTTTTTAAAGAATAATTTTTTTACTCCTAACCTTTATTACGTGAGACATATTTATTTATGTCAAAGATTTTGTTTTGTTACAGTTTATAACTATCTGGAATTTAAAATATTGATGTTGGATTAAATAAATTATAATTATTTGCATTATTAAGGATGCATCGTAAATTGATTCAATAAAACCTTTAACTCTTCAAACAAACTTTATACCTTTATGGTTACGTTTTGTTTGTACATAATTGAATTTTAAGATTCATATTAATCAACAACTGATTAAGTTGTTGAAAGGTGGACCTCCTGTACAAAATAGACCAAGTTCCCATCATTTCTTTCCAACACGCTTACTTTTACATTGATACTTGAATTTTTTCCCCTCAAAAAGGGAGGAATGGAGTAAAATTTCATATTCTTTTTGAATGGGTTTTATAAATAAATATAAACAGTGACTTTCTTTCTCCCAAATACTAAAACTGAGCCTTACAAGATATGCTTTGAAAAACGAAGTGAAAAACGTATTATGTTCTGTTCGTTTACTTAAAATGGATGCCGGCTAAATCAGGATTAAAAACAGTGATCTTGTATTTACTAAAAGCATGCAATGAAATAAATAAAGTTGGACTTACAACAAAACCTAGTGTATATGATAATAAGAACTTTGTTGTCACTAACGTAGAGTCTCTTTGACAAGGGATGTCTTGTTTAGGGCACATCGCCAAAAAGGAACTGACTGTCCTTGCGACTGAATCTTAACACGAGTGCAAAGAACTCCGAATATTAAATGATACGTACAATACATATTTTTTCTATAACTGTTTGATTGTGATTTTCATGACAGTTTGGTTTCTAGCGCTTCCCAACTGGCAATGTTACACTTAATTTTGCTACATTTCAATTTGTTAGAAGAGGAACTATATAAACATGTTACTTTATGCATCCACAGTTTATTATTAGCGCGAATGCAGTTAATGGTCAGTTTTTTTCCACATTTATCCTTTTATCTATAAATATTCTTGAGTTTTTAACGTTTTGATTTTCAATGGATTGACTCCACGTGACAAGTTCCAAGTGCTTGAAATAAAAAACCCGGAAAAAATTATCAAAATATTATAAATCCAAACGCAGGAATTTTATCTTTCTGCCAAAAAAATTAATTAAAAGGAAAAGTTCTTTTCGCAATGCATTTTGTTATAAGTTAAGGGGACTTCTATAAACTTCCTTAAAAGGTATACGTAAAGTTATAATAAAAAACGCATTTTTTAATAGCCATTTAGTTTAATTTGGGTCGGTTATTCATTTCTTCGTTATGTCAAGTTTTATTTTTTCTTGGTTATAGCCTCTTCTGTCATTCCAATCGAGATCCAGTTCTTCTAACGGTGGTCCGTCCGAAGTGATAATCTAACGCCATTCGCTATGACAGGTGGCGGCTTAGCCAGACAAATCAAAACCGAAAACTCTCTTGATATGATGTCAGGGCCGAATCCGTGTTGTCCTTTTATGGAAGAAAGTGATTCATATGTTACGTCACCCAGTATGCCGCAAGCGCTGGTAGTAGCAAGCCTGGCTTTTTAAGGACGAATCGGAACGCTGGGCCTGTTTTGCAATGTTTCGTTTTTGAACGTAAAAACTTCGGTTGAGAAATATGCTGATCATCGACAGTTTCAATGAAAAACAACCAATAGAGGTTATTTGCATTCGATTAAGAAGTGTTTTCTGTCATTTCTGAATGTCATTGCAATTTGACATTTTAAGGCAATCGACTTTATTTTTATCATCCGACATACACGGGATTGTTAAAATGACGAAACGGTGTTGCAATCTATGAACCGCCTAGGTCAGGGATGGCACGCGTGCCATTGATGGCACGCCACCGATCAAAACGGTTTGCATTTTAATTCAAAACAACAAATTTCAATATGAAGTATTACGAGAAACGTGAGTGATGGGTTACAGTTTTGAGCGAGATTTTCTCAGTTCAAAGAATTATCGGAAACGCTCCAGTTTTTTATGTGTGTGATGCCGCTACAATTAATAAGCTGAATCTGTCCCAATTCTATTGGTTGTAAATTGAAATTTTTTTTTGAAATGCAACTGATTTATTTCCAGTCTAGTTCAATATAGATTCAAAAATTTATTGAAAAAAGGAGAAAGTTGGAATTGATTAAAACAGAAAGATTAAAACAAGCAATATAATTAAAAATTTTAGTAATGAAATTTTGGAAACATGAAATTCAATTCCAGATACATTTAACTGTTTGAAAAAATTGGTTCATGCTATTTTAATCATATTTTCGTCTGCCTATGCCTGCGAGTCATTTTCACAGATGAATAACACTAAAAACTCACTTATATAGAGACCATTTGTAAGATGACTCCAATTCAGCTTGCATTCTGGTAAAAGTAACATCTTACAATCCTAATACAAATTATTTGTCATCCAATCTACAACAGAATTCACACTAATGTCACTTTAATTTGAATTTCACGCATAAATAAAACATTTACTACTATACTGTGCAAAATGTATTTTTTTGTTGCAATTAAAGAGTTTTGAGTTGTTAGTAATTAGTTTTATTATTTTCTCAATAATAACACGTCAAAATTATTTAACGGCACTTCTATACCTCTTTAAATATTTCTTAAAGAAAAAATGGCACGTTGATCCAAAAAGGTTCGCCACCCCTGGCCTAGGTATTCTCTCCAGCCCTGTGCCGCAGACTTTAAAAACGATAGTGTAGAAACTGTCTTCAATGTTTAAACAAATTATTTAAGGATGTATTCTTTTTTTTGCATATGCAGAATATAGGTGCAAATCGTTCTGGTACTTACATAGAATATAGTTGGTAGAATTTACATAGAAAGGAATTCAAAAACTTTCACTTGTCCTGAAAGTGTAATCCTTCCTAATAAATATGTAAAATTATTAAAATATCTACTTATTTACTCTTATATTTAGTTAATTTTACGAAGAAAATTGTAAAACAAAAAATAGAGTTTCGGCTTCTCTCATCTCATCTCGCATTGACACTAAAAATTTTTTAAAGCATGCAATTTTTTTTAAAATCCGTTTTAATTATGTTGGCGCGCCAAACATCTTTCTTTTTGTCCTGGACTATTCCTATTAAAGTTCGTTTAATCACTAACATAGTGTAAATCTAGGGTTCTTAACCCCGTGCCCACGAAGGCATTTTTGAGCACCCACGACTGTCCGCTATCAGTATCAACCGTTGCCAACCCTCGACCCGTCACGACTTTTTGTGTGGCTACGAGATTCATCATACTTTTAGAAATGAAATATAAACCGTAAAATTATTGTACTGTTTTATCACCACTGGCGTAGCTAGTCCTGAGGGGGTCTTGTGTCAAAAATTTCTTGTGGGCCCTTTTTTAGGCCTTTTAACTTATAACGATGTTTTGCTTACACATTTTGGGGCCCCTATAGCTTGGGGGCCCCGTATCATTGATACGGCGGTAGTTACGCCCCAGGTTATCGTTAGTACCGGTAAAACTGTTTAGTATTCCCAGTAGTTATTGTCGTTGACAGGGCCGTCTCTAGCAGTTTTGCCGCCCCGGACGAAAATGGAAACCGCCGCCCCTCTCTCTAAAGCAAAAAATAATTCAAAGTCATTTAATCGTATTTCAGAATGTGGCTCTCTAGTCCTCGGCTAATCCTGTAAGTGCGACTTTAATGAACACTCGATCAATCAATTTAAAAGCTTTCTACTACGTGCGTTAACATTATTTGCTGCTCTCAATAGAAATAGAGATCGAAGTTTATTGTGATTTTAAAACAAATATTTAAGATCGAGTGAAGAACAAGAAATAAAATGAAATATTTACTAACACTAAATTCAGCCATTTTTACACACACGCGGTGGGCGAAAAACCTGTGCCAAAACAACTTCATTTTAATCATAAATTTTTTTAAGCTTTGTTGTATTTTAATCAGAATTCATATTTAATAAAATATCAAATATAAGATATCACTATGAAGAGGGGGTCAGCTCCGTAAAAGAGAATACGATGTCTTAAATCTAATCTCCATCTGAATGATTTACAGCTAATCACATGGGTCTCTTTCAAACCTGATAAAACCTTTTTAAGATTAGAACTAATTCATTCAAACAGCCCGTCAGCATTATCTGTGTATATGTTGTATTTATGTAATCCATTCTTGGAGATAAGCTTTGTTCGGATCAACAAGGCATGGTGGTCAATTTTGAGGGTCCTTTTGATCGACATTTCGCTCTTGGTGGCACGCATCCATCCAATTTTCTCCGATCTTTGTTGTTCACTGAAAGTGTTGTCTAACGCCGTTCGCACGCTAAGTCTGTCGGGTAAATCTCTCTCTCTTCCTATCTTATTTATATCCCTCCAATCCCTTTCACGAAGGAAAGAAACAAAAAATAAAAAGTGTCTCTTGCGAGCCTGATCGTTTCCCTGCTGCGCCACAATCCAGTATCTCCCGGTGATTTGCAAGACTTTGGATTCATATGTTCGGCGATGGGGTAAGCAAAACATATCTCTTGAACCTAAATTTGCGAGAAATATGGATACTTTATTTTTGATCCCCAGAAATGATAGGTTATGAGAAGAATCTTGGAAGCATGCCATGATGCTCTCCGGGTATTCACTCACTGTCGTGTGAATGGAAAACTCCGCGATTTGCGATTTTTAAGTTTCCACTGGCTCAAATATTTGTACCCCCAACGTGACGAGTGTTTAGTTCTTTTAAAAAAAAAACATTTGCTACTTACATTCATTTATTAAAATGCCTTCAGTTCAGCAGCGGGAATCTTCATTTAGAGATCATCGGCCACGTGCTAAAAACACTCACACGCGCAAGGATCCCGGAATGGATCCTTCACTGAATGTGAGACACCAGGGTTCGAAGGAAAAGTTTTAATTCGTTCCATTAGTGCTAGTGATTCTCAACCACTGTGCTACGGCACTTTCGTGGGCCCCCCAATTTTTTTCAAATTATTAATTATAATCAGAATAATAAAAATAAAATCCGGAACCGAATCATTCGACTGTTCTATAGAAATAAACTAAGGGTATTCGTGATATATTTAATTAATCCTTTCTTGAGTAGATAGATATAAAAAAATTGATTCGGTTCATAATCAATCCATTTGTAATAACGGATATATCTGTTTATGGATTAACTTTGAATGAAGAGGGGGAAAAAAACTGATCTCGCTCTGCATTAATCGATTTTTAATTTCAAAACATTCAGAAGAGTCAATAAGTTCACTTTAGATTAAAATTAGAGGCGATTATCTTATAATAGTCGGGAAAAGCTTTTAAAATATTGTTACGATTTTATATATCTCTTTCTCAACTACAACAAATATAAAATTGAAAAAAGATCTAGATCTCAAAATGAGAGTGGCATTATCATTTTTACGACCCTATATGAACGAAATGATCAAATTTCACATTAAATGTATTATTATAATAAATATGTAATTAATTACTTAATAAACATTTTTTGTCTTTGTCGTACATATTATTTTATTTAACATTGAAAATTATTTTTTTAAAACAATTTTTCGTGTTGTATCACAGATAAGTAGAATTCTTTGAAACTTATTTTATTATTAGTGTGCCGCCAAATTTTGAAATTGTCAAAAGTGTACCGCAACAACAACGAAAAAAAAAAGGTCGAGAATCACTGCATCAAGAATAAGTAATAATTTTTTTTAAAAAAAGAAGTACGACTCATCTTGAATCGACATTATTTCTGACCCCTAAACCGCGCGTGCGTGCGGGCCGCCGAAATTCTAAAGCTTGCAATAAAATGAATTCATGATTGAGATATAAAACAAAAATTTTAAAAATAAAGATTCAAGACTCTTTTCGAAAGCATCGAAAACGTGTTATAATTTTTACTAAAAAATAGGACTATTTGATGTGAAATCTACTCTTTTTGGAGGGTTTCTATGAGCCTTCCGGTTAAGAGAAAGTCTTTTCCCTCTACGTTTCACGCCTCCAGGTGATAAGTAAATGTGAAATATAAAGACGGATTGAAGAAATATTTTAATATATGCAGTAATCTTTAATTTTGTGGGGAAGTTCTAAAATATCGTCTTTTTAATTTATATCTCTATGTAGGCATTATTTCCTTTCATTTTCTATCTCCTTTAAAATTTCTAGTGTTCTCTCATTTCCATATTTATAAATTTATATAAGATGGTTGAAAATTAGCTCTTCAGTATTCAGTTTTATTCAGTCTCAGAATTCAGTTTTATTTTTTATTCATCAAAGTATAATAATATATAATTTTTCTTTTATATATCAAAATGAATTGAAATCAATTTCTGATAATTATTATAAACAAATCCTTATTTTATAATATCTTATTTCATTATATTTACTTTTTTCCATTTTTTAAAAAAATATATCGCTCACTTGATATCTGTTTCCATCCTTAAGGATTCTGAAAAGTAATTAAAATGATAATTTTTGAGCGTATACTAAAACCATTTATAATGTAAACAATTAAAATATTATTTAATGTTATATTGACTTCAGTTGTCAAAATTTTAATATATGGGACTATTTTATTTTTTTCATTTTCTTTAATAAATTATCTATTTTAGAATAATATTTAAATGCATGGACACACTATATATATATTTTTATTTATATAAATGTAATGGCAAATTTATTATCAATATAAAAACATGTATATTAGTATTTATCTATTATTTTAGAATGCCCTGGAATATTCTTTTCCTATAATCAGTATCCCCAGTAAGAAATATTATGCATTTTAAATTATCTACAAAAGCAAAAAGAATTTTTTAAAAAATGAGTCTTAACATTTCTTTATATATTTCTAAACTACACATTAAGAGGATCTATTGCATTTCTTAAAAGTGTTTATTTTTTACATCATCATTCCATAAATATCAACAGTTTTAAGTAATTTTAATGATAAAATTGTCTAATCTCCCTCTTAATGTGCAATCGAGTCACTTAGAATGGACAACTTACGGAACGTGTTATGTTGAAATTCGTAAAAACATTTCGCTACATGCATTGTATGGTACTTGAAGTAAACTTATATTGCTTATGTATTACTCTTTTACTGTCACTTACTTGACTCTATTTTCCTTACTTGATGTAGCTGCATTCATTTAAATAATGGGACCTAGTTGTGTATTATTTACTTACATATTCAAAACAGAAATTCTTATTAAGAAGGTTTTGTAGTAAAAATCACGAAAACATGATTAAAAAAATAAGCAAAAATAAATTTTACATTACTACAGAAAACTAAAATAGGCATTTAAGTAAAAAGGAATTTAAAATTTACGAGTATGTGTGTCTGCATATAATTGCTAGAGATTGTGTTTTTTATTCCTTTCTATTAAATTACTTTATTGTTAGAATACTTTGTTTTATAAAATGAATTTGAGCTCTAAATTGCAATAATTTCTTTTTCTTTCTTTCTTTTTTATTTGGTACAAATTGCGTGCAGTCCCCCCCCCCCCATGGCGGAGCATTCACCAATGACATAGCATTAAATGAAAACAACTGGTTTTCTCAACTTAATGCTTTGTTATATAAGTCAATCTATCCGTGCATTCTAAGTTAAAAAATAAATAATAATTTGGAAGTGTTCTTGTGCAAAACATCCTAGAGAAATAATTCCCCGTTTTCTTCAGTTGGAAAGTAGGGAAAGAGAAATCGTTTCTGTTCTGCTTTGTTGATAACCATTTAATCTTTCGTGCATTTAGGATGTTTATTCCACATAAGTGTTGTATTCGATAGGGCTTCTTTGTAGGAGCACGTATTTTATGAAATAGTATCACTACGACTTCAGTGCACGAGGCACGTGCATAAATCCTTACTTGGGTAAGGTGCTGATGTTTAAGAGCAGGGGTTGGCAACCCAAATGACCTTGCGGGCCACTTATAATCCCGTGGGCCGCACATATATCTTTGTCTAAGATTTGGACTCATTACGAACATTTATTAGAGTGAAAATCGTGAAGTATTCGCGCGTGGGTGATACCTTACTCCTAAGGTATCTTCGTGACCTAGAGGTGTAGGAGTGAATGAAGAACCAGGCATTGCCATGATCTTAACATGTCTTTATTAAGATCTTAACTTAAACACTAACAATGATAATATTTATATTATAACTTATCGGATCTGAGGGGAGAAAACACACAATACGTATTACCAAATAAGCGTGATCTTAACCACTATATTTAACTTTCCCGTCTATTCCTAATCTCTGTTTATATCACAGTTACTAATAGATACTTGAATTTCCCTACCTTAATCTCTTGTTTAATCGCAATCCTCTCGGATCCTAAATATCTTTTGCTTATCTCGCGTGGAATTGTATCCACCTTGACTTGATCGTTCTGTCACGGATAGCTTCACACTCAATGACGGCTTTCTTCTCTTCCTTCAGTTCACGCGCTTAAACCAGACTAGCATAATCATTTCAGAATAGGTCCTACGCTTACGTTAAACTTCTGCTATTTAAAAGGTTTCTAATTTGCATATTCACGTTTCGCTTTGAGATTTGGTTGAAAAGAATTTGCCTTTTTCGGCCCCAAAGAACCCAAGAAGAGTTTTTAGTAGAAGACGCGATGAGCCCGTCACAAAATTCAAAACAGAATGAACTATTTTATTGTTTTCATTATTTTTCTTGCATATAAACATAGATAATATAATAGTCATAATACAATGATCAAATTATGTTTAGTTTATTTAAATAATGAGATATTTGTGTTTCTCAATTCTTTCACTTAGTATTACCAAGTCGATCTCAACGCGTGTATTTGCCCATTGTAATTGATGTTGCAAGTTTTTGTTTTATTTGAGCTCGATTTATGTTTGATAAATTTCGTTTTCGAAAAGAACGCGATTCGCGGGTGTAATTTGAAAAAAGGTTACGGGAATCAAGCTTGATGCTCGGGGGTATCGCTGCAATCCAATACTACTCACTTCTAAGTATCTATAAAACCAGAAGCAGCGTGATAAAATAGAAACAGTTATGGGATAGGTTTATTACAAAACACTACACTAAAGACAAAATGTTGCACAAAATAGCCGTATTTTGCAGAGGGGGCCAAAATTATTCAAGGCGGGCCGCGGTTTGACCACCCTTGGCTTAGACCAGGGGTGTCAAACTCGCGGCCACATGCGGCCCGACCACAATAATATATAATAAACCTTATTAGTTAAACCTTGTTTGCTTGGCCCAAGTCAGCCTTTGCGTTTGACACCCTTGTTTTAGACAGTGGTGTGCTAACGCAAGTGTCATCGATAGTTTTCGTGCGATATTAATAAATAATCAATCGGGTAACTATAGGTATAATCGGGTAACAATGCTATAAGATCTGTTATGGTTGAAATGCACCACTAATTGTTTTCTATTTCTAATGAACACTATTCAACTAAATGATTATGCTCTTGACCTACAGCTGAGAATTGCAATTAAATATATTTGTGATTTCAATGCGGGGGTGGATTGACCTTATCTTTGCAGAGGTTGTGACGCAATATAAACGCAGGCATGTGTGACATTGAGTACTTCTGATGCGTTTCACTACTGTGTTAGTGCATCAATTCGTGGTTAATTTCTAGCAACCGGTTTGATTACGGTTGTCTGCAAACCGCGTTACGTTTCTGGTTCACCTTGTGTAAGGTGCACTGTGCAATACCTTGTTAACAAATTCCATAACCTTAAACTCATTTTTTTCTTTGCCCGCGCATCCTGTTGATTGAAAGAGCGCGGAAGAGGTCTTGGCACTTGTACTCTGCCCTCGATATTGACGGGGAAGCCTTTGAAATCAAAATGCTGTTACAGAGCGACTTCATCGATTTTTGACACAGACCCTCTTTATTTTTTTAGGAATAATATTGTGTATTCTTATTAACTGTTCAAAAAACAACCAATCGTTGCTTTTTACTGAACATTAGTCATCAAGTTTTTTTAAGTCGTTGCATTATCGTATAACATTATTCGTTTTAAAATTTGAAAGGATTCATCAACTAGAATGAGTTAATCTTTTAAATATTCGAGTTTATTTAGAGTTCATAATATAAAACAATAAAAATGAATGAATAAATAAAAATAAATAAATAAATAAATAAAAAAAATGGTGTAGTGTAAATATTTATGTTTGTAGCTGTAGACTTAGCTATAGCTATTACTTTTCCAGTGTTCTTGAAACTGCGAAGATACCAAGTCTACCTTACAAGTAACTAGGGATTGCAATATCGGACCAAAAGTTCAATACCGATATTCGGTATTTTTTAGATCTTAATACCGGTATACCGGTTTTAAAACCGGGAGTAGAAATTTTAGAAAAAGAAAGAAAACTCAGGCGTTTTTGTGTTTTATATTTGCCAGTTTTATTACAGAATGTAAATATCACAAAAAAAATTTTAACTTATAAATTATAACATTATATAAAGAATCACAAAAAAATAAAAGAACATTTTACTTATTTAAATCACAAAAAAAGTGTACATATCACTATTCATCTGTGGTACTATTACAAATTTTTTGAAATGTGAACTTAAAAGAATCACAATGCACTGTCATAATGTATCAATTGTACTGTCATTAAGCCTGGAACGTAACTTGGTGCAAAAATTACCAGTTGTTGAAAACGCTCTTTCGGAATCTACACTAATTGGTAGTACTGTTAGCAATGCACGACATACTTTTTCCCAAGTATTTACCTCTGAGTCCCTAATCTTCAAATAAATCGATTTCTCGTCTTATGGTTTTGGATATAGCTGTTTTCTGTAATGCATTTTCGTTTGTTGATAGTTCTAATTTTTGTTCAAATGACATTTTCTTTTTCACTGTCAACATTAGTGTCATCATCATCTTCTAAAACTACGTATTGATTCACGTATTTTATCACTTCTCTTAATTGTACGATGCAACTTTATATTCAAAGTCTAGTTAATTTCTCCCGTTAGGGAGACATAAAAACAAAAGCGTATTCTATTTTGCTATCTTGGTGATCCCTGAACATATAGTGGATGCAATTTTAAAAATTTGTAGTAAATACCGAAAAAAACGGTATTTAAAACTTGTGAATACCGGTATTGCAATCCCTGCAAGTAACCAATTGAGTTTACGCGATGTAGCATAAAAGTAGATTCGCTTGATCCTGAAATAGAAGAGTACATGTTTCTGTGGGGCATGGAATTAGAATTAAATGGAGTAAAAAGGGAATTTGTATAAAATTTGTTCTCCATTGAATAGTGATTTAGCTTAGCTTTTGACACACGCACACTCTAGACAGACTAGTTTTTTGTAAAGCGTAACGTATAATTGATATTTAATTTTAAAATTTATGAAATGTGCAGTATTTTACACCGTACCTAAATAACTTTATGAAGGTCAGAAAAATTTCAATAATTTTTACTCTGTAAGTAAAATTTTACGTTTCATGTAGAATCCGCATATTTTTAAATAAAGCTATTATTATTTAGTCCATTCATTTTAGAGGATTAGATATTATTGCACACGAAAACGAA
Organism: Trichonephila inaurata madagascariensis; assembly: GCA_019973955.1. Classification (NCBI taxonomy): domain Eukaryota; kingdom Metazoa; phylum Arthropoda; class Arachnida; order Araneae; family Nephilidae; genus Trichonephila; species Trichonephila inaurata. The sequence continues at coordinate 87,446 of BMAV01004085.1, forward strand.
AGGAATCGCAACAAATCCTGGCCAGATTACTAATGCTGTTTCACTAATCTCATCTAGCGAGATTTGCCACTTGGAAAAAAGGGAAATAAATTATTATTAAACGCGATTTTTTTTAAATACAAAAATCTTCATCTAGGGTAGGAATTTTATAACTAAACTTTATTTTAATCATCACATCATCCAAAACTCGTAATTTAACGACAGAAAATAGACAGTAAACAGCTTCTTCAGATTTTTTGATGGCCTTTCAAAATTCTCATGATAGCCATATTCAGCAAGTTACTTTTTAAAACATTTAATTTAAAATCTATCGTTTTTCATTAATATGTCTAACCCTTACGTCAGCTTAGAAGAAGAAGTTTTCAAACAAATCGTGATCGGGGGTGTGTGTGGTCTAACGACGAGCAAGGTTTTCAACAGATGCATATTGGCTTCACTGTTGCTGATAGGCGGATTCTTTCTCTGCCATTTGCTCCTGTATCAGGGCTACTTCTCCGTCGACCCCAGCAAGCTCTTTCAGGATATGAAGAACTTTATCAAGTTGGATCACACTCCAGATATCGACAACATTTCTAGTTATGTTCGGGAATTCGGTAAATACTTTGCAGTGGGATTCATTGGCGCTTTTTTGTTGGGAATGAACTTCCTGTATTGAATTGAATCATTATTCTTCATCCTCCCCCCTCGTCTAACAAGATTATTTTCTTCTGGATTCGGAACTAATAAACATCTCTTGATCAGAGTGTTATATTTATTTTATATAAAAATTAGTGGTTAAAAATCCAATTTATTGTGGTAGGATCCTATTTTAGTCCACATTATCATCAACTTGGCGAATTCATGTCGCCAGATGCGATACAAATCCAATACAGAAAAACCTTTTTGGCGCGGCTCGATTTTCTTCCCTTCCCTTGCCAAAGGTGTGAACTACACTAGTATTTTATCATATCATTTTGCCAAATTTATAATTATTATATACATGAAATTAATTTGATATCGGTACGCTAGATTTTTCTGCCAAAGAATTGTAAAATTCTTTGTCAATTTGTGGCGACAACATTACAATATGATAACATGAGGCTGACCGCCAAAAATCTATTTGGCGTGATTTTGAATAATTATAATTGCCCTTATAAACAGAGCAGTTTCAGCCCGAAGAACCTGCCCTTTGCAATGGATACCGGCTCATGTAAACATTTTCGGAAATGAGCAGGCTGATAACCTTGCCAAGGCCCCCCTCAACTTTCTCTTACCGATGCTGATGCAATAGCCAGAAGCCTCCCATCTAGTAAAGAAGTTCTTCATTTCCAAAACTTAACTGAAACGGCGTAATTTCTACTACCATTGCCTGACATCTTAAAGGGATGCAAATGAGAAAGTAGTACAACACTTGTCCTCACATTCAACTTTCTCCTAATCATATTTTTCATTGTTCTTCTATATTAACTAAACTCCACACCCCACGGACCATCAACAACTGCTTTATCCGTCAAAGGTCTTCGACATTGCAAGGGCCGTTTTCGGCGCTATTTGATTTCTCTGCACTATCCGACAAGATGACTACAACATCATTAAAGATAGTGATCTTCGGTGTGCTATGTTTATACGAGTAGATACTGCAGAGCATCCATCTTTTCTCCTCCAAAATTTAAATTATCAGTTTAAATCTCAAACATTCAAATTTTTTTGTCTCATTTAGAGTATATATGTATATTAAAGCGCGTAGTTAATGTTTCTTTTTTTAAACATATAGTTTCTCGTACACTGTTAACTGGTTCAAAAGAATAAAGAATAGACAATTGTCTGGTAATTTGGCATTCTTTTTCTCCCTACGTTCATTCCGATTCAAATATTGTAATATACAAATGTGCCGTTGAAAAGTGTAATAATTCGGCTCTTTTTTTCAAGGTCCATTCGTCTAGAAGTGCGACCTTGTATCACGCTTTTTTTTAAAAAAATATTTAGTAGGTGTGATGTAGAAAATTGAGCACCTTTTTTTTCAGTGTTTTTTTTCCCCCGACCAATTCACCATTCTTCTCACCCCTTTGTTTCTCTTTCTCAGGCAACAGTCTCTAGTTTCTCGGATGTATTCGTGATTTATGAACAGAGGTAAAAATGAAATCGCCATTGTTCGCCTGTTGTGCGCTTCTCCCATGTACCTATCCAAACTGTTTGAAAGATAACGGTTGGCTGCTATCACTGCTAATGTGCTCACACGAAATGTGTTCCTTTTCTGTTTTTGGAAGTGATAATGCCGCTCTTATGTAATGTTTGCTTCACTCAACTGCACTGAATTTTTTCATCCCATACTCTTTAGTTTTGCTGGAACCCATCGGTTTCTGAACTTTATAAGGGTATCCAATAGGTCGAACGTAACGGGTGACCCCAACGGTGGATAACTTGCTATTGTTTTGAAATAAATCTCTTGGTCGTTCAATTAATGTAAACTACTTAGGAAATGACGTTAAAATTTTAAGAGGGGAAGAAGGAAAGTAGAATTCATCAAGGTGTTTAATGGATCTCCGTTGGAAGATGTTTTAGTATGAAGGAGAACCGTTTTCAAAAGTTTAATATCAATTTCAAAACGATAAGTCAATTTCAAGGTGCCAGCAACAACACATTTGAGGAACAATAATCCTTCAGTTTTGTTTTGGTTGGAACGCTGTTGGTGATGCCTTTCTTCCATGTTGTCATTGAAATTGGCAGGCTATTTTTAAACCGCTACGTGTCACTTATCCCATTTTCACATCTTTTCAAACCCAATAGACCTCATTCATTCTTGTCGGTAGGTTCCTTATCGGACAGCGTTACGATGCGAATCTCATAGATAGTTGAATTATAGCAATAGGTCTTCGGTTCAAGAGCCACTTCGCTTTCGGATCGAAAAGTCTTAGCAATTACTTGAGTTCTGCATTTTCTTTCCAGCCTCAGTGCAAAAGATCACTTAACGGTCATGTTTGCTGCTTTCTCTTCACTTCAGTTTTCTACTTAATAGGGTTTTTATAATGCTGCAGAATTTTTCACCTTGAAGAGCGGACAATGGAAAGTGTCGTGTGAGAAAGTTGTAACGGGTTCGATTCGCGATTCTTACTAATCCTCTAGCCTAAATATTTTCATGGCGTTATATGACTATAAAATCATTTTCTATAAAGGAATCCCGATGTATGTTGATGAGGGTTGCTGTTTAAAGTCACCTGAAGATAGTTGGCAATTCTTGCCATGCTGAATCTACATAATTAGAATAATAATTGTTGAAATTTCCAGGGTCCAGGACGAAGGACCCGTCTTGTCAAATTAGTATTGCTGTTGTCACGATGAGTATTAAATTTCTCATTATAGGTATTTAAATTAGTGATTAATCTGATGGCTTCCCTAGCTTAGGTAGACTTTCGATAGTCATAATAAAAGAGTTTATTTGATCAAAATGTTTCTTTCTTCGGTGCAACCTCACACATCCGCGGGCGAGAGTTCATATCTCTGACCGATGAGTTGTTAAAAATTATTATGGCAGGATCTTGCATAACGGTTTGAAAGGGTTATAAGGAAGACAAACTAAAAGTTTCAGTTAGAATTACGTTTTCATTCGATTCCGCTTCTAGCCAGATTTCCAGTATTTTAATGCAAATCATTTTGTGTAAATACAATACGTGCAAGATAGAAGTAAAAATGAAAGAAAAAAAGAAAGCATTATTTGCTGTGAGTGTAAGACGAGGGGAAGACATTCTGTGCAATGCTCTTAACTCTGCAGGTGGAAAGCTGTTTCCAGCGACTGAATTCTGTAGCTTCCTTTAAATAACAGCATGATCTTCGTGAGATAACAATTGTATAAAGGTCAACACTTATTCCAAGAAAAATATTTACTTTAATCATTATTTTTAAAATAAAGTTAAGATATTAATACATAGCATGTTGAGTCACCCGTATCGCTGCTGTGGAATCGTTAGACACAGCTCAGTAAAAGAGTATTGTACCATCTATGTACAGTGGGC
>BMAV01004085.1:106151-147388 GCA_019973955.1 Trichonephila inaurata madagascariensis
TTTTTTTTTAGTATCTTTGATTGCTATTTATCTCTTACAGTCTTTGAAGAGAGAAATGCACCACAAACAAATTGTCTTTGAGCAAGTCACTCAGAGTGTTTCCACTGTCCGTCACTTTGTCGAATTGACCCGTCCTCATCAAAGTGTTCACACAGATGTAAGTAAATTGGAAGAAGATGTAAAGAAGGTGAGAAGGCGATGGGACCTTGCAGGAACCCAAGTAAATGACAGGTAATTGTTAGATATTTTTGAAAATATTTTATTTATGGTCATTACAGTGTTTATTTTAAGTGGCAATATGCATCTTTAATATCATGCAATTTTTATTGTTTTTTTATTTTTGTGTTGCAAAATCATTTGTTATTTTGTTCTTTTTAAAAAAAAATGCAGTAAGACTTTTCAATTTTTTTATGAAGTAACTTTTTCAAAATATATATTAAGTCAAGTTCAATATTATGAAAAAGTTTTAAGAATATACTCAATTTTAAAAATAATGAAATATCTCAGAATTAACTCTGCCAATAGCACAATGAGGTTATTGATGTTCTCTTTAATTTTCTTATAGGCTGAAAGCACTTGAAAATTCTCTAGAATTACTTCAAAATTACCAAGGAAAATACAATGAGCAAAAAGTATTTGTCAGTCAAATGAGTGCCAAAGTAGAATCTATGAAATCTGTCAGCAGATTGGATTCCCATGAGCTGCATCATGAAATTGAGTCCTCCATGGTACAAAAATTGTTTTTATTTTGCATTTTGTACTCAAAAGTTAATACATAACTATATATTCTGCATTGTCTGCAATTTTCTTTCAAAATATAAGCACAATAGTATTTGTCAATATTTCTTTTATTCCATCATTTTCTTTACTGTTTTGCAGAGTACTTATCACACTTTAAGTCAGAGAAAGGCTGCAATAGAAGATGTCAATGTTGATGGTGGACGTTACATACGTGAAGCAAAGGTAAGATTCCTAACAGCATAACAATCCTTAGCAATAAAATTAATTATTGCACTTAACTATGATAATCTTGGGATTAACTGAGTTTAAACTCGCTTATAACTGAAGTTAATATTTTGAGTAATTATATAATGCTAAGCATTTTAATGCCGTGTACAGCAGTGATAATCAAAGCCTTACTTTTTAACTACTAAATGTAACCACTAAAGTCAATTAACTGTGTTTCACAGTGAAAACATTTATTTCAGGAATATGGGGTGGGATATCAAACATGAGAAATGGTTTTTAAATAAATATAATTTTAAAACTTTGAGATGAAGAGAAAGGCACATAAGTTGTTGAATTTAAATATCAAATGAATCTGCAGACTACAATTTTTATGTAGAGAGATGGTGCATGTTTGAGAAATTTTCATTTATTTGAAATCAAAGTTTATATCAAATCATTTGTCACTGAATGCCCATAGTATTTAATACTTTCTCATAAATAGATTGTCTTCTAAATTGTTAGTCCCATCATTCTTTTGAATAGAATTTTAATTCATGTGGCAGTTTTATTATTCACTGGAATATCATAGAAAGATATGTTGTGAAAATTATGAATCACTGTCAAAATAATTTTTAATTTTTTTTTTTTTTAACATTTTTTTAATATATTTTTTAAAATATTTTTTACAGATTTTCAATGACATTTTTTAAAGATTTTGTTGACAAATTATTTTTAAAACTAATTAAACTATTAATACTTTTATAAAACGTTGAAAGCTTAAGATAAAAAATTCAATAAAATGAAAATAATGTAATGAAATTTGTAGCAACATGAGATAGCTTTCTACTTTGATGATGAACTTACATATCTCATTCCCCTCCTCACTCCCCACTTCATAACCCTTTGTCTAATATCTATGTTTAGAATCTCTTCAAAATTGTTATCAAATGTACTGATTCAGATGTTTTTGAGTAGATCAAACCACAAAACATATTAAAGTTAATTATTTTTCTTTTGAAATTTTTTCTGTAAAAAGTATTACACTTTTCTTTCTATAAGTTTTAATTTTGAGATTTGTAGTTCTATCTCTCTATATTTACAACAAAAAGTTATCACTGTTTCCATCTTCCATAACTTTATTTCCCCCTAATGCACGTGAACTATAAGTTCTCCCTTTCGTGTGTATGGGTCTGGGTGCGTGCGTATGATATCTGTCCTCTACGTAGATGTATGACCTGCAGCTGAAGCAGTATCAAGAAGGACTTGATGATAATCCTGCTGCATCTGAGGCCAAGAAGGCTAAAATAGTGTCAGGGGCTGAAATTGTCAGTCAAGAGCTTGACCAATTAAATCAACAGTATACAGATTTGGTGAATGTGGTGTTACAAAGGGTGAATGAATTGAAAGGTTTAGTTTCTAGTCAAGAGGGCCAAAAGGTAAAATTTTTTCCCTTCATTCACTGCTCTTTTTCTTTATATAATATTGTTTTTAATAGTTAAAAAGTTGCTTTTAAATGGCAATACATATATATATATACATATACAGGGTGTCCCAAAACCTGAACATAAGTGGGTCAGAGGTTAAAGGTGGAGTCATATCTGTTCTGGGAAAAATTTTTAAAAATTCTCCAGAACTTGTTCAAGTGAGGATGAGAAGTTTTTTGAAAATGTGGAAAATTGACACCCTCCATCACTCATTATCTACTGTGATCACAGATTTCCCAATTTTACGATGATTTTCTCACTAACATTATCTTACATAGTCATTCTATTAATCACAGTCAAGGGTAGAAAAAAAATTTTGCTGATTTAGTTAAAATTAAGATAGTTTGTGTGGGAGTTGGGATTTGAGAAAAAGATGACACCTAATTTTGATACTTCATAAAAAGAAAACTATTGTACTGCAATTAATAGTACTGCTATGCAAGATAACATTAGTGAGAAAAATCATTGTAAAATTGTGAAATTTGTGACTACAGTAGCTAATGATATGATGGAGGGTGTCAATTTTCACACTTTCAAAGATGTACTCATCCTCACTTAACCAAGTTCTTGGGAATTTTTTAAAATTTTTCCCAGAACAGGTATGACTCCACCTTTCACCTTCAACCTGCTTATTGTTAAGTTTTGGGGACACCCTGTATATGTATATATAAAATGTATATCATATGTTAATCACTATGAATATAAAATTTCAATTATTGGAAGTTAAGTGTTTAAAAATAAAAATCATGGGATTGTTATTTTATTATATTTTTCTCTAGTGAGCATTTTTATTTTTATGTATAATAAATGAGTGAATTTTTTTTAAAAAAAATCAGGCTGATTGCATTATATTATGGTTTTATTCATAGGTTTTATATGGTTGTGTTTAATTGGTTGAACGCTACTTCATTAAAATGCAAAATATGCATTGTTGGTTCTTAATGATAATTTTGATTTTGAATATCAAGCCCAAGAAATCTAGCTACACATCTTTTAATTCAATATGAATATATTACACAAAAGATTGTCAAATGACATAATTTGAAGACAAATATTATCATCAGCTCTGTCCTATATTTTTACTTACTGTAAAACTTAAATATGCATGCAATTTTAAGAAATACACATGCTTTCTCCTCTTTACCTGTTTCTTTCCTTTTGTGAGTTTTTAAAAATAGTTTTTATAAATGTCTCTGATTATTTTTCTCTTTTGTTTTTCTTTCTTGTTGAAATTGTCCTTTATTATTTTAGCATGTACTTTATTCTTATGGGTTTTTGATTTTTTTCTCTTTTCCCCAATTTTCCTCTCACAGTTTTCTGTTACCATCATTCAAGCTGCACCAATCATTCTGAAGACATATCGCACCGAACTCATCTGGGAACAAGTTCCTTTTTTCTTTCTGAATCATACATCAAACTCTTCCGACCACCATCTCCTCACTAATAATGTATCATTGCCCAAACTTAATAGTCCTCATGATAAAACATTCCAAACAACATTTTCTTCTAAACCTTCCTCCCAAAGTATTTCCACTGTAGAATTTTCTAAGACCTCTTCTAAAGATTCAAATTTTTTGACTAGCATAGATGTAAATGTAGATGGTGAAAACTCTTATTCTAATAAAGGTCCATTTACTGAACTGTCAGGGACTACATTATCCTTTACAGAAGTAAAGAGTAGCCGCAGATCCAGCTTTGCGAATCCTTCTGCTATCACAGTATTTGAAATGCCAACAATTTTGGAACCTTTCAGTCAAAAACATATCACTTTCATTGAAGCTATTCATCTAAATATTATAAATATTAAGGTTTTAAAATACTTCCACTTAACTACCAAAAAAGAATATTCTTTAGAAGAAGCTGCTTCTAATTATTTCATTGAAAAAATTTTTTATAACAGTATTATTGAGTATTATGGTATTTGTGATCCAAAGAACAAACAAGAGATAACTCTCTTAGAAGCTATCCAAAGAAAATTATTTAACATTAAAAGTGGAAGTTTCTGTAATCCAGAAAGCGGTGTAGACATATCTACTGAACAGGCTGTTGAATTGGGCATTGTTAAAAAAGATAGTATTATTTATTTAATCCAAAAGAATATTTTAAATTGTGTCCAGTACACAATACCTGAAGCAGTCATCAAAGGTTATTTAGACCCTGATTCAGGTGTTTTTACTAGTCCACAGTCGAAGACAATTCTTTCAATTCCAGATTCTTATCAACTAGGTTATTTAAACACTGCTCCTCCAATAATTGAAGATTCCTATTCTCTTGTTGAAGCCATAAATTCTGAATTGATTTCAGAAACTGGAAATAAAATAATTGATCCAGATTCAGGCAAATTATATTCTATCAGTGAAGCTCTAAATCATGGTATTTTGTCAAAGCGTCTCCGAGAAGTTGTTGACCCTAGTATTGGCAACATAGTGACTCTGCCTGAAGCTGTAGACTATGAACTGATAAATGTCTCAACTAATTGCTATGTCCATCCAACAAGTGGTAAAGAAATGTCCCTCGAAGAAGCATATCAACAAAATTTTATTTTACCATCTTTGACTCTGAAACATGCTTTTGAAAGGGGCCTCATTGAGGAAAATGGAAAAGTAGTTAATGTGTTGAATTCTTCAAAAGTGTCTCTCATTAGAGCAGCAGTAATTGGGATAATAAACCTTGATATAAAATGTATAGTATATCCTGAAGAGGATAAAGTTTTAACCTTAGCAGAAGCCTTAACTTCTGGAATTGTTACACCAGATTGTAAGTTTTGTGATTATAGATCTAATGAAAAATTAACCATCAGTCAGGCAGCTAATCGAGGCTACCTTGCATCAGTAGACAGAAGAATGATTTTTGATATTGAGGGTTTCAGGGATACTAAAACAAATGAATATGTCAGTTTTAACGTTGCTGTCAATCGATCTATCATACACAAAGAGTCAGGCTGTGTGCGGGATTTAAATACAAATATTTATATGAGTATGCAGAATGGGATAGAGCGCAAATTAGTTATACAACAGGTATATGAAATGCTTGCCAGATCTATTGGCATACATGATGAAAGAGGCAATGAATTAAGTCTTCTTGATTGTGTTCTAAAAGGAATAATTAATCCTGAGACAGGATATTTGCTTGATCCTGATACCAAGTATCCTCTTAGACTTGTGGAAGCTGTTGAAAGAAACTTAATAACGGAAGAGGGGGCTGTTACTCTAAAATCTCTTTTAAATATTACTGTGACATTAACTTCCATTACTAAAACGACTACTAGGTATGTTACCATTGCCAATCAAAGCTTGGGATCAGACCTTAGAATGACTTTTGAAGAGGCTTATAAGCGAGGCCTTATTGATGAAAGGCAGAGTACTTTTAAAGATCCTTGCACTGGAAATATTATGCCTATAGAAGAAGCTATCAGTAAAGGATATCTTAGTATTCTACCATCTTCTACTTCTGAAGCACATATTAAGCAGTCTGAAGTAACCCTGTTTAAGAACAATTTAGAATTTAATAAGCAATGTTTTACTGTGGGTGCTCAAGAAATTTCACAACCCATGGATGTTGATGAAGGAACTTTTAGAGATTCCTTGAATTTCATACACAATCAGCATGCATTATCCAGTGACACAGTAAGGAAATTTTCAAATAGTTCAGCTTCATCAATTGAATTGACCAAACTAATAGCTCCTGGCGAAATCATTCCAAAGGGAATATTTCAAAAAGATAACCATACATCAGATTACCATAATTCAAAAGAAACTCTTTATGCAGGTTGTAACAAGATCAATGATTTTTCAGCTTCGTTACAATCACAACCATTTAGTGTTAATCTGAAATATTTATTGACTTCAGGAATTTTGAATATAGAATCTGGTTATATAAGACTCGATAATGAGACCATTTCTTTGGAGGAGGGTATTAATAGAGGTGTGCTTAATCCTTCTTCTGCCTTTGTTGTTGAATATCAATCCAAGAAAATGCTCACCTTAGACCTAGCCATCAAGGAAGGTTTCATTTCATCAACGGGGGAGTATATCATGCCTTCTAAAAAAATGTCATTCAAAGAAGCCTTGGAACAAAAGTGTATTATATGCACTGATGAAACCAATGAATGCAATGATGATGCCAATGAAGTATTATCTGTTGAAAATGGAAGCATTATTTTCAATAAAATTTTCAGCAATTCTAGACTTGAAACTTCAGATATTGGTGTTGAAGTAAATGAAGACAAAATGTATAAGAAAGCATCTGAACATAAAGGCACAGAATGTGATATGTATTCAGAAAGAGCGGAAAGGGTTGATATAAAAAATGAGCACTCTGTAAATAAATTAATTATAAATAAGGCAATAAATCAAAAGACTATTATTCCCTTAGGATCATCAGAATTTACTACGAATTTTGAGTTGAAAAAAGTTCCAGAGTTTTCTAGCAATCAAAATAATGTGAGAGCTATAAGCTCTTTTGAGAATAATTCAGATACTGCAATAACAGTTAATTCTATGTCTGCACTGTCTGGTGCTGAAGTTACTGTAAATGATCATGAAGTAAAAATGGAGCTACGTGAAAAATCCAGTGATTTTGAAATGAATGAAGGTATCGAAAATATCAAAAAATCATCTAAATCTCAATATTCTATTCCAAGATTTGAAGTAACAATTGGTAGGGCCCAACTTGCTGATCCTGCAAAAGCTGTCATATTGAAAAAAGTGAAGAGAAAAAAAGTATCTCCGAATGATGCTGCTGAAAGAGGCATAACAGATAAAAAAACTGCTGATACTTTAAAAGATATTGAAAAGTTAATTGGCCCTGATGGAAATTCTGTATCTTTAGAAGAAGCCGTAAAACTCAGTCTTATAAATGGTGATGATGGTGTTATCAAAAATCCAAAAAATAATGAAACATTGAACATTAATCAAGCCATAAGTGATGGCTTATTAGATGCAGAAAGTGGACATTTTATTTTACCTATAGGTCGTTCTCTCAGCATTCCAGAAGCTGTAAATCAAGGTCTTGTTGAACCTGTTCAGCAGAAGATTGTTCATCCTGAGCATGGGGAGCATTTGTCTATTCAGGAAGCCATTGTGTGTGAGATTATTGATCCTAATTCTGAGCTGACCGAACCATGTAGTGGGAAAAATCTTACTCTAGAGAATGCTATTGAAACTGGTGTTGTTGATGGCTATACTGGAGATGTGAAAACATGGGATGGAAAAGTTAGCATGCTGGAAGCTGTGAAGCAAAACATTTTTGAAAACATATCTTCAGTGCAGATTAGTCTTCCACCACTTGCAGCTTCATTTCCAGTGGCACTTTTCCATGGTTTTATAAATGTTGAAAATAGGAATTATATTCATCCTATTACAGGGCAGGCCACACCTATTCTGGAAGCGATCCATCAAGGTCTTGTGATGAGCTCTGGTGGGGATCAAGCTGAGGATGCTATTCCTCTGTGGACTGCTCTAGAAGAAAATCTAATCGATCCTGTTACTTGTACTCTCTTTCATCCCACATCCAAGCAGATTATACCTGTTGCTGATGCAGTAGAGAATGGCATTCTTTTAATTTCTTCTGAAATGCCTCATAAAGAAGAAAAAATTCAAGTAGTTCCTCATTCTTTGTATAGATTGGGAGATATTATTGACAGAGATCTTATAGAAATTAATGACTATTCTATCCTAAATAAGGAGAAAAAGCTTATTCCACTCTTAGATGTTTTAACACAAAACCAGATTAGTTCTGATGCAATTGTTAAACTTGAAAGTTATAGTGAATTAACTGTTCTAGTGAACTCTGCCAAAGATTATTACAATATCAATCCACTTAGTAAGGAAGTAGCTGTGATTTCTGGATACTATGATGAAATTAATGATTCTTTCTTGGATGCCTGTATAAAATCTCCAATAACATTCCAAGCATTTGTGAATCAGAATAGTGAAGTACTCTCCCAATGTAGGGTGAAGAATCCTAAGACTTTAGAATATATATCTTTATTAGATGGAATGCAAAACAAAATTATTGATGCAGAGTCTGGTAAATATTTCGATACTGTCAATAATAAAATTCTATCATGTCTTGAAGCCTCCAAAACAATGGATCTTATTTACTTGGCCAAAGAAAAAGATAACCTAACAGTTACTTCTAAATCATTCACATTAAAAGAAGCTATAGAAAGAAAAATTATAGATCTAGATACACTGACTGTAAAAACTTCTTCTATAATTGTGAGCCTAAACAAAGCAGTCAGCCTTAAAATCATTGATCAGTCATCTATTTTGATTTATAATCCTCAAAAAGATTCTCTTGTATCATTTGAAGAGTCTGAAAAATTCGGTATGATTAATTGTGAGAAAGGTATTTATATTCATCCAATTACTGGTCAAGAATTGAGTTGGAAGGATGCATTTAAAAAGGGTTTCATAGTGCCAAAACGAAAGCCCATTTCTCTGGAGACTGTTATTAATCAAGGGCTTGCCAACCCAGAGACTGGTTTAATATTGGATTCAATCACTAAGCATGAAGACAGCATAGAGTTGTCTGTAAGAAGGGGTGTGGTTCATTCTCTGTTAAGTTTAATCAAGGATACTAAAACTGATAAATTCATCACTCTGGAGGAGGCTTTACAGAAGCGCATTGTTTCTAAATCTGGAAAAGTAAAAAGTACTGCTGATAATACTTGGTTAAATTGGGATGAAGCTTTGAATCAAGGACTCATAAAAACATCAAAACTAAATTTAACCCTCATACAAGCAATAAAAGAAGAATATTATGATTTAGAAACCAGAAAATTTTTAAATCCTTCTTCAGGAGAAAATATAACATTAAAGCAAGCTATCCAGAATAATTTAATTGATGTAGAATCTGCAAAAGCTAAGAATCCTGAAAATGGGCAGTTTGTTAGTCTGGAAGAAGCTATTTCTCACAATGTAATCGATGATATTAAAGGTGTATATAAGCAGGGGTTTTTAAATTTAAAAGTTGCTTGGGAAAAAGGCTTAATTGTAAATTGTGCTGCACCTTTAACACTATCCGAAGCACTTGAGTTAAATATGTATAATTCTGATTCTGGTAAGTTAAAATTATCAGAAGGAACTGAAAAAACTATTGGAGAACTTATAAATGAAGGAATCATTGATAAAAATTCGCCTACATTGTTTGACCCTCTTTTGCAGAAAATAACATCCCTTTCTGATTCTGTGCAATGTGATTTTCTGGATTGTAAATCTGGTCTTCTAAAGAATCCTTTAAGTGAGGAAAAAATGAACCTGTACAGAGCTTATGATTTAGGTTTAATTCTTCCAATTAAAAGTAATCTAACTCTGTCTGAAGCCCTCAATAAAGTATTTTACAAATCTGAAACTGTCACATACTTTGATGTATTTTCTCATACAGAAATGTCTCTTGCTGAGGCAGTAAAAGAACAAATCATAGATACAACAACTACTGTGTTCTGTGATCAAAAGCAGCAGCAACTTTGTTCATTTCAAAATGCTTTAAAATTTAATTTAATAAATATTTCAAATGGAACTGCATTTATAAGTGATACAGGAAACTATATAAACTTGGAAGAAGCTGTTGACAGGAACTACTTATCTGAAATGAAATGCATTTCTATGAAAGAGGCCATTTCAAAAGGTGTCTACCAAGAATCTTGTGGACTTTTTTTAAATCCTTTCACAACTGAATGTATATCATTAAAAGATGCAATCAGCTTAGGATTTATTAATCCAAATTCAGTTGTTGTGAAAGATACTAGAGAAGGAGTGGATTTGGAACTATCTCTGGAAGAAGCTGTTTTGAAAAATATTGTAGATGACCAGAAAGGAGTAATTTATGGTCCTGGGGATTCAGTTATTATGTTGAATGAAGCATTTGAAATGGGTTATTTGGTTGAAAGAAGACCAGCCATGTCACTTCAAAAAGCAATTAAAGATGGTCTCTACAACAGTAAAAATGGAAAATTCTTAATAAATGGTGAATGTAAGACTCTCCGCGATTGTTTGAAGTACAATGATATAGATGGCTCTCTTCCCTGTTACAAGAGTGACAACAAAAGATTGGCTTCGTTGAATGAGACAATAAGAAGAAGAATTATTGATGACCATCTTGGGATGTTTAAGGATGGTTCTGAACCAAATGGCATTTCACTGGACATAGCTTTGCAAAATGGTAATATAATAGATTCTGAAAAATCTTTGACATTGTATGAATCTTTAAAGCTTGATTTATACACCAATAAAGGAAAATTTATTAATCCAAGAAATGGTTTACTCATTACATTAAAAACAGCTCGCGAGTTAAATGTCATTTCATCTAAATTATCATTAATTAAATCTGAAGAAGGCTTGATTATTTTACTTGAAAAAGCTGTTGATGATAAAATAATTGATGAGGTAGCTGGGAAATATGTATTCTTAAGTACAAATACAGCAATTTGTTTAAAAGAGGCATTAGACAAAAATTTAATAATTTCCTTCTCTAAACCGCTTAGCATTGAACAGGCCTTGTATATGAAACTTTTCAATGCTAACACTGGTAAGTTTTTGGATCCAACTACAAATGAAAGTTTGACAATACAACAAGCAGTCAATTCTGGCTTAATAAGAAATGATAATATAGCAGTGTATGATGAAAATGCAGAAATGCTAAAATCCCTTAAATTAGCCTTAACTGATGGTACAATTGATGTTGAAACAGGCAGACTAAATAGTTTAAAGGGAAGTTTTACATTGGAGCAAGCCTATGAACATCAGTTGATAATGATAACTGATCAGACATTTTTGCAAAATTTATCCTGTGTTAATTTCAGGACTCCAAGTCTCCCATTTAAATTTGCTTGCACCATGGAAGAGGCATTAAGCAAAGCATTAATTGATCCTAAAAGTTCTTTTATCAAAGCTCCTGAAAATTCTAATTGGGTACCTGTAGAGCAGGCTACCGATAAAGGTTACATAAATCTACGAAAAAAGGTAATTTTTTGTCAGATTTCTAAGAGAACTGATTTATTTGTCATAAAATACGAAGACAAACAAATCTGTTCTCAAAAACCTTCTTCGGTTCAAGAAGCTATAAACAGTAGGCATTTGAATGTTCTAAGTGCAAGGTTCACAGACCCTAAATCTAAACAAATATTTACGTTAAAAGAAGCTGTTGATCTTGGCTTCATTGACCCTGATTCAGCCATCATCCAAGATACTAAAAAAAGCAAATTCACTACATTGTCTGCAGCTTTTGACAATCAAACTTTAGATCCAGATAAGGGCATAGTGGTTAATACATTGACAAATCAAGTTCTAACACTAAAGGGGGCTATGGACAATGGTTTACTCCGCACCTTCCCTTGTACCTTTTCCTTTATAGAAGCATTGGAATTTATGTATGATAAGGACAAATGTCTTTTTCAAAATCCATTTGACAACACATACATGACTCTAGAAGAGGCTATAACTTCTGGTATGGTAGATCCTACCCTGGTGTTATTGAAAGATCCCCTATCTAGTAATTTCATCCCTATAAATGAGGCAATGAAGAAAGGTATTTTGTGTCCCAAAACTGGATGCCTTGTGAATGATTCAACAACTTTATTGGAAGCATACCATCAGGGATTGCTGGTATCCTCTGAGAAACGGGTAAGGTGTCCTTACTGTCAAGATTGGGCTCAAATAAAATTGCTTGGCTTGCCTCTGCTACATGCCTGGTGCATGTGTTTGTGTATATATATTTGTGTTTCTGAATAAGTGGTGATGTTAATTTTATGTTTTTATTCTTATTGTAAAATCTGTTGGGACAGGAAACCACATATATATATGATGAGACATTTTAAATAAATCATCCTGCCATATGAAATTTGATAAGTGAACCGTGTATTTTGTATCCAATGAAAAAATATATATAATGTCTGCATGCTTATTTATGAATTGTATTATTACTTGTGTGCTGAAGCTTGGTTTTTAAGCTTTGCTGACATAACACAGCCGTTTGTACTACTAACCAAGGGTGCATGTTAATCAGAACCCTTTACAGCTTTTGCAGTGAAAATTGTTTATAATGATGCATTTTTAACTTTTTTTTTCATGGTATTTAAATATTTCATTATAATATTTCTAAATTAAATAGAATGTTTAAATGCTTATGTAATACGTAAATTTTTTTAAAAAATTGATAGTTCAGAATAATTTCAGTTTGCCAGTATTATGTTTCTTTATTTAGAGGATATTTCATGTTTTAAAACCGATAGGGAATTGTCATTTATATTGAAAAGTTTTGAACTTAAAATTAAGCAATAATTTAAGCCATTTTATCTTTTTTAATTTTATTCTTAGACAATTCTTCTTAGAACATTTTGTGTTCATTTATTCACCTAAATTTATAAAACATAAACGGACACTTGATTTCAACTAAAGTAGTTTAATTGAAAACCATTTTCTCTAAAAATTTAGATATTCAGGTTGTAAAGTTTTTGAATAATTGCTAAACAATTTCCTCCTCCTATATAAATTGAAAAGAAAAGTTTATTTTTTTTGCTAAAATGAAAGAATCAGATTATTATATAAGTAGTTAATTTTGCAATATTTAGGAACCAATTTAAATATAAGCACTAATTCCCCCCCACACCACACCACCACCAATTGTGTCTACTTTTTAAACTTCATTTTCATGGTATAGGTTGCCATAGAAGAAAAATATAAACTGTGCACAGACAGTACTTCAAAGTTATTGTCTTGGTTACAAGAAAAAGAACAAGACTTAGCTGATCTTGGATTGGTTCGAGAAGATGCAGATGATCTTTACAGACAAATAGGCATTGCTAAGGTTTGTATATTACACACATTTTTTTTACATAATATATTTATAATCTTGCGTTATCTGTATATCATTATTTATTTATTGGTGTAAATTTTTCTTTCTTCTTATGATGTATGCTTGAGATATTTAATTAATGAGTAAGTGTATTCATGTAAAGTTTTTCCTTTTTTCAGTCCATTAAACAAGAGCTTGAAGACAATCAGAGAGCAGTTATGTCTGCTATAGATCAGGCACAACAACTCATAGAACAAGGTCAGGATGTTTTAAGTAAAGAGGAATTGCATACTCTTCAAAAGAACTCAGATACTTTAAGAAAGCGTTACAACAGAGCTAATGATGAGGGTGATAAATTACTGAGACGTTTGAACACAGCCCTGGAAGAGTTGCGAAAATTTTCGGTACTATTTTAGCTTTATTTTGAATTAGTGCTGAGTAAATTGCATTATAATAATTGGAAATTTTGAACAATAACTACTTCTGTGTTACAAATATATGTGCATAGTCAAAAGATGTATAATAAACTGTTTTTATTGGGTAGAAATTTAGAAATGTGTACTTTTTGGTATTTTTTAGTCAAAAGTTTATAGATTAAATTGGAATTCTACCTTTGGATTGAAAAAAAAAAAACTTGAATGCAACTTTTCCATGCTGATTTTCAGAAATCTATTTTTTGCTGAAATTATGAGTTCTTTGTTGCACTTAATTCTAAAACCGAATTTATTCTACCAAAATTATGTAAAACATTGTTCTAAATATTTCGTGATATTCTTTTTTTCTTCTAAGAATGAATTAATCAACTTCATGGAGTGGTTAAAGGAGTCACATGTAAAACAGAATGAAAAAGAAAGGAGCTTAGTTGATCTTGATCACTTGAAAGAAAATGCTGATGCTTATAAAGTAATTTTCTAATTATTTTTTGGTTTTTGAATTATTATTGAATGTTTCAAGGAATAATGCAATTCTTCATTATGTATCTTCTAGGCATTTTCAAGTGATGCCATTGCTCACCAAGCAGATCTCCGATTTATTACAATGGCTGCCCAGAAATTTGTTGATGAATCTAAAGTAAATAACTTTTTAGAATACTAGCATTATAGAAGCTAAATAATAGGACAATAAATAATATGCTCCAATAATTATATTGTAAATTAAGATAATTTCTTTGTAAGATTTTAGTTTTTTAAAACAGAAATGAATATAAGTTTTAATGTGTTGTCTTTTTATTTTCATATGTAATATTTGTTATTAAATCATTTTATAGAATATAATACATACTTCTCACAAGTTCAGACTTTGTAGTAAAATGAGTATTGTTCAAATTTGTATTAATATTATTATAAATAAATTTTTGAGATTTCTTTTTGTGTGTGCTTAGCTCTTATATCTTTTAATGTGATTTATATTCCCATTTTATTTTTTAAAAGCTATAGAATGTTATGAGTTATTAAAACTTGTAACAATATGAAAAAACTTTGTCTATTTTTAAGCTAAGAATTTAAATTTCCTGTTTGATTCTAGGATTATCTAAAAGTCTTGAATGACTTCCGTACTAGTCTGCCACAACGCCTGGGACATTTAGAACCAACCGAAAGTCAAGTAAAAGAGAAAGTGCAGGAAGTTTCTACTGCATTCCAAAACTTGTTAAATCGAATTGACCATTTGGGAGACAAATTCAGTGTCCTGTACAGCAAACAAAGAAATTTTGCTGAAAGTATGGAGAAAGCTGCAAGTTGGCTTGCCAGTGTGCAGAAGACCACAAAAAAAGTTCTTGATGAACCTACAGCTGCTGATCCTCGAGCCATTCAGGACCAACTAGATCGAGTAAAAGCTCTTAATATGGAGTTGATTCAACAGGGCCGATTGATCGACAATGCCAAACAAGCTGCCAGTGCATTATTAGAGGCTTTTGAGGATTCAGATATTAGTCTGTCTGACAGACGAGCCATTGAAAATAAAGTTAAGAGACTGGAAGATGAGTATAACAACCTTTGCAATGTAGTAAATGGAAGAACCAATGAATTACAAATGGCTCTTTTGCATTCACAAGATATTCAAGATGGATTGGATAGTGTACTTAAATGGTTAGATGATGCAGAATCTAATTTGAGGAATCAAAACAGACCTGTCAGCTTAATAAAAGAAAAACTGGAAGAACAGGTAATTTTCCTTACTTTGAACTGTAATATGCAAATAAACACTGTGAGAAGTGTTAGATGTATAAGGTGCTGGAATATTCATCTTGAAATCGAACCAGTTTTAAATTGATAACTTTGTTTTATATTGGTGTTATAAATTATTTCAACTCATTCTTCCAATTTTTAGATTCAAGCACACAAAGTGATGCTGTCAGATATTGATGGACAGAAGCCTACATTAGATGCTGTGAATGATTCTGCTCGAGAACTTCTGAACAGTTCAAATCAGAGATTGGCAAAGAAAATTGAATCAAAGCTGAAGGAAGTCAATGTACGATTTGAAAAATTGTGTGAAAAAGCTCAAAAGAGATCAGACTTGCTTGAAGAAGTGAGTATATCAAAGGTCTTATTAATTAGGAATTTGATATTTGAAATTCGGTTTTTTTTAATTAATTGAATTTTTGATTTAATTTAATTCAATTATGTATGAAGATATCTGAATTCAATTCTGTATATCTGTATTTTATAATAGTTTTTATATTATATTTAAATATTTTTAAGGTCTGCAAATCTCTAAGTACCTTCACTTCTGGTGCTAACCGTTTTGAAGAGTGGCTTAATGCAATGTTTGAGTTGACACGGAAAAGAGAAACTGATGCCAGAGATATGAGTATTAGTGAAGATATCATTAACCAGAAAGAGGCTAAACGTGAAGAATTTGAGGAGGTACTTAGATCAGGAAAGGCACTTGTTGGCAAACGAGATGTGACAGACACAAGTGTTGTTAAAGACCGTATGAAATCGCTAGAGCAGCAATGGAAGGAGCTGGGTGATTTTGTGACTGAACAACATCGCAGAAATAAAGAAAAAATGGAACAGCTTTCTGCTTATGAAACTCTCAGAGCTAAAGTCTTAGAATGGCTCACTTCTATGGAGCTTAAAATAGACAATCTAGAGCCTGTGGCATTAGACAAAGAAGTTCTCCGCAGACAGTCCATGGAGATAAAGGTATCACCTCTTTGACTGTGAATATTGATATTTTCTTCTTTTATACTACGAAATAAGTGGTGTTTAATTGTTTAATGTGGGATTTTTATAAAACGGCATTATCCATATTTAGCTTTCATAAAGCTTAATTTGAAATTTTTACTGATTAAGATTTATTTGTTCAAAATTGAAAATGTGCAAAAAAAAGCATGCATAATTGAAAAAAATAAAGATCTTGCTGCTGTTTAATTATTATTATTATTTACTTTTTACCAGGCCCTTGCAAAAGAACATACGGATTATGGACCAACAATTGATAAGGTGAATGATCTTGGAAACAATTATGATGCTCTTCTTAGGGGCGAAAATCCAAGACACTACTCTGGAAGTCCTACTAGGAAACCTTCAAGCCCAACAAGACTCTCACCACCAAGTATATATTATGTTATTTGTTTATTTCATAATTTATATCATAAGTAAAATATTGGAATATCTTAAATGTTATTTTCAATGAAACGGCAAAATTTGGCAAAATGATAGCAAAACATTCAAGAATATTTTTGGTAATTTTGTTTTAGGATAGTTTTTCAAAAATCAATATCTGTGTACAAAAATCAAAATTTATTTAGTTTTAAATCCTATTAGATCACAAATCATGAAAATAAAGTTGGAACTGAGAAAGCTTTATATTCTCAAGCTACAAAAAGTTTTAGGAAGGAATACTAAGTGAAACATTACTGTTGATTTACTTCATTTCAACTTCACTAATAGACCTAACTGTAATAGGCTACCTTTCTTAAATGTCTCATCGATAGAAGAAATAAGAAAATGAGTTACATTAGTTGCTAGATCAGTACAAAAAAGAATATAAATGTTACCTATTTTATTAAAATTAATTCTCTAATAAAATATTCTTAAAAACTGCTATGTAAGAATGTTTTTGTTTTAAGTTTATATAGTTTTGTAAGATTTTGAGTTGTAAATTCTTTCTTAACAATGTTATGCAGAGCATCGCCGATCTCCTGATTATGGATCTCCATCAGGTCGTAGTGTTCAGAGCCCACTTTCAAGTATCTCCAGTGGTTTCAGTAGCTCAAGAAGCTCTGCAGATAATCTAGGTGGCATTGAAGGTAATCAATAAACCAAGTTTGTAACAAGTCTCATGAGTTCTTTATAACTTTTTATGTATAATTTTTTTTCATTTTGTGTACTAGTATTTATCTGTATATTCTTCCTTTTTTTTTTTTATCGTGCATGATGCATACATTTTATAAAATTTTAAATGTTGCTAATATAAAAGGCAATAGTATATATGTATAGTTAAATGTTCAAATATTAAAATATTACTGTTCAATTAACCTTTCTTAAAAAGTAAAGATACTTACATATTACCGCAACAGTGCTGACGTGCAAGACAACTCACCAAGTTGACAACCCTGATTTCGTATGCGTCGTACTTGCTGAATTGGTGACCATGTGCTTCATTGTTAGAAAAGCCATTTAATTTGCATCTCATGTCCCTTCTATAATTTACATAAACATGCGAGTTGCATGAGAACTTTTTACGGTAGCACTGTTGATGATGTTGTCGCAAGATATATTTGTAAATGGCGTCATCATGTTGCTGATTGGTTGTGTACTTCACGCAATACACGTGTGACATTTAATTGTGTTTTTGTTCAATATATACCTATTCATTCTTGTTCGTTTTTCTAGTGAGGTTGGCAGTTTAAATAAAAACCTTTAAAATTCTTTTTTCTTTTTTTTTTCCCTTATCAATGCTGAACCTTTAAACGCAATTTTTAAAGTGGATCATAATAATGACATTCGTTTCATATAAAATTGCCAATAGGGTTGCAATAATTGATAAGTACCAAAATAAATAAATAAAATTTAGATTTTTTTTTCCTTTTCACAAATGTTTAAGATTGCTAACTCTATACTACTTGATTTGACTTCTGATGTTCACGGGCCCCTTAATGTATCAACTTGGCATTGCATAAACCCCAGATTTTGGATACTCCTCTCTGACTCCCAACCCATACCTGAGGGAATTAAAGGTTCCTCTCTCAATAGTGATTCCTCTGCTACCTATACAGACTTCTCTAACACACTCTTTTGTCTTGAAGAAAACAGTAAACTATTTAAAAATTTAATTAAAACCAAATTAGTATTCTAAATTGAAATGCATGTTCTAATAGTTTTTTCACTGGGGGAAATTAAGGGAGCGGATGACACTTATTTCAATTTTTTCAAGAGACCTTGTCAAAGTCTTTAAAAGAGGGAAACCTTAACATTAAATAAGAGACCTTCATGGATCCCCTAAAAAGGTGCTGGGGACCAAGAACCACGGTTTAAGAACCACTAATGATTTGAAACTACATTGGTCATAAAAAATAAAGGATAATGGGGAAAAAATATGCTTACTTAGTTAATGTTGTAACTAATACCCAATGCTGCAATAATTTATATTAAATTCAAAATTCCATTTCTGCACATGTTTTAGCTCCAGAAATATGCAAATTTAGAATGCAAAGTGCAATGGACACATTTCTGAATTCCGGTTTGTTGTGTTGTCCAAAGCGAATGTAATTTCAAGAGTGATTGGTATTCATTAGTCATGTGTGTGTGTGAATTTAAGACATTATTTTAATAAAAGTCAAAAGTAGCAAATAATTACTAGAATCGAGAGGTCAAACACAAATGAAGGTTGCCCAAGATTGAAACATCCCTTGAAAGTGTTATATCAAGAGTTTGGAGCCACTTTTTAAGCACTGGATTAGTTGATAGACAGTGTGGTCAAGGGCAAACAAGATCAACAACTGCTTCCGAAGACAGTTTTCTGTCATTGCTGATTGGAAGAAACCACAAAGAGACTATGACAATAAAAAAGAGAATTAGTTTTAGACCTTCAAGCTGCTTCAGGAATTTGAATTAGCCGTTATTCTTCTGCACAAAAGCTTAATAAGGCTGGACTGTATGTGAAAAAACCAATGATTTGTGTCCCTCTCACTCCAACTGTTAGAGAAGCCCTGTTTAAATTGGTGCTATCATATTCAATGGAACCAAGAAGACTGGTGCTGAGTATTGTTTACTGAGGTTTCCAGATGTAGTCTGAGCACTGATTCTTGACATGTTTTAATCTGGAGAGAGGAAAGAATACATAATGCCTTCCCTAGTCCATGAAATATCCAGTTTCTGTTTTTAATAGTTTGGGGAGGAATCATGACAAATTGTTGCTCTAGGCTGCATATTTTTTAAGTTATGTAACTTCTCTGAGACATATGAATGAGGTGTTGGAATTCGAAGTTGTACTGTTTAGGGGGGCTTTTAGCCCAGATACTTTCTTAATGGATGACTGTGTTTGGCACATGTGATGCTAGAATACTTGAATGTGTAAACAGAAGATATCCTTCAAATGGATTGACCACCTTACTCACCTGACTTGAACTCAATCAATCGGCATGTGTGGAATACCTTATGGTGCCTAATTTCAACTTGCCAAATTCCTCCCCAAACCCTCCAGGAGCTGAAAATCACACTTTTAGATGAGTGACATGCAATTTCACAAGACTTGATCAACACTTTGAAGTCTATGAAATCAAGATATAAGGTTTGCATATATGTCCAAGGATGACTGTGCATCATATTAATGAAGCATTTTTTTTCACAAGAAGTGACTTAAATCTCCCATTGTTTTCCACTTATCATAAATTCGGTTTTAGTTTCAATATTTTGCAAATAATCAACTGCCAAGTGTAATTTATGTTAACTAATGCTTTTATACAAATTTCTAATAATAGATTTTCATAAAGCATCAGTTATGTTTCAATTTTTATGACCAGTGAGTGTATGTATGTTGTATATTAAAAATCTCTTATTCTATAAGAGATTTTTAATATATATATATATTTTATTAATCATTTACTAAAAATCCTAGTGTTCCCAAATAAAGAAAATTAAATTATTAATCAAAAAAATTTTTTGACATGCTAATATGTCATTATCATACATTAAGTGATACTTATTAGATGATTTGATGGATAATTATGTAAGTACCTTCAGATGTGGATTTTTTTCATTTTTAAAATGTTTTTATATTTTTGTTTCTTCAGATCTTAGTCCTATACAACAACAATTAGCTGAAATTAATCACAGGTATAGTCTCTTGGGCATGAAACTATCTGACCGTGGTCAAGAAATCAATTCATTTTCTGATGAAATCAAAGTGTACTTGGATGCACTGAAGACTTTATTAAATTTTGTGCAAGCAAAGGAAAGACAAATGCCTAAAGATCCTCTTCCAGTAAATCGAGATCAAGCTGCTAAACAACTTCAAGCTCTAAAGGTTAGAAGTATAAATTTGTTTTATATATTACTTATCATTTCAGAGCAACTATCTTATAAATTGAATTATGTATCTTTGAAGAATGTTTGGTTACCTTTATTCATCTGGTAACTTTGGTTATTTTGTTTTGAAACTGCACTCAGTCTTTTATTCAGAACAGCATATAGAAGAACATTTGATTGTTTTGAATCAATGAAAATGATTTATAGAAGACTTGATATTAAGAAGGAAATATTATGAGCACTTCTTTAAAAAATTCAGTGTTTGGTATTTATCCTCTTTTTCAAAATATAGTTACTTTTTTGTATTTAATTTATTAAAATGTGTGTGCAGATAATATTAAATACATAAGTATTTTAGAATTCATTAATGATTATGAAATTTTATACCAATTAATTTGCTTTGTGTATATTTTAAATTTGTATTTATTGAATGGATTTTTTTTATAAACTAATTCACATAAAAATAAAATAAAATCATCATTGATTCTAATAACTAAAATTTTTTAAAAATAATCATTTCTTTAAAAAAAAGGATGGACAAGATTTACTTTAAATTTCTCTGAGAATAAATTTTAAAATATGAATAATTGTTATGCTAAACAATGTTTTTTTTAAATATTTATACGAGTGTCTTAAAATTAAATCCTTTGTGGAATAAGGAGATAATGTAAGTTTTTAAATAGAGTTCATATATCAATATCAGTATGCCAAATACCTCATCATAAACAACACTTATATTTGATTTACTTTGGATTCATATGTATCAAATTTCGTTACCTTACACTTAATTTGATTTAGGCTATTCAAGATGATATGCTTGAGAGACAGCTGGAATTGGATAGATTGAAAATTCAAACTGATGATTTAGCTCGGCGTAAGCCTGCTACTCCAGGTATTGACAACCTACAAATGCAGATGTCGGACCTTGGTAAGTTTTGAATTTATTTTTCATAGTTGAATTAATTAATTCTATTGTAAAATATATAAGAAAATCACACATTGCGTTTTCAGTTCAAAGATGGAATGAATTGTTGTCTACTGTAAAAGAGAAGTCAAAATTTTTGCAAGATTTTAAAGATTTCCAAGATTCTCAGGATGCAATGAACAGTTGGTTAGGACAAAAAGAAAAAATGTTCCAAGTTCTTGGACCTATTGCCTCTGATCCACGCATGGTGAATGCTCAGATTCAGCAAGTTCAGGTAAATCTCATGATATACTTATGAGTTAAGAAGTAAAATTCTAATAAGCTTATATTTCTAAGCCTCATTCTAGTTAAATCTGTTATTAAAAGTATTCATTCAATACCAAAATTCTTTTTAATTGGTTTACTGTAAACTTTTATCAATTATTTAAATTGAAGCTTATTAAAATTGAGGCCGTGTAAGAGTTGTACATTTAAATTCTTCATAATTTTTCAAAATTTTTGACCACATGCCTTTAAAAAAAAAACTTTTGAAATGCTTAAAAAAACTCAAATATTTTAAGTGTAATAATTATCTGTAATACATTTCATAATGCGTAAATATCCATCATTGATAGGACTTCCATTATTACCATTCATATAGGTGTTGAGAGATGAATTCTCACATCAAGAACCTATTCTAAATAAAAGTCGAGAGTGTGGTCATGCCATTCTGGATCATTTAGATGTAAACAGTCCATCAGCTAAAAAAATTAGAGAACAACTACAAAACACCAATTTACGTTGGGATGATTTAATGAACAAACTAACTGACCGGGAAAAAAATCTTGATGCTGCCATTGGTGCTACAAAAGACTTCCAAGACAGCCTCAACAGACTTCAAGATCGCTTGCAGCATATCTCTGATGAATTTGACCACCTATCTGAAGCAGGCTCTGATGCTGAGGATCAACTCCGAAAATTGAATGTATGTATTATTTTTCAAATATTTATGTAATTTGAAAATCACATTGCAGGACTTCATTATTTTTGTTAATACTGTAGGATTTGGAAGAACAGCTTGAAGACCAACGTCCTCTCTTGGCTGATGCTGAAGCTGTTTGTGAACAATTATGTGACATCCTTAGTGACTCTGCTTCAAAAACTGAAATTAAAAACAAATTGAATGGAATTGAAAAACAATATAATAATCTGAACAGGAAAATGAGTATGTTTATTTTTATTGATATTAAATTTCTTTTAATTTAAATTTTGTTTAAGGTCAAATACCTAATTTTTGATATGTATT
The DNA here is from genome assembly GCA_019973955.1 of Trichonephila inaurata madagascariensis. Classification (NCBI taxonomy): domain Eukaryota; kingdom Metazoa; phylum Arthropoda; class Arachnida; order Araneae; family Nephilidae; genus Trichonephila; species Trichonephila inaurata. The sequence goes on from BMAV01004085.1 coordinate 129,069, forward strand.
AACAGGCAACAGGAAAGCTGAGTTAGAATCGGCTCTCAAAGAAGACAAAGATTTTTACCTTTCGTTTGATCGCATTCAACAGTGGCTGAATGATATGGAAAACACTCTGTCCCATGAATTCCCCATATCTGCCAATCAAGATATACTCAAACGTCAAGTCCAAGATTTTGAGGTAATATTTTTAATCCCTTTTGTAATCCATATCCTATAGTTGGATATGTTTAGTTTTGATTTTAATTTACAGAAATTCATGAGGTTAAAAATAATTAAATTCACAATGAGATCAATTGTTTTAAAATTAATATTGTCCTTTATTATAAATACATACATTTTTATATATTTCATAAATAAAACAGTGATGATCTTATTTTTATTCATCCTCTGACTTTTTTTAAATGTATATTTTGTATCATGTATATATATTTTTCCTAAATAGGGAATATATAAGCAAGTATTAAATAAAGAACATGAGGTCCATCTATTGATGAGCAAAGGATCAGAGATGCTCCCTAAAGTAACACGAAAATCAGATGCTACTCAGCTTCAAAGCAAGATGGAAACTACCAAACGACAGTGGGAAAAAGTTCGCAAAATAGCAAATGATAGGTAATTATCCAATTGCAATGGTAATACAGTCGGACCTCTATATAACGAAGTTGCTAAATCCCGGTAAAAAGTTTGTTGTATGGAAAATTCATTATATAAAGGTTCATCTTTTAATGTACTTTATAAACCACATAAAACAAATTTTAAATTCATAAACACAATATATTAAAAAAAGTAATTATTCAAAACTTTTTTAAATTAATATATGTTTATTTTATATATCTTACCCATCAAAAAAGAAAGAAAGAAAAACTGCAAGGAAAAAAAAAAAGAATATCAAAGAGTTTACTGTATTTACAATGAATTTTAAGGACATTTTGTAATTTAAGGCATACAAGTAATATTAAACAGGCATTATTTTATAATTAGAACACAGGACAACTCTACTGAGGGTGAAAGGGGATATCGAAGATGTTTCTAGTGAACTGGACAATAGGGGTAAGGGTTGCACTTTTTGAATGAAACGTCCCAAACTCTATTACTCTCGGCGAGTTAGGATCTAATAAAACCAGTTCAAGATTTATGACCACCATAAAATGTATTAAAGAGAGAATAGCTTGAAATTTTTTCAAAAATACTTTAAAAAATGGGAGAACAAAAATTGAATCACAAAAAAAAGGTTCATTATATAGAAAATGCTCTTCACTATAGAGAGGTTATTTTTTGAAAAAAATCGTGAAATGTTCAAGGTTCAGGGAAAAAGTTCACTATTTAGAAAAATTCGCAATATAGAGGTTCGACTGTATTTTCTGTCAAATTAGAATTCTTCTTTTATACAAGATGAAAAAAAAAATTATATGTGTATATTGATTTGCTGCTGAAGTTCTGTTTTAATTTAAATCTTTAATGTACTTGTGTGTGTTTATGCTGGAGGTTTTTACATTAACTATTGTTAAAATGTATTTATTTTTCTGAATTTAGTACAAAACATTCTAAAATAAGTTTTCAATGCAAGAAATTTTAAGTCCACTTATTTAAAATATTTTAATTTATTAATATTCATTCATTACATCTGTTTTTTTATTTAAGACATAGTTTTATTGTAAATCTTTAATGAGTTTTTTTTTAAAAATCTTTTAGACATACTCAACTACAGAAATGTTCTGAAAATTGCAAGAAGTATCAAAACTCATTGAATTCATTTGTATCATGGTTCAATAAATGTGAGGATAAAGTACTTAGCCTTCAACCAATTAGTTTTCAACGAACTCAATTAGATAAACAAGTAAAAGAAATACAGGTAGTTATTTTCACCTATGTATATTGTAGTTTTGTCTATAATGCAAATTTTAGTTTACACAAAAGTTTACAATGTTAAGCTGATTCTTTGATGTAAGCGTTAGGAATTTTTAATAGCTTTACATTTTGATTGATTTTTTAAACCATCTGTTTCTTTACATTTTTGTATTAAATTTATAAATAAACAGGTTTTAAGTTAATAAATAATTAAATTATATATATATATCTATAAAATTTAATTTTATAATTAAATTTAAAATTTAGTTATCAATAAAGGTATTATTACTGTTATGTTATAAACATATTATTGAATCTGGTATGACTCATTAATTTCAATTTTTTTATTAAATGTAATTTCTATGATTGTTAATTTTGGAAATATTGCCTATTAGTGATGATCTCAATATATTAATGTTTTGACATTTTTCAATATTTTTCCCAGACTATCAAAAATGATATGATCAAACACTCTCAGGAGTTTGAAAACACCTGTACATATGGAGAAGTTTTAATTTCTTGTTGTGATATTGATGTAGAAAACATTAAAGATGAAATTGATGACTTGAGGAAAAGATGGGATAGACTGAATCATGGTATGTTCACTAGAATAATAATAATGATAATTTTAAAAACAACAACTTTATGTTGATATTTTTTATGTATTGATTTTTCAAAGATAATTTTCAAATGAAATTAAATTTTTCAAAAGTTATAAAATTTCAGCAATTTTATTTGTTAAGACCAAAGTTTGAATTACATAAATTCTTATCTTTTAATGTGGCTATGGATACGAACTTAAGGCTAGCCTTATTTCTGTCAAATCATGAGTTCACATCCTGATGCCACTAAAGGCTCATTATGTAGAGCAGCTGATACACAATTACTATATCAAAGCTAAAAAGCATGGTGGAAAGTGGGGATGCAAACTTGGGTGTCATCCTTCTCACTTGACTTAGGTTTAAAATTTTGAGGTCCTTTAACAATAACTCTTGTATAGTTTCAAAATATGACTTAAAAAGATAAGTTTATTAATGGTTTATTAATGTTTCATTGCAGAAGTTGCAGATCGAAGTCATGCCTTGGATGATATCTCTCACAAACTCAATGTGTATCAAGATAAGGCTCGAGATGTTAACCATTCCTTGCATCGTCTGGAAGATAGACTTTTGTCGCATGATGCCTTGGGAGACAGCTCTAAAGATCCTAAATTATTAGCCAGGATGAAGGTATTGAATTAATAATTAACTTTCCATTAGTATGCCACAGCATCTTAGCAAATCCAAACTTAATTTACTAATCATTTGTAATTAAACATTTATAAAAAGAAATTAATTTTCTTTATTTAGGCATCAATGGGTAAAAGTAAAGTTTGTAAGTTATTTTACCTTACAAAATAAAATGGTAAATTCTGTTGGAAAATAGTATTTTACATTTTGCATGGAGCTGTTTTTCTCCCAGAAATTAAAATAAATTTGTTAGTATATTCATCCATGACACTTCTTACTATTTTTTTAAACTACTATTTTACTGTATAACATTTTTTAGATTCGTTTGATTTAAAATACTCATTTTTGTAGTAGTAAATGCATTTTTATAATTTTTGCTAGGCGTTGTTGTCAGAAGCTGGCGATGTAAAGCGACAATTGAATGGCTTAAAAGACTATGTGAATGTGTTGGTGGCTGAAGCATCTCCTTCTGTTGTGACATCACACATTACAGATGAAGTTGATGATCTTGAAAATAGACACAGACTTTTGACTCAAAAATTAGAAGACAGGTGTAGTGATCTTGAATCTGCATCTGAAATCATTACTCATTTCAATGTAAGTAATCAATTCTGAAAAGAATTTTTCAAAATTTTCCTTTGGTCCTACTTTTTTTATAACTAAAATCTCACAGGTGTATATTGCATGTAGTGAATTTCTTTAAAAGATTACTTATGGATATTTTATCCTTCTAGAATAAAATGAAAGATGCTCATCTTGATTTGAATCATTTAGAAGAAGAGTTGGATGGAATGGCACCTATTGCACGAGACATAAACACTGTAACTACACAAATAAATCAAATTAAGGTATTGTATAAGCATCTGAACTGTGTAACTACTCCTTGGCATTCAATGTAAATTTTGTATGCCATCCAAATTTCTTTAATATTTATTTCTTTAAATTACATATGTGCTCTTTTCAGAATTATTTACATAGACTAAAACGTGCCAGAGAAGATTTTGAAGATGTGGAACATCAATGTCAAGACATAATAACTCACGGATATACTCCTGATCCAAAAGGATGTAGAAATCAAGTAAATCTATCTTTGCTTTTTTTTCAATCCTCTTTTAAATCCTTGCTTATATGCTAATTTTCAAATATTTTTTTAATACGTGGCAATTTTGAAAAAAAATTTTTGATTTATTTCCAAAATATAAATGTTTAACTTTAGTTGGATGCTCTCCATCGCCAACTTATCCGTCTTGAAGAACGTGCAAAGAACAGAGATAACAATTTAGAAATGATGTTTGGAAGACTAGAAAAGTTCTATGATGACTATAATCATATCAATTGTGATCTTGATGACACTATGGAGGAAGAACGATCTTTCAAGACAATAGGTGGGGAAGTGGATGCTATACGCTCTCAACAAGAAGAATTTAAGGTGAGAAAACTTATAAAGAAAAAAAAATGTATATTCATTTTAAGAGTTTTTCCTACTAAAAAATGTTTTTAAAATCTTATTATCTTTAAAGCTTAAATTCAGAAATTATTTTATTTTGTTGATATTTACTCCTATTTCATTTCTGATGGAATTGTTTTTTGTTTCTTTTGCTGATTGTTAAAATAATATGGATAATTGATAACATAAGTTATATCCCTAATTATATTTGTGTAGTTTTTGAAAGGATTAATTTCTGAAAATTCTGAATCATCAAGTTATTTGCTAAAGAAAATTAATGTTGTTGTTTTTTTTGTATTAGTTTTAATGACATCAAAACTAGAATAAAAGATCTGATTTTTTTAAAAATGTCTTTCATTTGCATTTTAGCATTATCATAAGGATCGTTTGGAGCCTTTGGGGAAAAAGATTGATAACATCAATAAGGTTGGACAAGGGCTCATACAATCTGCTTCTCCTGGTGTCAATACATCAGTCTTAGAACAAGATTTAGATTCTCTCAATGAAAAATGGAATAGCCTCAAACAAAGAGTAAGTGTAAAACTTCCTTTATTTTAGAATATTTTTATTGGAATTACTTAAATAGTTTCTTCTCTTTTGATAAGTAATATATATTAAGTGAATAATATTTGGAATAATCTGTTAAAGACTATCTAACTTTTACAAATATTTATTTTTTAGAATAATGGTAGTTATTTTTATATACAGACTATACAACCTTTTCAAGCATCATAATTATTAATATGTGTGTGTGAGTTATGTTATATTTTAACAAAAAATCTGAATTCTATAACATCATTTTTCTTCAACTTAAAAAGCTTTTTTTATGAACATACATATGACAGAAAATTAGTGCTTTAGTCTAATACTTGGTAGGTCCAATACAGAAATGAAAAACTACTGAAATACACCATCAATGGAGTTCCATCAGTTTCTGGAAATATGCTTTAAGCCATGGACATCATACTACTTGCAAAGTGGCATTGATAATTTATCTATTATAAGGTTAGACTTCTCTGTTCAACTACACATTATGTAGCATTTCAAATGTGCTTTATGATCAGATAAGAGGAGGCCGGAAATGTCAAAACTCTAGTAACTGTTCAGTAACCCTAATGTGGTGAATCAATGTTTGTGTGGAAATAGATTGACCATCTGGATTAAGCCCAATCCATCAGCATGAATGTATATACTTTGTTAAAAAAAATTGCACATATATCCTTGCCCAGTCAGATGTTTGTAGATGAATCAAAACTTCCTGTATTTTCCAGCTAAATAAGTTTCATACCAATATGAACTCCTCATCAGTTAATACAGTTCTCTGTTAATGGGAGGTTAGATCCCATGGCTTCATTACTGTTTTATAGATCTTAATCTTTTCATTTGTTTGATGCATTTTGAAATGTAATTCTGTGGATTGCTCTGCTTACTGAGGGGAATTTTATTTGATTGTCAGCTCTCAAAGCCCATATCCTGCTGTGTGTTTTGCACAATTTAGATGTTAAATGCAAATGCTTGTTAAAGCTGTAATATTTTTAATTCAAATGTTACTCATGAGATTATTGCATACCTATAATGTTAATAATCAAGAATCATTTCACAAAAGTCATGTTTCACCCAACTTTTATTTACTGCCACTTTGGTTTTGTAAAATGGATGCTTTATTTGAATTTTTGTACTCAAAATACTCTATTAATAGTTCATGAAGATCTGAACTTCATTTCTATCTCAAATTATTTGGCCTATTTTGCAAGCCAAATATGATACCACATTGAAATTGCTGAAATTATACTCATTATTTATCTGACGTAAACAGTTCTGATAGCTAGCAGATAATGATTATGACTTTAAATACTATCTTATTAATGAAATAGAGCATGAAAAGATATGATCTGACATTGCTGTCATTCCATAATCTTTTCAATGCCATCTTTTTATATTACAACACAAATAAACATATTTGAGTTCAATTTAATAGAAAAAACCTTAATTGTTTAGTGTATTAGCAATAATGACCAGACCTGTGTTAAGTAGTCTTATTATTCTTTTAGATGAATGATCGTGAGAGAAAACTGGACATTGCTTTCTTGCAATCTGGAAAGTTTTTGGAAGCTTTGGAAGGTCTGCATAAATGGTTGGAAGACACTGAGGAAATGGTGGCTAACCAAAAACCACCTTCAGCTGACTATAAAGTGGTTAAAGCTCAACTTCAAGAACAAAAAGTAAATTTCCTACACAAATATTTTTTGACATAATTGATAAATTCTTAGAAAAACTACACAAAAAAGATACTACTTGTATAGTAAAAAAAAGTAGTGCATGCCATATTATATCCAAACAATGTATAACAGGAAATAAAGAATGTTATATAATCTGAAAAAATATGTAAAAAAGTTATATAGAATCAGTTGTACAAGTTTTATATGCCTGCTTTTACATTTTATATTATAATATTTTAACATTAGTGAAATAAAACCCATTGACATACACTTCAGTAACATGTGATTTGATTATGGCTCCCGTCATAAACAATGGTATGTGCTATTGAGACAAAATTCTTATTTTTCATTTTTATGAAAAATAGGGATATATCTGTAATTTTTTATTCCAATAAAGCTACAATTTCCTTTTAAGATAATACTTTCTTTCTATGAATGACCATTTTATGTGTGTGAAAATGAAGTGTCCCACTTGGATTTATTTTGTTTTTCTATGTATTTCTTATTTATTTTATTTGAGGTTATTTTCAAGAACTCATGAGTTAGATTAGCTATACATTCAACCATTTTGTATTGATCAAATTAAAAATTTGCAAAGCCAATAAAGAACAATTCTCCTTAAAAGATTGGTTGATAAAGCAAAAAGAATGTAATTTCTTAAATATTTTAAGTATCAAAGTAAAAGTATTATTTCTTCCACAACAAACTAAAATCACACTGGAAATTTATATCAATGTAACATATTATCACTCAATTTGTATTAATGCTGAAACTGTGTGGTGGGGTTTAGAACTCTGACTATCTTAATGCTAATGAGGTCAGACTGTAATAAATTGATACATATTTTAATCAACTAATAAAATAAAATCAAAAGCACATATGTATTGCCTCAGTAAAGGATACAAATTTTAAATTAAAAATACTAGAAATAATAATTTTTTGTTATGACGTTTATAACAAAAACATTTGCTTATGGTGAAAGAATTCAGAACTGCTGTCCTCACTAGAATAATCTACCACATCTACATACTAAGTATGAATTCAATGAAGAGGTTTTTTTTCTGGATAATGATGTTTTAAGAAAACTAAATACTTTTATTTTTATTTATTTTTTGTGTGGAAAATTTGATTATTTTTTCTTTTTTTGGTTTGTCAGTTTGGTCACTCTTAGTACCCAGCTTAGTAAATCCTCATTTCTTTTCAGGATTTAAGGTGCTGTTTACATTTAAAAGAATGTTTAAAAAAGGATTTCTGAGACTCGTACCATATTTAGAGCCCTGAACAATTAAATTAGCTGTTAATTGATAAATTTTATTCTTAATCCTCTTATGGAACAATCAGCAATTGTTAACCATGTTAGAGTAAATATATAATTAAAGCTTTTGTCTTGACAATTTATTTTGATACTTAAAGTTATGTTTTGGTTTTAACATGCTTCTTCAATATAATAAGTAACAGAAATGTTCCGACACCCCTTTCTTAATTTTAAAGCTAGAATATTTCTGTTGTGGGCTATAACTTATTAATTTGTTGATTATATTTTTTGCTTTTAGTGAAATCGTCTTACTTATTAAAATTAAAATGTGACTTTCTCTGTAGTTTCTGAACAAGTTGCTGCTGGATCGACAAAACAGCATGTCGTCTCTCATGCAAATGGGAAATGAAATCATGAAGAATGCAGAACCCATGGAACGTATGCAGATTGAATCTCAATTAGGTGATCTCATGCACAGATTTGATGAACTGTCGAACTCTGCTCAGGAGCGAACTGATGCTCTGGAACGAACTATTCCTGTGGCTAAAGACTTCCAAGATCGTATTGTTCCATTGGAGGAATGGTTGGAACAAACTGAGAAAAAATTGGCATCAATGGCTACAATTCCAACAGACCAGGAAAAAATTCGTCAAAGAATGATCGAGCATGAGGTAAAAATGCCCATTGAAAAATATTTGAAGGGGCTTGTGTTTACCAGTGATTTTGTGTGATATATTGAACAATACATTTAAAATTATTGGTTTCACATGTAGTAATTTTATGTTAATAAGTTTTAACGTTATATATTAGATTGTAAAAAAAAAATTATGAATGTTGTGTTTAAAAACTAATGTTGAAACTTCTTTTTTTTCCCTTGTAAAATATATTTATGCATAAGACTTCTTATTCTTATAAAATTTATATGCTTATGAATTTGTCTCATACTTAAATACTCCTAAAATGTTTCTTTCATAAAAGGTTTCTTTTATTGCCTGAAAATAGTTCCTTAATATATTGTGTTACGAACTATTATTCATTCTAGTAAATAATTTTATTTCTTATTTCAGTTAGTGTGAAATTTTTAAAAGATTTAATTTATAATGCTAATTTTAAAATTTGTCTTACCATATTCTGATGTCTTATCATATACATACAGTTCTACCTTCATCGCAAAAAAATTCTTTCTAAGAAAGCTTCTTTATTATTATTATTTTGGAATAAATTCTTTTTCTTTCCTTCAAATATTTATTTTAGTTCAGTGTGTGATAGTTTAACTCAAATTTTTTAGGCATTGCATGATGATATAATGGATCATAAGGAGGCTTTTGAAGAGCTTACAGAAGTAGCTCAGACACTGATGGGCTTGGTTGGAGATGATGAAGCACAAATGGTTGTGGAAAAGCTACAAGAGGCTACTAATCACTTTGCTAAAGTGGTAGAGGACAGTGAGCACATTGGTCAGCTGCTAGCTGCAGCATTCCAGGGATTGGGTACATTTAATGTTAATTATGAAGACCTCATGGCCTGGATTGATGAAATGGCATCTCGTTTTTCACGATTCCGAATCCTGAGCGTTTATGTGGAGAAACTACAAGAGCAGCTGGATGAACTTGTTGTAAGTTGTGTATTTTTTCAAAATATTTGATTTGTATGTTATTGGAAAAAACATGGTCAGAGTTTATTATTCTGAATTTTCTTTAATAGTAATGGTCGATAAAAATTTATATTCAAATTTTCTGAAAGTTCTTTCTATAACATTATTTTTGAAGGAATTTTGGAAATTATATTAATAATACATACTTTTGATTTTAATTTTTAAAAAAATTTTTAAGGAAATTATGTTTAAAATATTTATAGGAACTGAGTGAGGAGATAGCAGATCACCAGAAACAAGTTGATGATGTTGCTACTGCAGGTCAAGACATAATGAAACATGCTTCAGGTGAAAACTGTTATGCTCTGTAGTATGAATTAAGATTTGCTGTTTCATCAATGCGTTTAGGAAATTGTCATGCAATTTATGTAAATTAGTTTGTATACTTTATCTCTTGGATTTACTCAATCAAAAGCTGCATTTAAATTCATACTAATTATCTAGAAATTAAAAAGAGAGGAATTTTCCTTTTCTTATATAATGGAATTTTCTATTTTTAAATGAACTGTACTACCCGTGTTAGCTGTTTTTAATTTACTTTTGATAGTTTCTGTTTGATCTTCATTTACAAATTTGAATGAACAATTACATTCTGTATTTATGAAATTATAATTAGATGTCATGGAGTTTAAATGAGACCCTTAGAAATAAATTTTTTTATCCATATCTAACTTAGTTTTTTATAGTTAGTATACTTTTCAAACATTTTTAGTCGTAATTTATTTTGAAAATTCACTTATATTAATTAGTAAAATTTGTTTTTTATTTTTTAGATTCAAATTTACCTTTTTAAATATTATTAGTATTAAAGCTTGTTAATTTATATTATTAGTATTAAAGCTTGTTAATTTAAACATTAGGTCATTTATAATTTTTTTATTTACACTAATCGAATTTTAAAATGAGATACATGTAAATGTTCTCCAGCACATCACAGCAAGTTTTCAACAAATGATGTACTCAATATCAACTACAGTTCTATCTACTATCTAAGTAATGATACTTCTGCATAAGGTATACATACATTAAGATGAGAAAGTATATAATATAATTTTTATGTAATTTAAGTATTTAGTTATTTTCTTGTTATTGTCTATTTTCTACTCATGTCAAAAATGAAAAATAGTGATATTAAGATTTATTAAAAATATTTTCCATTATACTTAATAAATCCAAATAAAGTTTTGTGGAGTTGTCTTTCAGCTTAAATAAATTCTCCTCTGCTTTGATCGAAGACATGTGCTATTTCAACAGATTTCATTTAAACTTATTTTGTACATATATGATGAACAAGTGGAATATTTTCTCGTGAAATATTTACTATTATAAGCATGATAATTATTTGTACTGCTTTTCTAATAGGAGATGATGTCATACGAATGAAGGAAAAACTCGATAATTTGAGCATAAAATTCACCGATCTTACCAGTCGAGCTGCTGATAAGCTGAGACAGGCTCAAGAATCTTTGCCATTGGTACAAAATTACCATGCATCTCATGAAAGGATTACAACATGGATGGATACAACAGAAAGGCAGTTGAAAAATTTGGAAAATGTTGGTCTCTCTAGTCAAGAAACTATTATACAGGTATGGATCATATAAAGGTAGCTTTCCTATAGAAACCTGTTTATCTGGATATGTTTTTGCATATTGGTTCATTGTGTTTACTTTCTTTACCACCAGAGACTGGAAGGAGAAATTCAAGAGTACAGGCCTTTGGTTGAAACATTGAACCATCTTGGTCCTCAGTTATGCCAGATGTCACCTGGGCAGGGTGCAGCTGACATTGAAAATCAAGTGTCTCGCGTGAACCGAAGATTTGACACTATCTGTGAACAGATTCAAAGGAAGGCAGAAAGAATTGACTTATCTAAGCAAAGAAATGTGGAGGCAAGTATTATCATTTTAATCCTCCATTAATTTTTGAGTAATGTTTTATTTATTACATGATTATCTATACTATTTGATATTGGCAGTTAATATGTAAGATAAACTGTTTTAATTATTTAAAATTGAACATTCTCACTTTAATTTTTTTACTTTATAGGTCATTGGTGACATTGAAGATCTACTTGATTGGTTCCATGATGTTGAGAAACAACTTTTACAAGCTGAACCCTTATCTGCTGATCCTGATTCATTGTCAGTTTTATTGAAGGAACAAAAGGTAAATTTCAACATTAATCATGGGGTTTTTTTTTTTACTTGATACTTATTAGATCATTATTGAATAATTGAAACCTTAATATTTCAAATTACTTTTGAAAATATTGTTTTTATCAATACCTTTCATTAAAATATGCAATTTTATAAGTATCTAAATCAGGGGTACTCAACCTTTTTCCCCGCCGGGCCGCATACACATGACAGATATTTCACGTAGGCCACATACATATGACAGGCATTTCATGCAGGCTGCAACATATAACAATGAATCAAACACACTATAAGACCAACACAACATTGGACAAAGCAAAGTTGTTCAAAATATTAAAACTCATTTTTAGCTTTTATTTTAATACCATATTAATACCACTTTTTCATCAAACATACTCATAAAAATATTTATTTTTATGTATTTTTTACTGTGTTATGGGATAATTTTTATTTCCTTTCATCCATGACAAAGCCTCTTTACATTCTGCTGTTAAAAAAAAACAAGTTGATATATATGATTGCTTGATTGATAGTATTTCCCGCTAGATTTTTAGTAAATTGTTCTCCAGTAATTGAATTTCTTAGTGCATTGGGTCCCAAACCGGACCACTCAGAAAAGGCTGGCAGGCGACATGTGGCCCACGGGCCATAGGTTAAGTATCATTGATCTAAATAAATGCTTAAGAAAAAAAAAATAATTAAATTAAATATTTTTGTATGAAATTGAAAAACTACTTATTTAAAAAAAATGTGCAGGGTTACTGTTAGGCTTAGAAAGTTTAGACTAGAATTCTTAAATTTATTGAATAATTTATAAAGAAATCCTGCTATTATCACAATAAACAACTCTATTGTTATACATTATTTAACATTGTTAAAATTTTCAATTCAGAAACAATTTTCTTTAAAAAAAAATTGTGCTTAGATTAATATTCATTGCAAAAACCCTTACTGGCAATCAAAAATAATTTAGGTTTTTTCATTTTAAAAAATTGTGACTTGGAAATATATGACGTTTTTAATAGACATTTTGTGTCTTAAATGCTTAAAATTTAAGACACAAAATGTGTAATTTTATGTATCAAGTTTTAACCCTTTCGCTCTGCATCCTGCGATTTCCACCACGGGCATTGTAGATGTAGCAAAATTTGTGCAACCTGTAATTTCTACCAATATGCATCTTTTCCAACTATTTAGCTGTGCAACCTGTGCTGTTCCTGTTTATGTTTTCATTTATATATTTTTATGGTCTAATTCTAAATTTTAAAATAAAAATTCTTTTATAAAAATTTGGTGTACATTTTAACTCTAAAATGTAGATTTGAAATACGTATTAAAAACACAATTTTTTAACCTACTTTTGATAAAATAAGTGTGCAGGAAGAGAGTTAAAAAGTATACGAATGTCACACAGGCACATATTATTTTATTTTTTAAAATAACTTTTTAATGGTAACTTATTTTCCAGAAAATAACAAGTATAATATAATTGAAATTTTTTTTTTCATTTAGGTTCTCAATGAAGAAGTAAGTAGTCAGAAAGGCCGAGTTCGAGACATTTTATCTGCGGCTAAGAAATTAATGAGAGAATCGAGTGGTAATGATCAAGCTGAAGTGCGAGACAAGGCTGATGAATTGAAAGATGTTGCTAACTCTGTATCAACTCTTTGTGCTGATCGCCTTGCTGCTCTGGAGCAGGCATTGCCTTTGGCTGAACATTTCTTTGAAACACATGCTGACCTCTGTCAGTGGTTAGATGACATTGAAGCAGAAGCAGAGTTAGTTGAAACACCTGCTTTGAATGCACACCAGATTAAGAAACAACAGGATAAAAATAAAGTAAGTAAAAAAAAAAAAAATCAGGCATGTGAAATGAAAAAAATGTGATTTTCAAGGTGTTTTTGTTCATATTTTTTTTATTTCCATTAAAATATTATTTTTACATTTGCTAGTCTTCTATTAATTTCTTATTTGTATTATAAGTTTTATTTATTTAATTTAATGAATCCATATAGTTAATATAGAAAACTTAAGCAATCTTATCATCCTAAGGCTGAAATTTCATAGGAAATAAGTTGAATACATTAAAATAATCTTATTTTGATTTTTTTTGTGTTAAACATTTTATTAAAAATAAAGTCGGTATTGTAAAATTGTTTTTATTATTTCTTATTTATATATAGTAATTTAATTGTATCAGAATTTTTTTTATTACTGAATTTACATAAAATATCATTCATTTATTATCCGTGCTTGCTTTTCAAAGTTGGCTGTATACAATCAAGGAAAATATAGAGTTCAAATTTAAGTAGTGCATTTTTTAATCGTTTAGAAATTTGATTAATTTTAAAAACAAATCTTATGTATTGAATTTAATTCTTTAGGCACTTATGCAGTCTGTGAATGAGCACAAGGCATTAGTTGACAAGCTGAATAAAACTGGCTCTGCAATAAAAAAACTGTGTACACCTAAAGAAGGTATAAGAATCCAAGACATAATGGACTCTGACAACAGCCGATATAATGCACTCAAGGACATTTTGCGTGATCGACAAAATGCCCTAGAAGAAGCCATGCAAGCTACATCTCAGGTATTTGTTAACTTTCATAATGTAAATTATTCCTTTCAAGAACTGTTTGTTGCATGCAAGTTGAAACAAATTATATTTTACTTTTCTGGATATATCTTCATTATACATAATGAGGCTATAAAATTTTATTTTTGGAAATTATTTTCAGTTTTCGGATAAGCTCGATGGTATGCTGAATTCTCTAAGCAATACGGCAGATCAGTTGCAGAATGCTGAGCCTGTTTCAGCTCATACTGAAAAAATTGAAGAGCAACTTAATGAAAACCAGGCCGTGCTACAAGATCTAGACAAGCGATCTAATGCTTTGGAAGCTGTCAAACGGGCTGCAGATGATGTTATTGTCAAAGCTGGGGGAGCCAGAGATCCTGCTGTTAAAGGTACATGAGTATTTTAAACTGTAATAAACTAGTTTGGGCTGAAAATTTTGTATTTTTAAACTCAATTTAAAAATTAAGAAGGTTTGCAGTTTACAAAAATTTTGTACAAACAAATCATGCTTCTGATATATACACACACAAGCTAATGAATTAGAAATGTAAGATGAATATTTTATTGGACCACTTTTTGCATGGATAGCTGCTCTGATTCGTTTGGGCATCAACTCTACATGCCTCTGAAATGCATTTATGTCCAGAGAATACCATTCTTTGGTTATGCATCTTATTAGATCTTATAAAGGAGACAGAAGAGGAGAGTGCTGTCAGATGTATCTCTGCAACGAATCTCGCACATTTTCTACGGAGTTAAGATCCAGGCTATGCATTGGCCAGGAAAGGTGTTGGAAATCAAACTGTTCAGTGAACCAATTTTGAATATTTCTGGCACAATGTATAGATACATTATCATCCATGAAATATCTATTACCATCAGGGTAAAAATGCAACATTGCAGGGTGCACTTGATCTGCTGGTATATCTTGGTATATCACTGCAAACAAATTTTTGTTTTTCAGTCAGAAATGAGTGATTTTTTTCACAGGCACCCAACTATGCATTCCTAACTTCTGAAATTCTCTATGCATGGTTCAAGCTGAAATCAATTGAGAAAAGCTTTGGTAGAGGAGCACAGGTGGTAGCACAGTAGAGCCCTTGTTCTGCCGTATAATTTGTTGGAGATACCGCCAATCATGCTCTTGGAAAACTGTGCTGGAACTACAGTTACACCTTTCACAGAAGGACTGGGCTCTGATTCCAACTTTTGAAAACCTTTGATATGGCTGCTTTGGAGAACCCAGTGAGATTTGCTGTCTTTGAAACTGAGGCCTCTGATAAATGGGCACCAACAATAAGCTCTTTTTCAAATGCTGAAAAATCTGTCGTTTTTCCCATTTTGTTTCATTCATCGTAAAAATCACTCTTACACCTTACTTATACTAGCTTTCTAACCCATGTCACAAAAAAAAAAAAAAAAAAAAAATTACATCATTTCTAGAGTACACATTCAAATGCAAAACTCAAAGGTTGCTAATTCATTGCCAATGAGTGTATTTATAATGCTTTTAAAAAGTACAATAGAATTCTAATGCACATTTTAATGCAAGTTTAATAGATATTTATGAAAAGTATGTATTGTATGTTTGTAGTACTTACTATCACTACAAATGTTTTTCAGAATTTGGAAATGGACCTAAAAGAAAAATGATATTGTTTAGTATTCTAAAAGGATTTTGTTATTTTTACATTCAGTCAAAAGAAATTGTTAGCAACATAAGTATTTTTTTCTAAGTATCCTTTTACTTTGTCTTTATTTCTTTAAGCATGTTGTACTGATATTTGTTTAATATTTAAAAAAAAAAAATACTGCATTTACAAAAGTTTTAAGTAATCAGAATTTTTCTCTTCCAAAAACTTATGTTTCATATAAAAAGACCATACAAAGGTTGCTTTGGATACTGGGCCATTTTTTATTTTATTCTTATAATTTATTTTCTGTAGTCCTGAAATATTTGCTTATTTCTCAAAGATATGTATTTACTTATTCTGATATTTTATTTTTTTTCTCTATATAGATATTAAACAGAAACTTGACAAACTCAACCAACTATGGGATAATATTCAGAAACTTGCCAGAAACCGTGGACGTTCTTTAGAAGATGCTTTGGCTGCAGCAGAGAGATTCTGGGATGAACTCACTTTGGTTATGAAAGCTCTGAAAGAACTTCAAGACAGTCTAAATGCCCAGGAACCACCTGCAGTTGAACCAGGGGCTATACAACACCAGCAGGAAGCCCTTGAGGTATTTTTTAAAATTTTTAAGAAATCTAGGGATTTCTTATGTGTTTTATTTTACAATACTCTCTATTGAATCATGACCTTTTGATGACATTGCACTAAAGATCACAAGGGAGAAATTTCAATTTTGTCTCATAATATTAGAAGAATTATATATTTAATGAATCCATTCATAAATTCATGTGTTAAAAATATTTCAGAGATTAACATAGAAAGCCCATTACCTTATTAGTTTCTGATTTCATAAAATTTTGAGAGTTATGTATATATTTAGTTTTAAAACCCTATAGTATAATACTTTTAAAATATTGTGGTATTTTTTAAGAAATATTTTAAATGTAATTTTTTTCATAAAAAATATTTTTAAATTAAATTAATAAGGGAAAAGTATAATAGTATAATTTTGATATTGGATTTAAATTTAATATTTCTTTTCTAATCATTTTTTAGAAAATCTCAACAAATTCTCAAATCTTTTATTGATTTTTAATTCTATAATAAACCAAGATAGGAAAAAATAAGGAAATTAATTGCTTCATGCATTCACAATAAAAGAAATATATCTTACTGAAGTATAAACGAAATTTTATATATACAGCAATTCTTTTTTCGCATGAATTTGAAATAACACGATGGTACATGAATTGATCAAATTTTTTGTTTTAGCGTGAATTTTCAAAAAAATATCTGGGGTTTCATGCTTTTTGAATGAGGATGCTTTAATCCAATTTTTGACAGTTAATGATAATGTTTTTGTGTTACTGATGCCACCTGATTGGCAAAGCCCAGATCGAGGCCCACGAAATTCATTGTGGCAAACGGCTATGTGATGCCTGTCGTTAGCCAGCCGTAGCTTTGAGCACCATACAGATGACAGTACGATTTGGCTCTTTTCTATCCTAATTTTGAGGGAGGACATCTGGGGGGGATCTGGGGCCTCCCACCTCTCTACCCCTTCCACCAACCTCACGAGAGGACTCGTGGCTCGATGGCTATTTAGAGTACCCCCATGCTGTGAAGGCACTATACATTTACAAACATCCATGTCTTCTTTGGGATTCGAACCCAGACCCTATGGCACAGAAATGAGCGTTGCTAAGCACTGTACTGGATGGGCAACGTTAATGATAATAAAGTCAATAATGATAAAGTTGAAGGTGAAGCTCGGGTAACGACAGCTAATTTAATTTGTGAGGACTTGAAATTTTCTACAAGTATGGAACAACATTTTCTTGCTCATGATCCTGACTTAGAGGGTGCATTAAAACTTCAATGTAATCATAGCAGGATATCAAGAATTATATATGCAACTTGGGAAATAAAAAAAACAGCCACTAATAACAGGCTTTGTAACAACAAACACCAACCGAGACTGTTAATATCCAATGAAATTCTTCATTTGAATCAAAACTGATGGTTGTGCTAGACATATCTGACACATCTACTGATGATAGCATTTTTTATCCAGTTTGTAATAGATGTGCATGCTTGTTATCAAGTAGTGATGAATAGTTGTTAGTAGTTTTATTCCTAATTTCAATTTTTAGTACACTAATTTCAATTGTTTTTATTTAATAAGTATATAACAGGGATTTGGTTATTACTTTTTGTGCAAATATTGAGAGATTTTTCATCTTACATGATTTTTTTAAAGTTGTGGAATATATCCCCAAATTTACCATTTGTCATATAT
>BMAV01004085.1:147788-161501 GCA_019973955.1 Trichonephila inaurata madagascariensis
TTTTTTTTTTTTTTTTGTCCAACATTTTTATTTTAGATTAATTTCCAACTTCAATGCACTAATCAAATACTTTCTTTTAAATAGAATATCTTGGAATTTTTGGAATATGCTGAGGAAAAGTTTGCTGGTCTTGGTGCTGTTGGATCAGATATTGAAGCAGTTAAAGGTCAAATTCAACAACTTCAAGTAAGCTCTTTTATTTAAGTTACGTTTGCAAAAGATAATATTTAATAATAAATTATTCTAAACTTTTAAATAAAGTGATTTTTTTAGGTTTATGGTTAATATATAATTTAAAGGGAAATTTTTAGTGTTCCATTTTCATGTAAGAAAAAGACTAGATTCTAAATCACATTAAGTTATAAACTTCAGTTTTATGTTCCTCTTATAACATTCCAAAGTATAAAAATAATTGGTAATAGAATTGTCTTGTGTGCATGATGCTTGGAATATTTTATTATATCTATATCTTTAAAATATGTCAAAATAGAAAACATTATGTTCAGTCTTAGAATTAAAATAGCTATATCCTGAATGTATTAATGT
The DNA here is from genome assembly GCA_019973955.1 of Trichonephila inaurata madagascariensis. Taxonomy (NCBI): domain Eukaryota; kingdom Metazoa; phylum Arthropoda; class Arachnida; order Araneae; family Nephilidae; genus Trichonephila; species Trichonephila inaurata. The sequence goes on from BMAV01004085.1 coordinate 148,335, forward strand.
TATTTTCATTTTCATAATTGAATTTTTTTATTATATAAAAGTACTTGCATAAATTTATATATTTTTGGACTTTTCTATTTGTTTCTGTTTTTTTAATATAAACTATTCCCTTAGATTAAATCTCATAATTACTGCAAAATGAAATTCGATTTTTATATTTTTAGCATGTATTTATTGTTAAAATATTTTGTATAGGCATTTAAGCAAGAGGTGGATCCTCACATGGTTGAAATTGAGTCTTTGAATCGGCAGGCTCATGAACTGATGGAGCGAACTTCTCCTGCTCAAGCTAAATCTATTAGAGAACCTCTGGCTCAAATCAACAAGCGATGGGATGATCTATTAAAGGGCATTGTGGGAAGACAAGTATGTCTGAAAATATCTTTTAGTTTTTGGAATGTATTAATCCAATTTTATTTGAGTTCTAATTATTGTATATTTTTTATAGCGGGAACTTGAAAATGCTCTGTTAAGGTTGGGTCAATTCCAACATGCATTAGATGAGTTTATGGCATGGATGTCAAAAACAGAGAAGACTTTGGATGATCTTACTCCAGTATTTGGTGATCCACAAGTCATTGAAGTGGAATTAGCAAAACATAAAGTAATGAATTTTATTAAATATCTCTCTTTGAAAGAAATCTTTTAAATTTGCTTGTTTCTTTCACACAATAATTGCAATCCTAATTTGTGATCACATATGTATAAAATTAAATTTATACATTTAAATTTTAATAATTAGGCATTGTTACCTTTCAAAAAAGATAAATGTTTTTCAAATATTTGAAATTTTCTTTGTTTTCTTAGGTGGATTAATTAAATAGATAAGTTTTTTTACAATGCAGAATAGGATATTTCACTCTAAATATCTGAAATAATTAAGCTAAGATGTTATGGTTAATTAAATGGAATGGGTTTTCAGCATAAACAAATTTTTGTTTTGTACATAGTGTATAAAGTCTTTATCTCTGTCCACTTTGATTGTTCCTGAAGTTGTTACATTACTTTGTAATTTTAGAATGTTAAACATAGAGAGAAAAGTAAGCAGATAATGTGATTTATTTCTTAGGAATTATTTTGCCTTAATACTTTTTCTGTTAAATGAATTAAAATGTAACACAAAATCTTTTTAGGTGTTAATGAATGATATTCAAGCTCATCAAACTAGTGTGGATACTCTTAATTCTGCTGGAAGACAACTCATTGAAGCAAACCGGGGAAGTGAAGATGCCAGTGTTACTCAAAGTAAATTGAATAAACTAAACAAGCGTTGGCAACATTTGCAAGACAAAGCTACACGTAGACAGAACGAGCTTGAAGAAGCCCTTCATGAAGTAATATTTTGTTAAGTCTTTTTGGAGTAACTTAATTGCTGTAGATAAGTGTTATTTAAAATTTAAAAATCAAATAATTATGTTATTTGTTTTGTAACATCATAGGCACAATTATTTAATCAAGAAATACAAGACCTCCTCATGTGGTTGAGTGATATTGATAGCCAACTTGTCTCTTCCAAACCTGTTGGTGGCTTGCCCGAAACAGCCAGGGAGCAATTAAATCGATTCATGGTAAGTTCTTTTCATTTTAAAAATATACCTTTACCTTTTTTTTTAAATGTATAAGCTAACTGAATTGTAGATTGCACTCTTCATACGGTTTCATGAATAACAATAAATTATTTATTTTTCATATTCATGATAAGACTAAGTTTCTAGTATTATTTAAATAAATAATTTTTGCTGAAAAATAATTGTTCAACAATCTATTCAATCGATATTTTAAGATAATTGAAAGTGCTAAATTTGTTATTTACATTGCATTAATTAATTAAATATGCAAACATGTATTTTATGTTACAGGAACTTTATAATGACTTGGATAACAACAAGCACAAAGTTGATTCTGTTCTCCAACAAGGACAGGAATACCTGAAGCGCTCAAATGATGGTGCTGCTGGCAATTTGCAACACAATCTCAAGACCCTTAAACAGCGATGGGATAATGTTCTGAATAGAGCAAATGATCGAAAGGTATTCATACTTCTCATTTCAGATAAAATCTGCATTATTTGCAAAAACTATCAGAAGAATATAGCTATTCCTTTTTAGTTGTCAGTTATTTCAAAATACATTCTTCTTTGTAGATTAAATTAGAAATTGCCTTGAGAGAAGCCACTGAATTCCATGAAGCTCTTCAAGATTTCGTTGAGTGGTTGACGAATGCAGAAAAGTTCTTATCTAACTTGAAACCTGTCAGCAGAGTTATGGATGTTGTTCTTGAACAGATAGAAGACCATAAGGTTATATTTTGTTTTGTGTAAAAATTAATCAAAACTGTATAATTTTCTAGAATTTTTCTTAAACATTTGTATACATAGAAGTCATCTTTTTACATTATCCTTAATTGACGCTTTTTTATAACATTTTATAAAGTGATTATGTAAGTATATTTTTGAATTCTTTGCACCATTATTTCAAATATGAAACCTGTTGTATTTAGGCATTCCAAAAAGAAGTTAGTGCTCACAGAGAAGTCATGTTAAATTTGGACAAGAAAGGCACTCATTTGAAGTATTTCAGTCAGAAGCAAGATGTGATTTTAATTAAAAATCTGTTAATAAGTGTTCAACATCGTTGGGAGAGAGTAGTGTCCAAAGCTGCTGAAAGAACAAGAGCTCTGGATCATGGATATAAAGAATCTAAAGAGGTAAAATATTTTTTTTTTAGTATTTTGGATCACAATTTTGATTCAGAGTTCAAAATAAAAAGAATAACAGATTAATATACGAATGCATGATTATTTAATTTATGCCTGTGTTAAGGCTTATTTTTGATGAGAATCTCAATTTTTAGAATTGTTCATTTAGAAATTTTAATAGTATCTATTTGTTATTGTTATTAATTTTGTAAATCCAAAATCATTTGATAGGGTAAGTAATGGTAATAATGAATGCTATTATTTTAAAATTAATTTTTTTAAAAATGACATACATTCAACTCTGTATCCTGCATTCTTTAGTTTCACGATGCATGGTCTGATCTCAGCCATTGGTTGGATGATGCTGAAAAGCAACTGGATGTTCTGACTCACGTGGGTAACGACCCTGAAAAGATTAAACAGATGCTCTCAAAACACAAAGAATTTCAGAGAGCCCTGGGAGCAAAACAGCCTGTCTTTGATGGAACTATGAAATTGGGCAGGAATCTGAAAGAGAAATGTCCCAAGACTGACGTAGCTGTCCTACAGGACATGATGGATGACTTGAAAAATAAGTGGAATAATGTGTGTGCTAAATCTGTTGATAAGTAAGTTATTGTTTTGACTAATTTGATAACATACTTGAATACATTGAATTAAATGAGCACAAAAAAAGTGTTGTTTGAACATAGCCTACCTTTAATGTAAGCTATATTTGACATTTAATTGTCAATTTCCTTCAATGATTATTTAATTTGTAATATAGGGAACAGATAATCTTGTAAATGTGATAATTCTTGTAGTAATAACTAAATCATATATTTTTGCAGACAAAGAAAGCTAGAAGAAGCACTATTATTTTCTGGGCAGTTTAAAGATGCTGTACAAGCCCTTATTGATTGGCTTGAAAAATCTAAAAAAACCTTATCTGAAAACCAGCTACTTCATGGAGATTTAGATACTGTTATGGCTCTGGTAGATCAACATAAGGTAAATACTCTTCTCTTTGTTCAAAAATAAATCATTGTATGCTTTCATTTCAAAGAAAGAAATAACATTAATTTTATAACAGTGAAATTATACTTATTGATTCCCAAATTAGAATATTGTAGCTGTTATAGTGATTGATAACCTTTTCTGATAAACAGCCTTCTTAACTTATGTGAATTGTTTTATTTTACAAGACCTTTCAAGATGAATTGAAAAATCGAGCCAACAATCTCGAGTCTGTTCGTCGAACAGCGAGAGAATTACTGGAAACGGCCAATGAAGAGGATGCAGAACACATACGCACTCAATTAACTCAGTTGGATCGCATGTGGATTGAGGTGGCCAATTTAGCAGAGGACAAAGAAAGACTTTTATCTGAAGCTTTACAAGAGGTAATATTCTTTAGAATATTTAATAGTTACGTGCACATTTTGTGAATATTTGCAATACATTCTTTGTGCCAATACTAACCAAGGGGTCATGATTGAAAAACTGGTGACCAGCATGTTTCTGCTGAGTCTTGTAGAATTTATTGTACTTTTAAAAGGTGTAGTGGCCTTTTATTGTATAGAGGTTGAGGCATGTTAAATCTGGGTCAAAGCTCACATATTAATGTTCGGAAAATGGGGCGCCAGCTCAGGTGTCTTTTTACCATGGCTCAAAATTGTTGCCCATAACCTTCATGGTGTGATGTTAGTAAAAAATTGTTCAATATACTCTTAAGTTATTATTCCAGAATCAGAGGAAAGACATTTAATGAATAGCTGTAATTTTTTTTTTTAAAGTTTTGAGCTCCTTTTTGTTTTGTGATTTACAACAATTGATTTTACTTTTTCTAATCCAGATAATTGGCTATTTAAAAGTTTGGTCTGAATCAATAAGTTTGAATTATATTTTCTTATTGTGTCATGGTTATATTATATTAGGCCGAGAGGTTGCACAAGGCTGTGCATATGCTTCTGGAATGGCTATCAGATGCAGAAATGAAGCTGCGATACTCTGGACCTCTTCCTGACGATGAAGAAACCACTAAGCAACAGATTGCTGATCACCAGAGTTTCTTAAAAGAGATGATGGAGCAAGAGGTAAACAAAGATGCTACCATTGCACATGCACAAGAAATACTGAAGAAATGTCATCCAGATGGAGTATCTGTCATACGTCATTGGGTTACAATCATCCAATCTCGTTGGGAGGAGGTAATGATGCATTTTATTTTAACTAATTATTGTAAATTAAGATTTTAAGAACTTATGGTATAAATATTCAATTTACAATAGCTAATATGACAAAAAAAAAAGAGTACCTTTATAATTTGAATTTATATTGAAATTTCATAATCACTATCTAAAGCATGAATTGATTATTTATACATATTGGAATCAATTGTCATGATATATTTAGTATTGTTACTGTAAGGCAACAGAACTTTTTAAAGTTTTTTTATGGAAAAAAAAAAATCTTTTCTTAACTAATTTATTTAATTTTTGTGATACTATGTAATTAAAATTGCAAATATTTAGTTATTTCAAGTTATATTTAATTGAAGGTATGTTATATTTTATTTCATCTTATCTGTTACATCAATGAGAAATATTTAAAAGGAAAGTTATTATAATTACAATCACCAATTTTCTTTTCAAAATAGGGTTGGTGATGTGTGTGTATATGAATAAAAATCAGTTAACAGATATGTAATATAACTGTATTTTTATGTTCCTCCATGTAGGTATCCTTATGGGCTAAACAGAGAGAACAACGTCTGAATGAACACTTAAGATCTCTGAGAGACATCTTAGATCTACTGGAGGAATTGCTCAAGTGGCTGATTGCTGCTGAGGCCACACTTACTGCATTAGAAGCTGAACCCTTACCTGATGAGATCCCAGTATTGGAACAACTCATCACAGAACATCAAGTAGGTCTGCTTTTAATATTCTTTAAAGCAATAGAAATGCATAGATTTTGTGAGATTAAATAATTGTATGTTCTCTTAAATTTTTATGATTTTTACAATGAATCAAATAAGGGATGTTTAAAACAAGTATTGACATCATGTTAAAAAACATTTCTTATTTTTTTACTTCATATATACTTGCTTTGACAAAAGATTTCAATTAAAATTTCTCAACACTTTTCAAACATTATGCATTATGTATTAAAAACATGACTCATTTTCTGAAAAATTGCTTTTAATTTAAAAGGAATCAAAATCTGCTTTAATATATTTTTATTTATCTGCTAAGAGCAGTTTTAATATTTTTTATAATCTTTCTAAGATTTAAAAAAAGGAAATATCCTTGTAGAATGAAGCTGCTAAATAGATTTTTAAATTGAGATCATATTTAAATTGTAACACTGCCATACATTTTCACTTTCAGAAGTTCTTTTATAATATAAAAACATCTTCAGGAGCTGAAAATACCCATGCTGTATTATAATACTGTTTATCTTTACATGTACATTTTAATATATATTATATTGTTTGGGTTTAACAAACCCTGGATGACAATTTCAAATGTGCTTGTTACATTTTAAGGCATTTATGGATGACATGACAAAACGTCAACCTGATGTAGATCGTGTTACCAAAGCCTTCCAGTCGAAGCGCCAGCCACCTCAACAGCAGCAACAAGGTCATCCAAGCAAGGAGAAAGGTCGAGAGAGACATGAATCAGCTAAATCTGGCCGAGGCACACCTTCAATTCCTAAGGGACCAGCGTAAGTCTTAAGTTATAACTGTCTTTAAATATTATTAACTTTGTCTTTCTTCTTGTTTGCATTTTCTACAAATGTTTAAAAGCATTTTTTTTTATTTTAAAATTCTAATAAAATGTTTAATATGTGTATGTTTTTCTTAGACATAATGAATCATTTGATTTAACTGAATTCACTGTGAAATTCTTAATGTTTGTGTAAAAATTTTTTAGTCGTCAGAGTTTTGAACCTGAGATCAAAAATCCAAAAGCAAGAGAAATGGTGGATAGATGGCGAAATGTATGGCTTTTAGCAATGGAGCGTCAGAGAAGACTGCAAGACAAACTTAATTATTTAAAAGAGGTAACTAAAATTTGCACTTGCATACTGCTATGGTACTTCTTCTAGTTGTCTGTTTAACACTTTGGTTATTCTTTATAGCTCGAAAGAATCAAGAACTTTGACTTTGATGAATGGCGCAAAAAGGTTTGTTTTTCTCTTTTTATAATGTCACTAAAATATTTTATGCAGCTTTCAAATGTGTTGTAATTTATCGCTTTTTAATCGATTTCATTTTGTTCATAGTTCCTTGCATGGATGAACAACAAAAAGTCTCGTGTCATGGACCTATTCCGCAAAATTGACAAGGATAATGATGGTAAAGTGACATATGAAGAATTCATTGATGGAATTTTAAAATCTAGTAAGTAAACATCTAAAATAATTAATTTTTTTTTAAAACAAATTTTAATATTTTCCATAACCTTTTTAAAGAAATAGATAACATATTAAATCGCTTTTCTGTTTCTCTGTTTTCCTTCTCATTTTCTTATTTAGTAGTTGATTTAAAAGCAGTTTGAGGTATTAATTTTCTTCAAATGCTGTTTTATTAATTTTTGCTCTATTGAAAATTACTGTATTTTAATTTTGGTAATAGACTAGAATTTTATATGATGTTTTTACATCTTCTTTTCAAACATTTTCCATTTTTTAATATAATTATAAATCACTTCTTGTTGAAACTTATTCACAACATTAATATTTTTAATATTAATGTGTATGCTGTTAATATTAATGTATATTATACACACTTTATAGAAAGGTAAGCAAATTTGTTTAAAGACCTGAAATTTTTAAAGGTATTACGTATTAATACTATATTATATATGTATTACTATAAATTGGAGGTTTAATTTAGGTATCTGATTATAATTGTAATTATGAATTTTAGATTTATTATACCTTATTTTTTGCTTTATACTTTTTGTAACTAGCTAAATTTTTTATTACTCTTACATTATTTCTTGAATAATTTATTTTGTTTCATTATATATTTTTCAAAAGTTTGATCCTTGTTGAAAGAATGAATATTTTCACATGAAAAGCATTTTATACCATTTCCCTTTTTTAGAATTCCCAACTAGTCGACTAGAAATGGAAAGAGTGGCTGAAATATTCGATAGAAACAGTGATGGTTTCATCGATCATAAAGAATACATTGACACCTTGCGACCTGACCGAGAGGTTAAAACTTTCCTTTTAATTTTATTTATGTTCTCAGAAAGTTCAAATGCATTTATAAATCAGTTAATAAAAGCAAGTTCCCCCTATATTTTTTTAAAATTTATATAACTCTTTTGTAACCTTGTCTTAAATTTAATTTTTAGATTTCAAAATGGGTTTTTATGCTTCCATTCCCCTTTTCCTCTTGATGAATCAAATTAGTACAGACTACAAATCTTGTTACTCTTCTTGGTTTTTAATGATTTTATCTGTTCATGAGGGAATTATAAAATTCTACTTCATTGAAATTTATATTTCTTTGAATATTGGATGAAGTTAAATTAATGTAATATATTACTATGCTTGCATTTTTTTTATCTTTATGATGTGGGTTTATTGTTCAATCTATTTTGTATTTTTAATTAGTTGGTATAAATTTTGATCTGTTAGCAAGCATAAAAACTGTTGTCTTGAAGTTTTAGACTTTTACTAAGAATAATTTCAATGTTTAGAAGGGACCAATTACCGAAGCCGAAAAAATTCAGGATGAAGTCCAACGTCAAGTTGCTCAGTGTACTTGTGTCCACCGTTTCAAAGTGTATCAAGTTGGTGAAGGAAAATACAGGGTAGGCTAGATGGTGTTTTCAACTGATTCTGCTTTTTTATTTGCTTATACTTTTACTAATTGAATGCATTATTCTTTCAGTTTGGTGAATCGCAAAAATTGCGGTTGGTTAGAATTTTGCGCAGTACTGTCATGGTTCGTGTTGGTGGTGGTTGGGTAGCGTTAGATGAATTCCTTGTCAAAAACGATCCTTGTAGAGGTATGCATGAGTTTTTTTTGTTAATTGAGTTAGAATTTGATTTGACAAATAATTCCTTTATAATATTAAATGTTATGTTTATATACACATGAAGAAAGATTTAATCAATAATATATTTTGTTTAATCTTTTTGAAAAAATCAGATTATTAAAATTTGTTTTATCTGATTAATAATATGGATAGCAAAATTTATTATTTTGTAATTTTTTATAATTTATTATTGCTATAAATACATGAGAAATGACCTTTGATCTAGTGGATTTGTACTCTTGAAATCATTGTTACACTGAAAACAGAGATTTCATTCAAATTAATTAAATGATGATGCTTTTATTAAAATTTCAAAACAAATTATTAATGAAGGCTTATATGAGATTTCTAAGTTTAAAAATTCTGAAGAAATCATAGCTTAGTGCATGTTTTGATGTATTGATTAATTTGTTTTTACTGAAAAAGTAGTTTGTTTTAAAATATTTTTTATTTTTAGCATGTTTAAAATTTTTAATGTTATTATTTTTCTTTTTTAATACCTTATTAATTTCCTGTAGAGTTTTTGTTGCTTGATTCTGAGTTGTTTGCATGTTGCATGGTTTTAGTTGCTTGCCTTTGTTTTGTTATATAGCTAAGGGTCGAACCAATCTCGAGCTACGTGAGCAATTCATATTGGCCGAAGGTGTTAGTCAATCTCTACAGCCATTTAAACCTAAAGCCAGTCCCAATTCTTCTCAATCTTCACAAAGTGGAAACTCATCCTTTAATCGTTCTGGAATGAGTCTGCCTGCTACAGGTCCCATCACAAAGGTTGGTTGAATTGCTTTCAACATCTATTTTCATAAAGATCTCAGTAATGTCAACCCAAATCAATTGTTTCAATACTGACATCTTGTGAGAAAGATGAGATTTGTAATAAAAAGATATCTTCTCAGTTTGGGATAAAAATTGTGTTTTGAAATAAATTTAGGATCTCTCTCGCACATAAAATTAAAAATTTTTGCAATGCCAGTATAATTCATTTGGACTGATAAATACACCATTTTTTTCCAGCAATTTTAGATAAAATTATGCTACACATGATGATACATTTTCTTGCTCTCCTTAGTGGCTGTGGTAGTTGAGTGGTCATGGTCTCACTAACATATGGCCTGGGTTATTTTGCTATCAAGGGACCACTAAAGACCTGCTGTGTAGGGGGGGGGGGTAAATTTGTCAGTCTCAAAAGTCCTCACATTAGTGTGGTGTGGAGAGTGGAGTCCCAGTTCAATAGTCCTTGTCCTTTAACCGAGGTTCAAAATTATGAGACTCATTGCTGATACCTTTTTGTTGCTGCACGGTATGTATTAATAAACATCAGGGCCTGCTCTAACAGTTTTGCCACCCTGGACAAAAATGGAAAATGCTGCCCCTCTATCTAAAGCAAAAAATTATAATTAAAAAAGGTAAATTGCTCACATAGATACACATCTATAAAACTTGAATAATTCTTGTAAACAAAAAGGTAGCATAACAACAATAATATATATATATATATTATTTTAAGTTAAATACAAAATAAATCAAAATTAAAAACAAATTACTTGTCATTAATTCAAATAAGTAAAATGTAAGCGAAGGAATCACCCATTTCAAAAGCTAATTTCTTTTAAAAAGCATCTACTGATGGTGCGGATCACAAAAATTTTTTTTAATTTGTAGTAACTACACTCAAGACTAAAATAAAACATATCCTGTGACTCTCTATCTACAAAAAACTCTTATTGCCCCTGCTGATCCCATTTGGTTAACTAACACTGGATTTGTATGAGTGAAAGAAATGTCTATAGTGACCCCACTCTGGGATTAGGATAAAGTTACTAGTGAAAGATGTGTTAACTTATTAAATTTCATGATTGAACGTCTAATTTCGCCTTGAACTCTTAAGTTCCAACATAAAAGAAAATTGACATTAAACGTACAAAGTTCAAAATAAGGAAGTAAGGTACAATAAATGAAATACCAAATTCACACCCAATAGTATTTTAGAAAATATATAAAAAATTTTGTAACAAAAATAAATATATATATATATTTCAAATTCAATCTAAATGCTGCCCTTACAATTTACTAGCCCTTGATCCGCCCCTCTAAGCATTCAAACAGAATATAACAGAAATATAAATTCTTGTGTAACATTAATAATCAGTCAATCTGATATTTCCTTTGAGGAGTTGTCATAACTGTGGTTTTTATTTGAGCAAATTTATAAAACCAAAAATATTGAATCTAAATAACATGAAATTCCTGGCTAAGTTACAACTTTATAAGGCATAAGATCAATAAACTAAGTATTATTCAAGTGATTCAGATCATTCAGTGTTATAGATTGTAAATATTTAAACCATTTCTTCACCTTATGTTGATTGTGAGACTTTATCACATAATATATATGGGGGAGTTTTTTTAGTGTGTCTTATATAAAGGTTCTACAGGTTGCTTGTGTTAAAATTTTATTAAAATCTTCAGTTTTTATGGTAGCAAGTAATATCTTCAAAAACTATTTCATAGTTAAATTTTTCAAGAACAAAGTAAATTTATTTATTATTTAAAATGAAATATAAAAAAAAGTTTAAGTATTTTTTTTTAAATTTGTGCTTTTTATTCCTAAAAATAGGTATGGAATTTTAAAGGTGCAATAGTTCTGTGCAAATAGATCCTGATTTCAGCATTACTGTATTTTCCTATATATAATCTGCAGCGGCGTATTATCCGCAAAGCCTTTTTTTTTGCATGACGTTAAATAAAGAGCACTTTTTGAGTTCCTCACACCTCGGGCAATTCCTCTTCGGCACGGTCAAAGGAAAAGAGGTTGCTTGTCATTGGTAGATGTGCAATGACGTCATTATTCTGGGTTGCCTGGTTTGGCGTTATAGCATTTTTCTATGCCCTAGTGATTCATTGAAACATAAAAGTTTTGTCCCCATTTGGGAAATTGTTTTTCAGGCAGTCTTTTCTTCTGTGTCTTGAGTATAATAGTTAAATTCTCTTGCGTATGAAATTTTCATTGTAAAAATAACAATTTATTCTTTTTTTTTTTCATTCACGTAAATCAAAATATTTTTAATGGATTTAATTTTGTGGAAGAAATATATATTTGAGCTTAGTAAATGAGGAACTTAATTACAAATAAAAAAAATTGTTATATAAGCTTTTAATAATCCATTTACTGTGATTAATAATACTTTGAAAATGAATTATGTTTCGAGTTTTATCCTTATGTAAGAAAAAAAAATCAATAATAAAGAAAATTTATGTTTTTTTTATAATATATATTTATTGGTAATATTAATCTACATTTTAAAGGTAAATGAATTCGTTCTTATATCAGATTGAATTTGTACAGGCAAGTGATATTTTAAATTATTAGCTTAATTTCATTTTTGTAATTAGTGATTTGTTTTTTATGTATGTGTAAAAGACACATTTATTCACATTTTTAAAAAAATTCGTCTAATACTCTATTTCCTTTTAAATTTTAGAATTAAATTTACTGCAAAAGTTTAGCTATTATAAACAAAACTATATAAATAAACTCATGCTTAAATTTTTATTTTCTATCTTTAGTAAAATACTATAAATAGATTCGTGGCTATTGTATAAAAAACACCTCACTGTTCTAACTTCCACATCACATCCATATTATTCGTTCAAGTTTTCATCGACACATTTATTCACATAATTCACAATGTTTACAATTATTTTAGAGGTTTTCTCTTCTAACATGCTCACATATATAAATCTTCATTCAGGGTTTAAATCAAAAGTCCTGAAATAGAGTAAAACTTGAATCCCTTCATCAGTGGTTTGTTATAGAGAATAGTTTGTTTTTATAACAGGCAAGTTTGATGAAGATAGAGTCATTAATGGAATTCGGATTCATCTTAAGAAATATTTACTGATCGGTGCTGTGTCACTCGAAGCACATAAATTTTCTCCTTTCCTAAAGTATGTTTCCTCCTGTAAAGCTACTGTTCGAAAATTAATACGAAAATAGGACATAAAATTATACGTTTTCGAGCAAAAATAAAAATTAGCCATTGAATTATAATTTCCAAAAACTTATTTAGATTTTGCATACTATCTTACAAGAATTTTCACACATTAATTATTCACTTTATTGCAGCGACAATTAGAGATAATCAAGAAAACATAATACGTAGCAGAAAACATTTAACAGAATTATTTAGAAAAATTTCTTTTTCCAACATTTCCATTCTTAGAATAAATATATATATATATATAGTAGTCCCAAATTTATTTTAAAATATCCTGAAATGGGCTTAATTTTCAAGAAATATATATCTTTATATTTACGTGTGTGTTCTGTGGTCTTTTTTTAAAAAATGTATTTGTATTCAAAAATGTATTCATTATTTATGAGCACAATAGCGTTGTAAGTATAAAGTACTGTAAATTTTCGAAA
>BMAV01004085.1:166501-200569 GCA_019973955.1 Trichonephila inaurata madagascariensis
CACGACTCCATTGATCAGTTGTCCAGTTTTTGTGCTCTCTGGCCCACTGTAAACGGTGGCTTCAGTGGCCATCTTTCAACGGGAGGCAGCGTTCAGGACGGCGGGCGAACAGGCCCCCTTTGTGAAGGCGTCTGGCCACAGTAAACCGCTACACTTGTCGACCTGTTGCTGTACAGAGTTTCTGAACAATGGCGCTTGCTGACTTCTGTCGATCTTTTTTCGCCTGCAGGATGATATATCGGTCATCCCCTGCAGTTGTCGTCCTCGGGCGGCCACACCAACCTTTCTAACAGCTGTACCTGTGGTTTGGAACGCTTTCCAAGCGCGCGAAAGGACACTTTTGTTGATTCCGAACTCTGCAGCTACACTGGTGACAGTACGCTCCTTCTCCAGCTTTCCGATCATTCTTCTACGTGTGAAGTCGTCCATTGTGATTTCTTCTAGCCATATTTCACGAACTGATTCATTGGCACTTGCAGCGAATATGTTGAACTGCGTCTCCGTCCTTCATTTTATTCTACTGTTGAGCAGCGCGCTCCGACATCACGCGTTTTGCATACGCTCACGTCGCTTCTGATGTTTTGTTCCTGATATTTGCATACGCATGACGTTTCTACAGACTTACGTGTTCACTGTACTGATCTCCAGACCTCCTTTTCTGCAATTTCATGGCTATCTGCTAATTTTTTACATTGTTGCTTAAGTTTTGCACACCAGTGTAGAATACTTCCTAGTGTAGCTCATACAAGAATTTGATAAGCGACCACCAACGCGAAATAATCCTTTCTGATCTATGAAGGGTGACAAATTTTTAATGTACTGGAATTATAGGCACATTTTCTTCTTTTTGTAAACCTTTTTAACATAAAACTCCAGGGGCTGTACTCTTCATGTTTTTTTCTACTATTGTTAAAATTTCTGAATTGATAATTTCTACCTACTTGATAGGTCTGAAATATCTTTTTTACTGTACAATTGTTAATGAACCTGCAAATATATGCAATTCGCACCACTTTAATATAATTGTTACTAACATTCATTAAGCAATGAAAAAAAAAATTATCAAAAGTATTCCTAAAAAGGAATTGTTAGTAAATCTTTTTCATCTGCACACTATATTCTTTTGGCACTTTAGGTAAATAGTTTAGTGCCGTCCATCCGGTATAGTGGTTATTGACGCTGACTGCTGAGCCATAGCCCCTGGGTTCGAATCCCGGAGAAGGCCATGGATGTTCGTAAATACATAGTACCTGTAAGGCATGGGGAAACTAGTCTCTCTCTCTTCGTCCAGACGCAAGTCCTCTCGTGAGGTTGGTGGGAGGTCCCTGATAACCTCCCAAGGGTGCTCTCCTTTGAAATTGGGATGGAACCAAGCCAAATCGTACTGTCACCTGTATGGAGCTCAAAAGCTGAAGCTAACGCAAACGTAAAACTAGCCCCTGGTCACGATGAATTTCGTGGGTCGATCTGACAATACTGTCGACAAGGTGGCATCAGAGACAACTGTTAGAAAGAAAAGGTATCCATTCTACCACAAGGAACTGTGTTGCACTAGTACCTCTAGACACAAGATCAGCAAGATTCTCTTTGCTAGGGCAGTGAAATCCCGAATGAGGTTGAGGTAAGCTCTGGAACCCGTTGTTTTGAATGGCTAGAAATGACTTCCATCTTAAGTTGCTTCCTTTGATCCAGCCCAGAAAAATATTTTTGGGATCTACAGATTCTAAGCGAGAAGTTACAATCTTGGAAGAGTAACTCTTTACGAGTGCTACACGACATTTGAGATTCACAGAAACTTTGCTCCTATGAAGCACTCTCAAGTAAATGGCAATTGCATTAGCAAAACAACGAAACAGTCACTTTTGGAAGGATCAAGCTCTAATCTGGCAACTTCGATATCAGGAGTCGGCAAACAGCTGATCTTTGTGTAGATGGTTGCGTCTCTTCAGACTTCTGTCTAGAGGAATTATCAACTTCTTTTCTTTTTCTCCTTTATAGTTATCTATTAAAAAGATTTACCTTATTTGCATCTAAAATTAAGCTTTTAACAGGTTTATTCTTCATTGGCAAAGTGAAGGAGTGAAAGTATTACTCAAACAGAAGAATTTATTGGTAGTAATGCGGAAGACATTCCTGTTCGTGATTTCCAGCAACTTTTGCACATTTACAAACATAGTTAGGGAATACGAGCAAGAGATCCACATAAACCTCCAACGAAAATGAAAAATTCTGTATTTTGCGACATCTTTCGCAGTTTATAAAAAGAGAATTGAAATGTGAGATTTTCTAAGCAAGAACAATCCATGTCAATTTTAATCATTAGTGTAAACACGAAATTTCAAAATGAAGCAGTAACGGTATCATTTGTAGTAACATTTTTTCACGGCGCAAACAAAATATTATATTAGGTTGGGGAAAAAGAAATCCATTATTTTTGCATGAAATTCAAGACTTTATTTAACATGCTTCGAATTGTCCAATTTGGGTCAAATATGCACCGTTTTGTTGTATAATTTGTTGCCATTTTAAAGATAGCTTCATGCAGCCTCTCTCAAAGAAGTCTTGGTTCTTATTGGAGAAAAACTCCAGTAATCAATTTTCATAATCTTCTCTTGATCCCAATTTCTTATCACTCAGGAGGATTTTCAATGTAAGAAAAAGGTGGTAATCGCATGGTGCCAGATCCGGAGTATATGGTGGATGCATTAAAACTTCCCAACCAAGCTCCCAGAATTTCTGGCGAGTCACTACAGACGTGTGTGGCATGGCGTTGTCCTGATGAAACACAACACCTCTTATATTGGCTATTTCTGGTCAATCGCTAGCTTCAAACGGTCCAGTTGTTGACTGTAGATATCTGAATTTAGTGTTTGGCCTTACGAAAGCAACTCATAATAAATTATTCCTTTCCATTCCCACCAAATACAAAGAACCTTCCAGGCCGTTGGTCCTGGTTTGACCACCGTTTGAGCTGCTTGACCGCGATCGTTTTCGCACAATATTGTGTGTGACCCATTTCTCATCCTCAGTCACCATCCGCTTAAGAAATTGGCCTTTCGCCAATGCTTCGCAGATGGAAATTCGATCCATCATGTTCTTTGGTGTGGCACCCAAACATCGAGTTTCTTTTTGAATCCAACTTTGCGCAAACGGTTTAAAACTGTTTTAGGGTCGATCTTTAGCTCCTGGGCGATGCTACGACTGCTAACATGCCGGTCAACTTGGATTATTTCTGTGATTTTATCGACATTTTCGATGACGGTCTTGCCGGTGCAAGGGGCATCTTTAACATCAAAAATGCGTGAATGGAATCGATGAAACCAAAATTGCACGTCATTAGCTGTTACAGTATCGGCACCATAAAACACCATGCACAATTTCAGCCACCTGACTAGCATTTTTGTCTTTATCAAAGAAAAACTGTAAAATGTACCAAATTTTCTCTTTGTTGACCCATTTTTAACACCCTGTAACTCACAACTGAATGAACCAAACAAAAAATAGCAAAATAATTTTTTTAGTCTGAAATGTCACTTTGACAACGAGCATAAATTTGAAATTGTTTGATTGATACTTTATGAGACACTACAGCCATCAACCGAAAAAATAATGGATTTCTTTTTCCCCAACCTAATATTTTGACGGTTTTTCTTACATTGAGCCGCAGAAAAAAAATATCTTGGAAAATTCTTAGTTTTCTTTTGGAGGAATGGAAAATGTCAATTGTGGAGTGAAACAATCTTCCCCTCCTCTCCATAGAAATGACTCTTGTTTTCCCAACAACTTGCTGCCTTGCCAGTTTCGGTTCGGGGGGGGGATTTTCCCTCAACTCTCTTCCTTTTCTTTGTCTTCTTAATACCCACCACCTATGGACCCACTGTGTCCCAGACTGGCAACCGACAGCTATAAGGAAAGAGTGATATGGTTTGGTCACTCTTGTTCATTTCTTACCTTTTGTCATCATGAACCTCCCCACCATCCTTTTATGAATAAGTACAGTAAATTAATACAATCGTATGGAATATACATTATTGTATGAACTTATTAATTATCAACTTTTTCGCAATATGCCCCCCCCCCCCTCCAAGTAGAGTTATCACGCCCTTCTAGGGAGGCGCGCCCCACGGTTTGAGAAGCTCTGCTATAGAGATTTTATTTCGAGTTTTGAGAACAATTTAATAACCGTATACATGAAACAAAATAAGATTTGAGAAGAAAAGCCAAGTGATTTACATAATAATTTGGCCGATAGCGAAACGAAGATTTGATAATTTAGATATAAAAATGAAAGAGAATAATTGGGTTTTTAATAAACACTAGGCCAGGAATGGCGAACCAATGGCATGCGACACCATATTTTGGGCACGTCAAAGATCAAAAGGTTTTGCATTTTAGTTCAAAATAACAAAGTTTACTATGAAGTATTAGATGTACATGAGAAACTAGACAAAGAAAAAGTTATTGAAGAATTTATTTCCGTATTTGATTCTTCAATCTAAGAATTTTCAGCGAGATTTTCTCAGTTCAAAGAATTACAGGAAATGCTCAGTTTACTACATTTGATAAACCAAATTGTCTCAATTCGATTGGTTAGAAATTGAAGAATTTGAAATGTAGCTGATTGATTTCCAGTCTAATTCAGTATGGATTAAAAGATATATTGAAACAAGGAAAAAGTTGGAATTGATTGAAACAGAAAGATTAAAAAGCGCAATATAAGCAAAAATGCCAGTAACAAAATTTTGAAAACATGAAATTTTAAATTCGATTCAAGATACATTTAACTGTTAGAAGAAGCTGACTCATTCTATTTTTACCATATTTTCTTCTACCTATCCCTGCGAGTCATTATTTTCAGAGATGAATAACATTAAAGACTCGCTTACAAACCGTTTGGGTGATGACTCCAATTCAGCATGCATTTTGCTAAAAGTAGCATCTTACAATCCTAATATAAGTTATTCGTCATCTAATCTGCAACAACAGAAGTCACATTAATGGTACTTAAATTTGAATTATACGTATAGCTGAAACATTTACTACTATACAGTACAAAATGTATTTTTTAGTAGTAAATAAAGAGTTTTGAGTTGTTTAGTATTTAGTTTAAATATTTTCCCAATAATAACAAGTCAAAATTATTTGACAGTACGTCTGTACCTCATTAACCATTTTAGAAAGAAAAAAAATGGCTCGTTGATCCAAAAAGGTTCGCCACCCCTGCACCAGGCGGTCATACGTTCTCTGAAATTTTAATTTTTTTCTCCCTCCAACTTTTTACGCCCCCAAATCTCTTGCGCCCTAGTCATGTGCCTAAGCTGAAAAGCGGGCCTGGTATATATGAAACAAAATATGACTTGGAGAAGAAAAATCAAACGATTTGCATAACAATTTGGCCGATAGCGAAACGAAGATCTGATAATTTAGATATAAAAATTAAAGAGAATAATTGGTTTTTTAATAAATACTAGACGATTGTTCGTTCTCTCTGTAATTTTAATTCTTTCTTTTTTTTCACCCTCCAATTGTTTTGCACCCCCAAATCTCTTGCACCCTAGGCATGTGCCTAAGCGGAAAAGCGGGCCTGCAGGCACCAGGACCTGAACTCGCAACATTCCGGCCATGAGTTCATGACCATAACCGTTATGCTACCCCGGCCGATTTTACAGTCACAAAAGAAGTCCTCGATAGACACGTTCATTCAGTTTGTTTTGAATAAACAAGTTATTCACTAACTGAGCGGAACAAAAATAATTTATCGAAGCACAGTCTAAAATTTTCTTGCGGCTACACAACCTTACTCTGTTTTAATACATGCCATTACTGTTGAAAGATGACATTTTACTACTTTCTTATTAGTAACATTAAACCCTGTGATGTGAAATATTCATTTTTAATGTAAACATCGGTTTCACAAATTTCAATGGAGTTTAAGAAAGGATTCCTTGCGTCATCAGATAGACTTTGTGTGTAGGGGGGGGGGGGGGAAATAAATTCTCTTATTCTCTCAAAGTTCAAAAGTTATGTCTTTTTGATACTACCAGGGCCGGCTCTAGTAGTTTTGCCGCCCTGGACAAAAATGGAAAATGCCGCCCCTCTCTCTAAAGCAAAAAATTATAATTAAGAAAGATTAATTATTCATATAGATACATACCAATAGAACTTGAATAATTCTTGCGAACAAAAAAGCAGCATAACAAATATATATACTGTATTTACTCGAATCTAAGCCGCCATTGATTATAAGCCACTCTTGTAATTCTCAACAATTTTTTGTGAAAAATGAAAAATAGTTTATCGATATCCATTTTTACAAAACTAAAATTCAAAATATGAATAATTAGTTATTAACAACAGCTCATGAGGGCCAAGGCCTACTGTGCCCAACTCAGTATACTCGACCTTGGGCCCTAGGGTGCATGAACAGATGTTTCGGTCAAGTGGTCAGTCTGACGCGAAACCCCCAGTGTTAAGTTCCCGTGCAAGCTTGGTACTCATTTATCGACCCACTGAAGGGATGAAAGGCTGAGTCAACCTTGCTCAACCCGGAGGGTTTGAACCTCGGACCTGTGGTGTGGATATATATATATATGATGAATCCCCAACCCTTCAAGTGTCAGTTGGGGTAAAACCTACCAGAACAACTCAACCCACCTCCCGCCTAAGAACTTTGACTTCGACGAACTTACGAGACCAAGTGAAAGAACGACGCACTGGCTCCTGATCGAATCTGAAAATAGGACTCGTTTTGTCATGGTTTGGAGTACGGACTGTTTTGCTGAATATTGAAATAAAGTATAATAATATGAATGGCTGCACGTTGCATTTCTCCTGTCAATCTAAGGATTACTCCAATACATTATATATATATAGGGAGAGAGTGAACTAAAAGTAAGAATTGAAAAAAGAGCCCGATTTGTCTGCATTGTTGCAATGATGCACACCCGGTTTGGCTGAAAAACAGGTTTTCGACGCCAACTTTTGTCTTTGTTTTAACAGTTACATTATTACAACAATAGAGACGAATCTAAGTTGGTGTCAAAAACCAGTTAATTAATTTAATTTAATTAATGAATTAATATTTGAAAAAACTGTATTAACACATCAAGTGTCATCCACTACAAGTTTAAAGAGATTTATTTGAGCTTGATTGGATGAATAGAAAAAGTATTTTATTAACGATTGGAAATTTGAACAAGATAAACATATATATAAATAAATATGCATAGAGATAGAGTGAGCTAATAGTAGAAATTGAATAACGAAATGGGGAACGAATTTATTGAAATGGGGTTATAACAGAGGAAAAAAAACTCAAAATTTGTATCGAAATATGTGTGTGTTTGTGAATAAACGTTTTCTCTTGAATACAATAAAATAAATATCACTCAAAACTTGCTGGTATGTACCTATAATAACCTAATTTTGTTAGCATTTGTAAGAGCTAATCCTCATATAGATGACTTGGTAAAAAAAAGTTGTAATTCACACAAAAGCCACATTAAGTAAGTACTGAGTATTTAATAATTATTTTGAATTAAATGATTCAAGATACTCATTTTTATTTTGTACCTCCCTAACCTAACTGATTGTACTTGTAAAAAATTTATTAACAATAAAACCTAAGTTTGTACTTTCGTCTTATAAATTTTAGACTACATAGACTTTCATTAAAAAATGTGCTATTTACTTAAAATTCCCATAAGTAACATTTTTTCAGTTTTCTCCATTTGTTTACCGGAAAAGTTGGAAGTGGCACGCAGAATTCTTTTTTATCAAATAGTGACACTCTTCCGAAAAAGGTTGACCATCCCTGACCAAGACAGTGTAAACGTTCTTTTTGGTTTATTGGAGAATTCTTTCTCTGAAAACTTGGAACCTTATGACGAAGATTTTAAGGAAAAAGCAGAAAGGATTGTCATAAGATTTTTAAACCACACAACTTATTTCCTAACCTCTCCACAAACAGTGACATGTTCACAAGTTATGAATATCATTCAAAACAGGAAATCCTAATAATGAAACAGAAAAATTTTCAGTTATTTTCCAGAAAAATGGCAAAAACGCTCTTGCAACGGTCATGGCCCAAACCAAGAAAATCAGCTCAATGGGTAAAATTTTAGAAAAAATACTCCTGAGAATCCACTGCGCGAAAAACAAATCATTCTCTTCAAAAATTCCAATGACTTCGTCAATATTGTTCGGCTCTAAAACCTTTGATGTAATAAAGCCTTTGAGAAGGTATGATGGATTATTTTACAAACTCTCCTATGTCAGGGATGCCGAACCATTGAGGGCATGTGAAACTATATTTTGGGCACGTCACCGATCAAAACAGTTTGCATTTTGGTTTAAAATAGGAAAATTTACTGTATGAAATATTACAACCAAACGCGAGTGATCGGTCGCGGGGCGCACACGCGTTTATTATTGTCTTGCCTTAGTTAAGTCGTGGACTACAATGGCTATTGATGCAAAGTTTGTCTACACACAGCATAATCAATTTCATTGACACAACTGTATTTTAAAGTTTATTTGTGTTATATTTATGATTTTTAACTGTTATTTAACTTGGCTAATTTAGCAGAAAAGCAAAAAATGCAATATAGTAAGTGGAACAAAGAATTTCAAACTTGGTGGAGCGAGAAATATGGCATGATTAGTAAATGCGACAAAACGGGGTGTCATGTTCTGGAACAGTGAGATGTTGTCTGTAAAACGGCATTTTGAAACAAATCTCAAATCCTTTTGTCAAAAAAGGGAACCAGAGCAAAAAGAATTAATTGCTTTGGCAGATGACTCCAATTCAGCATGCATTCTGCTAAAAGTAACCGACATCTTACCAAGAGCGTAGCAACCGCCATGTCAGCTGTATCAATGAAAGGGACCCCAACAAGCGTAAGCAAAAAATCGTTAAGGGGCCCCGAAAAAGAGCCCCCAATGAATTTTCATACTGGATCCACGAAAGACTAGCTACGCCAGGGGAGGGGGGGCATCTTACAATCCTAATATAAGTTGTTTGTCACCTAATGTGCAGCAACAGAAGTCACAATAATGTTAATTTATAATTTGAATTACAAGCATAATGAAAACATTTTCTACATTTACATACAGTGCAAAATGTATTTTTTCGTCGTAAATAAAGAGTTTTAACTTGTTTATGTTTGGTTTTTTAATATTTTCCCAATAATCACGAGTCAAAATTATTTGACGGCCCGTCTATACTTCATGAAACATTTCTTTACAAAAAATTACTCGTTGATCCATAAAGGTTCGCCACCTCTGCCCTATATAATCAAAATATAATCGGACCCAAATTTAACGAATTCATCGGGATCAAACATTTTATTCGTTAAATCGGGTTTATTGGTAATCAAACATTTTATTCGTTAAATCGGGTTTATTGGTAATATCGGGGTCCAAACAAAATTCCAAATTTTTTGCACTTACCTTTTGGAACTTCTATAATAAGCATCCCCCCTCCAATGGGCTGCATTTCAGCAACTTAGCCTTTTCAGCAGCAAATACCCCAAAGTGAGAACCATCTAGTGGCGGCCGCGCTACCAAATTTGGACGTTTGAGTTAATTTTTCAAACAAGCTCTCGTCGGATGCTAAATATTGCAGTGATTTAATTTTGCCAAGAGCCAAATTGACACTCAAGGGTTCTTTTACATGATCCATAATCATATGACATGCGTGCCTACGATTTTCACATCCAGAAAATCTATCGACTCCTGCCGGGGTCGAACCCGCAACCTTAGGCTTACGAAGCGGGATCGCTACCTCTAAGCCACCGGACTGGGGACACCACGTTAGATGTTCCCTTTCATCATGTTGCTCATGTCACCATGTTCGAACACAGCGAGACGTGTCAACAAGGGCGTTGTCATCCCGGAAAGAGAGTCTGAAATATAGGATGAAGATGATCTGCAAAAATGCTTCGCTGATGGTCACCTGTGATCCACGGGAAGATATTGCGCCGCACCATTACAAAGAACTCCCTCTATATTTCACGACTGGAACTAGGCAATCAACATGAAATGCTTCTGCCGGTGTTTGCCAGATGAATACACGTCTGGAATAATGTAAATGAGGATTTATCAAACTTATTCCCATAGCAGTTGTGTCCAATTTAGGCAGTCTCGGCCACCACTGTAGTCTCTTCATAGCATTCCGTTCCGAAACTAATGGTTTTGGAATAGCTTTTCTGCAATGAATGCTCGCAACTCCTGTTGAAGAGTTTTCATGGATTCAGAGTTCTGAAGATGGGTATTCATCTCGGACGTTATCTGCGGCAATATAGTCTTGCATTTTCGGGCGGCTATGCTTTTCAACAGTCGTCTATTATGGTACTTCAATTTCGACCACCGTTGTGCCTCGTAGAAGACACCTTACCCAGGTTTGTGTAGGCTGTTATAACCCTTGACACAGTGGTCCTTGAAACAACCCCAAAGTTGGCTGTTTTGGGCATGGACGCTCCAGCGAGATGAGTTCCAATTATCATGTCTTTTTACGTCGGAGAGGTTGGACATAATTCCGCTCTGTTAGGAGCAGAATTTTCTCATGCCAAATGGTTCACTGATACCTTCCCTTTTACCGTCAATAGACGGTACACTGTTGCAACACGTGGCGGCTGTTTATTTTACGGTCGAAAAACGACTCAATTTTAGATGGACGTTCCTATCATTTTGTGTCCTGTATCTCAACATTAGAACATTCCTTGTAGGAACACCTGAGGTAAGCCCTCATTACATATTTATGCAAGTCATTTCCCTGATGATCCAGACTGCCATTTCAATTGCTCATTCCTAAAAGTATTTCATATTTCCCCCTGATTTAAAACTGTACAAGATTAATTTTTGCACAAATATACTGTTTTTTAATGAAAAATACTTATATAAGACTTGATTATTGAATTTGTAGCGTGGGCATAATTTCAGAACTGGGAATAATGTAGGGACCCTATTTGTGAATAGTTTAGATATAAGTACAGGATTGATCCTGTTAAGGTATTCGGTATATTTACAACAGATAAAGTAATAACGTTCAACAAAATTTTAACTTGAAAGCATAAAACGCATCGATATAATTTGGGGTAGCAGATAAATCACAAGAGAAAAAACTGTGTGTGTCGGCTCCGACTGGAGTTGTCTTTGATTATACAGTAGGCAAACAGGGTAAATAAACGCATCTCACATAATACTGAAACCATGCATGTATTTTCTTTATTCTATTCACATTTTTCATATTGATTCGGTAAAATACTATATATAAAAATAATATACATCAATTATGTTACTCACAGTACAATGTTAAGAAGGTTGATTTACTCCACCTTTAATATCACTGTGTGTATTAATTACATTCTCTCGCCATTATTTATCACTGTGACAAGAGGCTTGTGGTAACTAAAGCATGATACGTGCACGTCGGTAGATACGTGATTTACGAATCGTGAAAACATCGCATCATGTACCATACCTAGACGTCCCCAATGCTTTACCAGACACAAAATCCTAATTGAGCTCTGATTTTAAAAATTGAACTAATCTCTATCCCTTTCATCTTTATCGAAATCAATACTGAAATCGTCCCCAAGTATAAGTGAAAGTACATGATACTGTTTCCCCAGTAGTTTAGAACCATCTTCTGTATATATGCTAATAATGTCTCGTAGATAAAATCTATAATGTTAGTAACATTCTCTGATTGACAGAAATATAAACTGTAACGACAACAATGGGTTTGCCGTTAGGTAAAGTGCATCTTGCAGCACATGTATCTCCCAAATTAGATTTAGTTTGATTAAGGTGCCCGACTAGTGCAAGAACGTTAATTTTGATGAAAATGACGAATTTTTTTTTATTTTAAATCTTATATAGTTGAATTTTCTGCTTTCTAAAAATACCTTACTTTTGTTTGTACTTCAATTATTTACGAAGTTTTTATGTCAAGAGAGAGCAGCAAAAACGAACCGGAAGTGTTTGCATTTTAATACTTTTTTTGCTGTTTAACGAATTTATTTAAAAAAAAAATAACTTAGGTAGAGTAATGACGGGACATGATATTTTTTTAAAAATAATTTATTAGTTTTAAGTAAAATTTGGCAAATAAATTTGTACAATTTTTGTCATTTTTCGGTTTTCTTATGCCATTGCTTCTCGATATTTTGTTTCATATTTAACTTTTTTATATATATTTGATAGAAAACTCTGTTCTTAAAGACAAAACATTAATTAACTATGCCTAAGGCAATATCTGGGAGGTCTAAGAATCTCCAATTTAATGGAATTTGCTTCATCATTGGTGCTAGCAGTAATGAGAATGTTGACACAGAGCTTATCTTAATAATACTTAGCTGGTGACAAAAAGTTGAAATCTATTCATATATGTTTCGAAATTTACTCATAAAGCCTTTTTCAGTAACATTTTATGGAGTATTTTACTTAAAGATACAATTATTAAACTTGAAACACATTAAACATAAGTGCATTATAAACGTTAATTCCTTTTAATTTGTGTGATATTCAGGTTTATTACTATTATATATATAATTAGAAATGCAAATACTTCCTTTCCTAAGATCTTGTAAAATTTGATCTGGAACGCATTTTAACTTCTGTGGGACACCCCTTAGAATTTAGAAAATTTTCTCGGGGAAAAAAAGCTGCATAAAAAACAAAATTACTGACTATTAAATAATGTCAAAGTGTATTCATACGGAGGGTTTAAAAACTGTTCTTTATATGCGTTTCATTATAACCTTTGTGATCAGCAAATACTTTTTAAAAGAAGTTTTCGGAAATATTTACTGACAAAATAACACACATTAATATATTTTATATTACATATTTCTTAAGTTCTAAGATACTTAGTGGAAATATATACCAGTTTTTCCATATAAAAATCATTATTTTTTTAATGTAATAAAGTTTTTCTAGTGTGCCTTTTATATCTCTTATTTATATTTAAAAAACTATGCATTTAGACGTTAAGAAAAGCTTTTTTGACTCTATAAAATTGGTAACAAAATTAAAAAAAAAAAGAATTTGGAACAAATATATAATACTGATATGTGCTTATAAAAGGTTTATTCTTTTGATATAAAGAGGTTTTAGGTTATTTTAGCGGTATAATTTTTTAAGATTTTGGTTTTAAATCTTTAAATGCATTTTTCTCCAAAAACAGATTTTTCCATATTTTATCGCACGGCAAACATGATATCTCAGAAAATTCTTGAGATAATTACATGAAATTTTGCATCATTGTTTATTATTATAATATGCATACTGTGAATTAGAGATTAAGAAAAAACAATACATTTACCTTTTTTATAATTGTTTTTCTTTGTGATAATTGCAAAATGTTTGAAAAATTTTCATTTTGTGCATTTTTTGACCCCTAATTTTGTGATAAATTGAAATTATTCAAAGATGATAGAGCAAGGTATAGGCAAATGCTTTCTGAATCGAATTCTAACAGCTTTTTTTGCCGCAATGTGCAAAAAATGCCTAATTTTAACCTAAAATTGTCCATTTTCTTACAAAAATATATTGAAAATTTTTACTTTGTTAATTTTATAACAAAAAATGTGTTTAAAAATGAATTTTCAGCAATATTTAAAAAAAAAAAAAAAATGGTTCTGCAACTAGTCAGGTACCTTAACTTACTGGGTATTTTTTCTCACAAAATCATCATGATTGCTAATAAACTTATGTGATTGGCGAACGTTTTGATAGATGGCGACTCCACCCCCTTGATTAATACTTGGTCGTCCATACTGTGTTAGGCATTTAAAATTTTCAATTTCAACTACTTCCTCATTGCGAAGCCATGTTTCGGATGACATCAAAATGTGTGCATTTTGCACAATATTACCACGGAGATCACGAGCATGTGCCCGGAGACTTTGGCAGTTGAGAGAAAGGAGAATCATCCATTCATCATAACTTAAATCAATTGTAGTAAGATTAATACTAGAAAGCCTGGTCAACTCATTTCGTTATGGGAGCATCGCTTCGTCTGTCGTGGTAAAAAAGCGTTGACAGGTCATCAGTAGGTACAATATGAAGTCCTTGAGCCGTGACCCTGGATAAGGGTACGTAGACCAAAGGTTGTAAATATGTCTTGCTGTATTTGTAAACAATTTCATCAATGTCTCTCCTTACGATTTGTCAAGGAGAAGGCTGATTTCTTTTAGCATGAATCGATCTCTTCGGTTTAGAGGAATTGTTGCAGATCTCTGGTTGATAGGAACCATTTCTCTTCCGATTCCTTTTGCATCTGCATAACCAGACATTTTTTCTCGTGCTTTAACACCAACGCCGTTTGGAAACAGGAGCCAAATCCTCTATTTTGATGTGGCAATTTACCTACAGCCTCATTAGCTAAACCATCAGCACAACGTCGATGTTTGCAGTTATCATAAAGGGTTTATCTACAACGAAAATAATTTCGCATGGTAACCCCCCAGTGTCAATCGTACTGAGTTGATGAAGCTATTTCTTTTGCACGATCAGCTTCACATCCTATTATTTCGTTATCAGCAACTGACGTCTTTTTAAGTTGTATGCATCGACCGAATGGTTGTCATTGAATAATCGAATTCCGCTTCCATCTCTGAACAGAATCTCGACTCAATCAGTAGCAACTGAATTGATCTTCATTACCAATCTTTGTTAACAGCATCATCTTCTTGTCAACAATTTCCTTCCATAACTGCTGACCAGCTGTATTTTTTGCTTCTAAACAGGTGGCGATTGCCTTAAATCACCCATGAAAATTATGTTTAATCCACCAGAATTTCCTATTTCTTTTAGTCTTCAATCTAGGCGTTCTAATGTTTCCGTCCCGATCATGCTGATTTCATCAATACGTACATACTTGGAAAGATTTATATAAACCCTTGATCTCGTTCGATAGTGGCATTTGGAAACTTGAAAGGCTGACTTTAAACGCAGTATGAACAGTCGTCCCTCCTATAGCAACAGCGACTTTCCCTGTGGATGCGAGCCTCCAGACAAAGGGAATCACTTTTGTCTACTGTCCGGAGGCTGTTACTGACTTATGAAGATACCGCTACAAAGGGAATATTCTAACGGAGTATATTGATATTGTGTTGTTGTGAAATAAAGTTCATTTTTTATAATAATGCTTCGTTACTTTGCTTTCAAAGCACCAAAAGAATACTAAATACATACCTCCAAATTTGGTAGTTTTCGGTTGTTATAGTCAACTTCTTTGTCAGAAGAGCTAAACCATGGAGTGTCGCTTGGCTCAAAAACCGGTTTTCGTCGTCAATTACCTTAGTAAAAGTAGTTTGCGAATTTTGTTTAAAGTTTTTATTTTTGAGGGCTTGGTTTTTATAATAAATATACTTTCCAAATTTCCCACATAGATAACAAATAAAGCTAATTTTTAAGCAAAAAATGTAAGAAAAAAAACTCCACAAATAGTTTTTTGTAAAAAGGGTGTTAGACGAAAAATGCAAAAACCTTTTTTTTGAAATCCGCAATTTTAAAGCAATTTTTTCAATCTTTGAACAAAACACGGATAACAGCATTTGAAACTTGGAAAAAAAGTTCCGTGTGATTATCTTTTATAAATAACGAAGTTATTAAATGTTTAGTTGAAATTGAGTTTTTTTTTTTTTGAAAAAATCACAAAAGTTTTTGGCATTTTATATTTTAAATCACTGATTCTGAAAGAACAAAGTTTGAACTTTTTTAGTACAGAATTTCAATACATTACAATGGTAAGAAATCCGTACAGAACGATTGAAAAACTCTTTTCATAAAAACGCATCGAGATTGACTCCTTTTAAAATGCAAAATTTCGTTATTTTGTAAAAATATTTATACCGTATCATGGCGAAGTAAGTGATCTTTTCAATTCTGTAATTATTTTTTGTCTGATTTCGGTAAGAAAAGAATGATCACAATTTTAAGAAAAAGTAGTCCTTTTCGACAGCAACGGCGTATACGCAGAACACCGCGCAACACTTTTTTTGTTAACGCTTGTACAAATGTCACTCCTCATACTTCCACAAATCGGGGACTTTATATGAAAATCGATTCTTAAGGAGTAAACTCTAAAAACAATTCTTGAAAAACAGCAGAAAATATAAATTAACGCAGTTACTAAACATTGGAGCAGTCAGCGGTATAATAATTTACGATTCTGAAATTCAGAATGCAAAATTGAATCGAATGATTTTAGATTTTTATTCTTTAGTTAGTGTTACGAACTAAAATTTATATAATTTAATGAAATGAACAAATACATTAATTGAAAATTTGTAGGACATTCCAATTCAGATTGGATATCGTTTTACAGATTATTTTAGATAAAAAAAAAATTCATAACAGTAACTGTGACGAGAATTGTATACAATGGAAGAGAGAATAGGAACTGGATTCATCATTCTTTGGTTTTGTGGGTAGCATGTATTAATCTTAATACCTCGAGTTTTATTCATGGAAAAAGCAAAATTAGTATTTATGAAATCGTGTAGCAAAGTATTCTTTTTTGTACAATACAATCTGTGGTTCATTTAGATTTGCAGTCACATTTTTTTAAAATCCTGGCCAGTAGTACTAAGAGATTTCTCAAGCAGGAACATCTTTCATTAAAAATCTCTCTGCAAACGCGGAATTCAGATCTTGCATACAATTGTTTTAAAGTACAGAGTTTTATATAAACCCACCCACTGTTTTGCTAAGAACCCCAGCTAAAATCGAGGGGGTATCAGTTTTTGCTCTGTCTACACTCACAGTGACACCTTCATCGACATTTGCGTTAGAAACTGCTAACAGTTTCATCCTTCTTTGTTAGGGTCTATTTCCTCATGAATTACTTGAGAACAAACATATTACATGATTTACTTTTGTGAGCACATATTTGTGTTTCTAAATGTTTAGAATAAATTATTCTGGGAAGAATCAATGTTCATTCCTAACAGAAAGGAAATGAGAGAAACAAAGTTTTGAACTTTAACGAAACGGAAAGAGCTAAGGACCTAGTTAGAATGAAGAAAACTCTTGATTCTGCACTTTAACAGAACCAATACGTTAATCTCCGTATTATCGGCTTTCAGTAACGGATACACATATGGAGCCATCTATAAATGTTTTGTTAAAGTTTAGCAAAAATATTGAAAAAAATAATATCGGGAGGCAAAGAAAAACGCGTATATTTTGTAATTTTAAAAAATTCTAGTAATTTTTTAATTTTAACATTGATTCACATGAGAAATTTAAGTGCACAGTTAAAGTTTCATACCCAAATATTTCATTGAGCTGCAATGTCACTGTATTTCTTGAAAGTCCATCTTGCAAAGATGATGTACCAATTCAAAAACTTATCGATCTGAAAGACCTATGAGACCAATGTTTATTAATCTGCGTTCACTTACATTTTTTGTATATGTGATTGAACCACTTAGCTGAACCATTCTGTTGGTAGCTTACCACATTTCTCTCAATTTTGTTCATGTCACAAATCATGCTTGCTTTT
This sequence comes from Trichonephila inaurata madagascariensis, assembly GCA_019973955.1. NCBI lineage: Eukaryota > Metazoa > Arthropoda > Arachnida > Araneae > Nephilidae > Trichonephila > Trichonephila inaurata. The sequence goes on from BMAV01004085.1 coordinate 184,017, forward strand.
TCCAATAAGAAGCTGTATTTAACAAATGAAAAAATATTGTTTTAATGTTTAGCACGATTTAAGCATTTTCTTGATAACATAGCCCCTAGGTAACTGAAGCTATTATTGCCACAGAATAGTTACATAGGATGCAGTTCAAAGTTGTAAAGATAGCTGCAGTATCAGTTGCTGACTGTTTTTCATTTATTATTTTTTTCGTTTCACCTTTCTTTACTTTAGAATATCGTAATCCTCAAGTCTCATTCACACCGACATAGTAAGTAGCGAGTACATCTTTGCCATTCATTGTTTTGGTACAAATAAGATAAACGACTTGAATTCATGTATTTTTATTAGAGAGAAAATTTAATTCATTTTAAGATAATCATAATAATGCTATAAAATATGAATTTTTTAATCTAAAAAGACATTTGTCAGATAGGACTGAAATCGCTCTGTTTGAATTCCCTACTAGTTTCTAAGGTACATATCAAAAGTTATTCTACAGCAATGAGAGAGAAAGTGTTAAGCCCAAGGGCTACTGGAGACAGACCTTGTAATTTTGAACCATGGTCAAGAGACGAGGACGACACCAGAACTGGCACACCTCTCTCCTAACTTCACACCACGCCAATGGGAGGACGTTTGAGCTTTGACCCCCTTCTCTGTACGGTGGGTCTTCAACGGTACTAGGCTTGAACTCATGACACACCTGCCACGTCCATCTAGGGTACCATGGCCCCACCTTGGTCCAGTGACGAGAAGAAAACACCCGAGCTAGTACTCTACTTTCCCAACTGTCATACCATGCCAATGAGAAGGCTTTAATCCATTACAGATCAGCCCTTCTACATAGTGAGCCTTTAGTGACACTAGGGTTTGAACTCATGACACTCGGTCCCAAAGTGACAATGACCACAAGACTACTGTGGGTGTCCTCATTTACGAGGTCACATTTGATTTTAAGAACCTCTGCTCATACTTGCAGATTTGAAAATCAGTCCATATTCTTCTCCATTCACACTTATCAAGCATTATGATTGGCAATGGATACAACTTTAATCAACTATTGTTTACACTTTTATAAAAAAAGCACTTATCACTGATACTATAGAATTAAAACAGGTAAAGAGTTTAAGCCTACATTCATGTCTGCTACTTGGAAGATAATATTGCAAGAAATGCATGTATTTGATTCAGATGAGCCACAATTGAAACAATGGAAAGTAATTTAACCCACTAAGAATCGTTTTCAAATAAATTCAATTCCCATATGACACACACACCAACAAATATCCACTATTCTTAAATTTTCAAATGTTGTTCATCCTCAATGTTAATCAATAACAAACACAAATGATAACATTCTGCATGATTTGGATAAACAGTGCATAATCTTCCTATATCATCCTACTGAAAACAAATCTCATTGGCATCCAACTGCATTTCCTTGTTTGCATTGTTGAAATACTTTTTCTGGTGCCTTTTGGTAAAATCTGTCGGCATTTAAGAATGTTTTGGTAAGTATAACATTTCAGGCACAATGGAAGAAATGCAGTTCTTGTGGTGGCAATGGTCCTGTTATATTTGCTCATACATTGAAATGGTAAGATATGGCCCATTGCTTTATTACTATTATTACACTATCCCATTTCACACTGAATGGGTCAATCAATGATATTGTGGATACACATCAGTGTGAATTATAGTTTCTACATTATATTATGAACTGCACAAAGGCCATCAATTATATGACCATGCATGAAGACCATTTCAACCTTCTTTAAGATAAACTGCAGTGGTTGCCAGAAGAAAGAAAAATATGCATGTACAAATAATAATACTTATTATTTTTAAAACTAAATAGGAATTATTCTCAGAAAGGAGGAGGAAAATGCATGTTTCTTAATATGAACTGACAAAAATTCTATTTTGTTACTTTTTAAGCTAAACTGGAATCAGAAAGGAGAGAGGATCTATTTAACCTTCTCAATGAAATCAGTGGTTTTTTTCCCATTTCTTTTCATTCTTTAAATCTTGCAATATTTTTTATGCCATCTTGTTCCTTACACCAGCAACAGTAGCATCATTGCTTTTCAGATGTGAAGTCATCTTGCCTCATATTCTAATGAATTCGAATTTAAAAATATTGCTTTTGATATTATCATGATGCAATTTTAAAATCCACAGACTCTTATTGGAACCTTATCTGTAATACAATAAAAGAGAAGTGACTTCTTCAAAAGGGTCTCAGGTGAGGCAAATTTGTTCTACAGCAGTTTCATACTATGGAAAGATGATTATTCAAAACCAATACAAAAGAATTTAGGAATTTTCCTCAACTGTATGCCAGCAACTAATTGTAGGATTGTACAATCCTTTAAGATCCTAAAGGGCAAGCTGTAAATGAAGAAAGATACATTTAGTGGTATCATTGGACATTTTCTACTTAAAAATATGTTGAACTTCACCAACAGCAGGATGATTATAAAAAGTACCAGAACTTTTGATACACAAAACTAAATGATTAGCAAATTACTGATTTTGATGAAGCTAGAATTAAAACAAAAAATGAGCCAAATGTTTATAATGCAAGAATATTATTTACTTAATTGCATATTTTATAAACTTTTTAAAATCATTACATAGACAAATTTGAAATAAGCATGATAATTAACTGACAGAAAATAAATTAAAACCACATAATCATGCTTTTACACTTGTACATTAAGTATATACATACTTCACTACAATAAAGCAATATTTTTTCTATCTCATAAAAGCCCTCTCTTTGAATTATGACACCGAATGTAAGATAAGCCTGGATTGAAACAGTTCCTGTTTGTTTTTATTAGGTCGGAAAATAAAAGTGTCAAATGAAAAGATAGCTATAAAAAAAAATTTAAAAATAATAAAAGTTACATTATTTTTATTTGTATATAATTCAGTTTTCAAGAAAAAATCACTATCTGCGAGGTGCCAAGAAAAAACTCTATTACATCCCCCATTTCTGTTGTTGCTGTTCAGCACATACATTAATAAGGAAAAGGGGGGAAACATACGTTGACTGCCTTCTATTTTTATCAATACTTGTAGAATTAATGTTAGGACAGGATTTATTCACTTGTTTCATCACCATGAATAATTTCTCACTTCTTGGACATACTCCCAAAATATACCAATGCTCAACAACAGCACCACTAGATAACATTGCTAAACATCATGACTAATAACATGCATGTTGCAATGCAAAAATTGACATATCTTTGAGAAAGACAATTATATTTTGCCCTGAAAAAGAAATGTAGAATAAACAAACTATCTCAATAAGAAAGAATCAACTGAATCCCAAAGGGAGTCTAATGTATTCATAATAGTAAAATTTCTTACATTAGACACCTATTGTACTAATAGAAAATTGCTGTATGCAAAAGAGTACAAAGCCAACTTTTAGAATGCCTTTTCCTCTTGGTCCATTGCATACACAGGAATGGTATAAGATATCCGATTTCAGCATTACTAGCAAACTAATAAAAAAGGGGATGATTCTTCCACATAAAGTTTTCAGAAGAGCCAATTTTTTTCCAGTTGGTGACTCTTGAAGGCATGGTTCGGAGAAATGTAAAGAAAGATATCTTCTGGATAGAGCACTGGGTTTTAGAAGATAAGTAGGAAAGAATAATGGCTTTAAAAGACAGACAAGGTGGATTTCTGTTTAAAAGATGGAGTTCCCTGCACAACCTGATAGGAATAAATGCTGCTTAAAAAATTACTGATACTTTATTTATCCTAAAATTTAAATTTTCTAAGAACACCTCATAAAACATGAAATGAGTTTAACATAATTACACATATTGGTTATCTGATGCCCTGTTATGAGATTAATTAAAAGTTGTACTGAGTAAAATACAGCAAAGGACTTTCTGGCCATTTCAAAAGGAATACTATTAAACAAAGAAAAACATAATAAAACAGAAAATGAGATCAAATTTACTTGCTAGAAGTTTTCAGGACATTTTTTAAAGAATCAATAAGGTTCATTGGCCAGTGCAACATCTCTAATGTTGCACTGGCCAATCAAAACAGAAAACATGAATGTTTTCATTTGACCCAATGACTCGTTTGATGGAGCAAGGGAAAAGTTAGATTGGATAGGTGAGCTGGAATGAAATTAAGTAGACTGCACTGGACCAGAATCTTTGGTGATCTAGAATGAATGTCTTATGCACTAAAAACATTTATGATAACAAGGTCAGGAGCCCTAATGTAGATGTAGTTTTCTAATTATATTTACAAAAATGAAACTAAAAAAAGAAAAGCTAATATGAAGCAACAAATATATTCAACCTTATTTTTTAATTATCTATAAACATAGAAAAGAAAACTATTAACTACTTTATGACCAACAATCACTAATGTAAAATGGAACATTTGTACAAAAAAATTGCTGCATTAATACATGAACAAAAATAACAAAAAAAAAAAAAAAAGTAAAAAATGTAAGTCTTGTTCTTCATGAGTTTGTGCAACGAACAAGATTTCTTTCACGAAATTAGTTCTTGATAAAACAGCAAATTTTAGTAGGTTTCCTTAAAAAATGAACAAGACTAATGTCTTAAGAGTACAGTTCATCTGCACATCAAAACACTATGTCTAATTTTTCTACACTCATGGCAGGGAATTTTTCCATACTCATATATGAAGTTCATGTATTTTACAATACTTATTCTTGTGTTCTGTTAAAACTTATTTGTTGTCTCTGAAGTTCCTGGATAATCTGAAATGAAAAAATATTTAATATATAAATGAAATTTTACAATACTTTTCAATGCAATTATCAGCATTCATTATTTATAGTCATATTTTGGTGAGGAATTAAGTAGCCATATATAGAACAATTTAATAAGTTATATAAATAACTAGAAAATATAAATAGGTTTTTAACTGCCTTATATATATTTTATATATAATATTTTTAAAATTTTTCCAGTCAATTTTTCAATATAATTGAATAAAAAATGTGCATATCAGATAAAAATAGAATGACAAAAAATCTGCCAAGTTAAATTTAAATATAAAACAAACTTTCTTGATTTTTACATCAATATCTAGAATATTGAGATTAATTGAAGTTTTAATTTTAAATCACAATCCATGTAAGCAATTAAATTAATTAAAACTAACCTTTAATGCTTTGCATTTAATGAAGTTTATTCGATAATCTAATTTGATCCCTTGATAGAGATTGTAAACCTGTAAGAAAGTCAATTCATTAGATAATATTCATCTTATTAAAGCAAGCTATGTTAAATGAAAAACAAGTTTCTGGAAGTTGTGTGTGTGTTCATATTGAAGATATAATGACATTATACACATCACTTTAAAAAAAGATTATTTGTATGTGATAAAAGTATCAATGCTGGGGATAAAACATGAGAAACTAATCACATGGCATTATCAGAAGCAGCATCTTTTATGAGTAATCTTGATACATATTATAAATGCAAAAGTTTGTTTGGATGTTTGGTCGTCTTTCACGCAAAAACAACTGAATGGATTTTAATGAAACTTTACAGTAATATAGCTTATACATCAGAATAACATATAGGCTATAATTTATAAAGATATTGTGTGAAGTGTCCAAAATATAATGATATTTGTCAAGTAAGTAGGAAAAAATTCTGCCATCTGCAAGCAATTCTGGCGTCCGCTGTAAAAAAGCCTGTAATAGCATATATCTATCTTTTATTTGTGAAGAAACACATTGTGTTTTGTCTACACAAGGCATTGGCTTCTAATTTGTTCCTGTGATCAGTGTAATCCCTATTTTTTTTAAAATTTCAGAATAAAACTAAGTTTTGAAAGGAGAGGTTGTTTTAAATCTCTCTTTATTTGAATAGCTACTATTGATTTTTTTTCATGTGTGAACCATAAGAAATTGATACTTATATCAAAATAATTACTTTTATTGCTTCTGTTACTTAAAGTAAACAAACTTTGTCTTTCACACTACATCGTTTGAACAAATCTGCATAATTTGTTTGTGGTTAGTAGTTGATTATAATGCTATAATTTTAATTGAATATTCAGATATTGCATTTTTTAAGTATAAAAATAATAATAACTACTGTACTGTATTTTTTGGAATGTATGAGTGAGTGAATATTAACGTCACACCGTTCAGCTACACAAGCCACGTAATTTTGAACCATGGTCAAGTGATGTGGACGACACCTGACCTGGCACCCCCTTCTCCTAACTACCACACCAACTTAGCAGGAATATTCTACCAATACTTAGCAGGAATATTCTTTTCACTTTTCCAAGATGTATGGCAGCGCGGGTTCTATGATGAGTGTTTTAGTGGGGAAGGCGAATAGTTTTGTAGCAGAAATTGTGTTTACAGCAGATTGCAAAGATTATCATTTTTGTCCCAAAAAAATAGTTAATGTCAAAATTTAAGTGTCTTATGTTTTTTGTATGTTAATGAAGACCTTAGAAAACGATTTGACTATTTATTTTAAGTGAACGGTGTATGTAATTAATTTTACAGAGGACTATATTTAATTAATTAGCTCTAACGGATTAAATTTAACAAAGTTGAGTATTTTGTTTATGTATATCCCTTAATCTTCAATGTAGTGATAAAAAAAAAAAAAAATACTGCATGAAAAAACTGCAGTAAATCATAAGCGGTAGATAAAGGGTTAACGTGCATCGTGCCCCTGCACAGCGGGTCTTGCAAAGCTCTAATAAAGCTCGAGCTATAAAAGTAGCTAGACATTTGCCAACTTGACTTTATCCTCAACATTTTGCTATGTTTTTCATTGAATCGTCATTATAATTTAAGAAACGGCGTTGCTTTCGAATATTACAATTTTAACATAAAATAAATACAACAGAAAGTAATATTAATGTATTACACTTTCAGATATAAATTATTTACACTATTTTAAACATTCATTACACAAAACTTTTAACAATGTGTTAATTTTGCTGAATAGAGATCAGCTTAGGGAGGTATTTTCAAAAATCAACCCTCAAGAGAGTTACAGGGAGTTATAAATAAAAAAAAGTTTTTTTTATCAGCTATTAGATCTACAGAATTAAAATTTAACAAAGGTGTTTTTTTTTCTTTCTTTTTTTTTGTTCAGCTGAGATATGCAAAAAGATTTTTTTGTTTAATTTGCAATTCACGTAAAATTAACTCATTAAAAACTTCTTTATCTTTCAGTCTGTATTGTTTAATTTTTCAGTTCACCCGTGCGAAGAATGGGTATACCAGCTAGTATGACATAATTGCAGGATCTGTGTGAATTTTTTAAAATCGCAAACAAAAAATGTGGGTTACATTTGGTTTTGTACCTAGAATCTAACACATAGGAATCATTATTATTTAAAATTTGGTAAAATTGAATTCATGACTCATTGGTAACATAATTAATGACACATTAGGATATTGCAATGCCCGATGTTGCAAAACTTATCAGATCTATTAAGGCTAAAATTGATGCTTTAAGTCAGTGCTTTCCAATCTTTTTATTGCCGTGGCCCACTGATTGTTTTCATTTAATAATTTCAATTCAATTGTATTTAAATATGCCTTTAAAATAAAATAGTTATACCAAAAATAAGTGTAAAGTGATTTCCATGAAAAGTCGCACATTACCAATACCCACAGTAAATAAAATGGAAATAATTTAATGTTCCTTGTGCGGCTATTTGATCCACGGACCTGTCCACATGGGAGTTAGGGACCACTGCTTTAAGGTATGCTACCATTATGATGTCTGATGCAACCTTGATAGAATTGAGAAGAATGCAATAACTGTGAGCCTGTGCTTCATTATTAACCCATTCAGGACCATGATCACATATATGTGATCGTGCATTTCTCCCTCCAGTGCCCACAGTATCATATATGTGATTGCACTTTCCCTTTTCTGAGGTCCATGAGGCGGTTAAAGTCCATTTTGTTCTTTTTTTCTTTCAAATAATGTTTTATAAAACTTTGAACTTGAATATGTGCTTTCAGCTCCAAGTTTTTTCTAATTAAATCTGGGAATTTTATGTAAGTAAACAACTGTACATGTTTAGGGTTTGTGATATATTGCACTCTAGATTTCTGTTTATATTTTGACTAAGTTGGAAAAAAATGGAAAGCTTATTAGTTTATTGGGCATCAGACATACATAATATAAGTTTCAGTACCTATTTTATTTATGGTTCATATTAACAACTATAGTTTTAATACTCAAAAACATTTAAAAAGCAGATTTTCATAGAACAAATGTGGTGACTTTTTTAACGAAAAAAATTCTTGGTTCTTACTGATTTATTTTTAATTCAGTAAGAACAGACAATTCTTTTTCATTGCTATAGCAACCATAGTTGCCATAACTATAAGAACAGAAAACATACACTACCCGCTAATGTGATACTAAGAAAGCTATAAGATGAAGGTAATTAAAAATAAAAAATGATATAATAGCTGTTACTTAAAAGATTTGTATCAGTTCAAGCTGTAACAAGTTTATATGGGAGTAAATTTGTTGTTTGGGATTTGTAAGATAGTATTTTGTAAGTTTTGCATCTATTTTAGTTTATTCATCATGGTGAAAAGAATGAAGAGTACTTTTTTTATATTAAAATGAAAACATTTTCTTTAAAACTCACAATTATTTTTTTTAAATATAGCAGAAAATTTTTATACTGTATATTCAGATACTATCACTGATAGTAAAATGTAAATTTTAGCATATTTGACTGCATTAAAGCCTTTAAATAAAGCTCAGTGGCTGAGTGGTTAGTGCCGAACATTTCCACAGCACAGGTCCAAGGTTCAAACCCCAGGCTGGGCGAGGATGACTCAGCCTTTCATCCCTTTAGTGGGTTGGTAAATGAGTACCAAGCTTGCTTGGAAACTTAACACTCAGGGTTTCACATCAGACTGACCACCTAACTGGATCATCTGCTCATGCACCTCAGGGCCCAAGGTCGCGTATACTGAGTTGGGCACAGTAAGCCTTGGTCTTCATGGGCTGTTGTGCCACTGAGTTAAAGCCTTTAAATGAATTTATAAATGAAATTAGGCTTAGCAGGGAAATTTGCCTGGTCCTGTGCATGCGTATACTTTCGGAATGTGTGGGCCTTCTTTCTCCTTTTGCCGGTCCTGAAGGGATTAATTAGACAAGCTACATACAGTTCATTAGTAGTTAATTTAATCTTTGAATAATCAAAATAAATATGCGTGGTTTAGTTTAATTTATCCCCACTCTTTCAAATAATGATTTTTATACGATTTATTCATCTTATGATTTCTAAACAGTAGACTTCCTCATAGCAAAAATTGATTTCTGTGCCCTTTAAATTTCTTTTGATGAAGTTACTCTGACTCAGTGCCAGTTTATCCATAGGGTGCCCAGGGGCCTGGATAAGCAGGACTAAACCAGATTTTCTGGTTATAAATTTTAATCTTCTAGTGTTAAGGGGCCTGTAGATATTCTGCACCCAGAGCCCAAAATGAGCTTAAATGAGACTGCTGTGACCTTAGTAACATATATATGACATAGACTTCTATATCCCTCATCTATTATTTCTCCTAATCTCTACTCAAATAATGATGATCATTTGTATACATCAGAATTCCTACACAAGGCAAGATTCTCATATTAAGGATCGCAGTAAACTAGCCCAGAGGTTAGTTGAGGGAAATGTTCAGGAGAATTTGACATAGGAGTACTGATAAAAACCAAAGCCAAGGTAATTTTAGATTAAATAGCTATGTAATCAATTTATACTAAGAAGTTGTGAGTTGTGTTCATTATTCTATGCAACAATTAACCACATACCACAAAGTACAAAATCAGTATGCTAACTGTGTGCATTATCCAATTTTAAACTACAGTAATACCTCGACATTCGGAGTTACGCAATTTTCAAATCTCATTGATTTTTTTTTTTTTTCATGATTAAAACTCAGGCAGGATCATTGCCAGAGCCTGATGAAATTGGTAATTTGGTTGAAGAAGCTGTCGATTTTGCCAGGCAAATTCAGAAGTGGATAGTGATGACAATTGATGCATTCATAGAAATGTATGACATTGAAGAGTCATATTTTTCATATATATTGAAGAGATAATTTGGAAGTCCTCAGTTTAGTTGAAAAAGGGTTACACATTTTAGAAAACACAGACTCCAACAAAGAGTGTATTTTTTTAACTGAACAAGGGATAAAAAAATTATTAGCATGCTATGAGGAAATTTTGCAATGGAAAAAAAAATTTTGAGCTGGCAACAACTTGTTAGATTTTATGAAACCTTCTACATTAAAATAACTTTGGTTCGTGATTTTATATTTGTGTTATCTAAGAATTTACTAAACATTTCTTTCTAAGTTATTTTCTCTCATCTCTGGCCTCAACTAAAAATAATTTATATGTATTTATATGCGAAATTATACCCTGACCTGACTAGCGAGGTTATCGCTCAGTCCCACCTATCATGCAAATTCGGGGATTGCTGTATTTAAATTTTTATGGTTTTCCAACAAAAATTTCTAAACGATCTTGAATCATATCTTCTATGAGATTATCAACTGTCTATTCATTCTTATTCCTTTTAAAAGTTATATCATAATGGATTATTTAAAACAGCAGTTAAATAGAACAAGATTGATTATTTATTAATGCTACTTTTTGAAGCAAAATGAGGATCAATGACAACACACCTTGTCATTTTGAACCATAGTAAAGTGCAAAGAATGAAATTTGTGCAGGCACTTCATTCTTCAAACTCCCACAAAATGCCAATATGAAGACCAGGGGTTTCAACACATTTAATGAGTATGTGAATTGAAAGAGGATTAATAGAAAATTATTTTCAACACACCTAATATTTTGAGGATAATTTAACAAAAGTGGAATACTAAAAAAAATCTGGTGTTAGTAAATTATATTATCTAGTGCTTTTATTTTAATTTTGTGTGTGTGTGGAAATTAATCAAACTCATATCCCCAGAATGCATCAATTTCACAAATAAAATGGATGGCTAAATAAAGGCACCTAAATGGATATAAGTCATAGGCACCTTATATAAGAATGGTTCCATTAATTTTAATTAACACATGTTTAACATAAGCACTTAGATTATATAATTTAAATTTATAGTGATTTTACTATATATATTAAAGTTTACAGCAAACACATAAAATTTTTTATACTTTTTTGATTCAATCTTGAAATAACTCAATTAAGAGAATTCATGCTTTTTCTACCTCTTAAAATCAAATAATGAAATGTTTAATTTATTTATTTCAAAATCTTCTAGGAGTAAAAAAATGTTTTTTTTTTAAATACATCTTGTATACATAAAGAGAAATTAATTTTTAACTTACCTTATTCAGAAGTTCACCAATAGTAATAGAAAAACCATGACATTTTATAATACCTTCAATCGTTAGCTCTAATTCCTCTTCCTGAGAATGAATAAACAAAATTAACTGATGTATATTTTCCTAAATGTTTATAAAATATGGAAACATGACAAAAAGCACAAAAACTTATAAGTATAATTCATTTCCCATATTTTAACTTAATCTCTAACCTTTAATGATATCCAGGCATTAAAAAAATACAACATATAATAAAATATTCCTCAACTACATCATGAATTATTTCAAGCACTTAAGAGAAAAGAAGCAACAGAATTTTCCTACATAAAAAAAGCACTATTTAATCCTTTAAAAAAATACAGTAATTAATTATTATTACACAAATTAAATGAGGATCTCAAATCTCTGCTTATTGTTAAAAATATATTGTTTTTCCTAATCTACATACCATTCAAGTCATAAGAAAATACTCCGAAGATTAGATCAAAATAAATTTTATACATAGTGAAATTTTTCTTTTTTTAAAAAAATGTATTTTTGGTTTAATTTCTGTGGAAACTAACTTTCAAAGGAAAATCTATGATCTGCTAGATCAGTGGTGTGCAAACTTTTTTCGACTGCGACCCCTTTTGTAGAGAGAAAATTTTTGGCGACCTCTAGAGATAAATGTTCACAAATACGAAGTAAATAGGCGCATTTCTTTCGCTTTTTCGAATAAAAAAAATCATCATTTCTGACACATATAAATATTATTTATAATTTAAAGAAAATATTTTTTGTATAACATAAAAAAATCAGTAAATTGCTTTTTAATGAGATGTATGTGGTTGCAAGTTGCTGATTATCTCATCGATGTTCGGATATATGTTGCTAATTGCAATTTCCATATCATCTTCTGGGTTCAAACGAGAGCGGTATTTAGTTTTTATTGAAACTAGTTTGCTAAATCCAGTTGTTTCCACATTGATGCAAATTGTATTAGTAATCTGATGGCATTCTTGCATAGAACGGGATATTGCTTTTCCAGGAATAGCCAATATTTTTGGCAAGGCTGAGTCTTAAATTGATTTCGAAGAGTATAATCACTAATCAAATCTATCAATTGATCATTCTCACTAATTTGAAGAGTTGAACTGCATATGTCGTAGGAAAATGGATCACGAATCCAACCAAGATAGTTTTCAGGAAAATCCTCGAATCTTCTCGAAAAATTTTCTTGTAACTTTTCAATGTGATTGGAAATGATGTTTTTAAATGTAAATATATCTATATTATTGTCCTTGATAAAATCGTTAAAGCAAGGGAACATGTCGGTGTTGTTTTTATTTAGTTACTTTTGCCAGAGACTAAGCTTATTTTTAAAAGCTTGAGTTTTACTGGCCGAAGTAATGATAGTTGAATTCTCACCCTGCAAACTCAAATTTAAGTTGTTAAGTTTTTCGAAAATATCAACTAAATAGCTCAGCTTTCCTAGCCAAACTTCATTGATATAATAACTTGCCAATCTGTTTCTTTTCGCTTAAAAACATGTACACTTCATTTCTCAAATCAAATATCCATCGTAGTATTTTCCCACTTGAGAGTCATTTGACTTCGGTGTGTAACAGTAATCTCTCATACGTTGAGCCTATCTCATTGCAAAGTATTGAAAAGAGACGGCTGTTAAGACTGTTGCATTTAATGTAGTTAATTGAACTAACAGCATCTTGTAATATGTTGTGCAACTCTTCAACCATATCTTTTGCCACAAAAGCTTGCCGATGAATCATATAGTGATTAAATACCATATGAGGCACCACTTTCTGGATTAAGCCTCTGAGCCATTTGTTCGAACCTGTTAATGCTGCAGCTCCATCAGTACAAACCGCAACACAATTTGCCCAGGTAAGGAACTTTGCTTCAAAATATTCATTTATTACTTCAAATATTTTTTCTCATTTGTTTTTCCTTTCAAACTTTTGCAACATAAAAACGTTTCTGTTATATCTTCATTAAAAATAAATCTTACATAAATAATTAGTTGTGACATTTTAGTAATATCGGTAGTCTCGTCCATCTGTAAAGCAAATTCAGATTTATTTTGTATGAGTTTTATGACTTCTGACTCTATATTTCGTGACATTTCGGAAATCCGCCGAGACACGGTATCTCTTGATAATGGTATTGTTTTTAGTTCATTTCCATATTATCGCCATGCATAATTGATGTCATCTCAGTTGCTGCAGGAAGGATAAGGGATTCTCCAATTGTATGGGGTTTCATTGTTTTTCCTATTAGATAAGAAACTTCTTAAGAAGCTCGTAATGCTTTCTGAGGTATTGTTATAAATTTCTTTAGATTTGCACTTTGAATTTTCAGATTTTCAGCTTGTCTTTGAAAAAAATCGGCATGTTTATTTTGAAGTTCTTTATGTTTAGTTTCCAAATGTCTTTTTAATTTAGCTGGTTTGATGCTCTCATTTGCTAATTTTTTGTTGCAAATGACACATATCGGGAGTTCTTCATCATCAACAACACAAAATGTAAAACCATACTTAATAAATTCCTCATTGGATTTTCTTATTTTTTTAGATGGGCCATTTAGTTCAGAATTTTGAGACTCTTCATCAGTATTAATTCGTTTGTTAGCTGAAGATGTATCTGGTGTACATATTACCCATTTATCCATTATGAATACAAGGGTTAAATTTTTTTAACTAAAACAAATAATAAAAAAAAAATTATCAATTTTTTTTCGAGAAATTCAATAAAATTAACAGAGATCTTTCTCTAATGATGGCACATACCTGATAACAAAGAGCAGCAAAGCCCGATAAAAATATAAAAAATCATAATTACACAACGTCACATGATAAAACTCGAATAGAAACTAAAACAATTGCAGGGGCTAACTGTTACATGCTACAACTTAACATGGAAATGCGCAGTAAAACATTCAGCAATAATTTTTGGTCTTTTGGTTGGCCTTGGCTTGGTTCGCATGTCTACAAGATGACTCCCACAACCCTTGATTACCACTCCATCTCGTACGGTGCGCACCGTTGGACACAGTACGTATAACATCAAGACGTCGGACAAATAGGCGCTTTTCAGTAAAACTGGCGAATTACCGAGAAGAGGGCGTCATCTACCCGAGTGAAAAACTTGCGTCTTCACACTTTACATACATTACGGTCAAAGAAAGAGCGAGCAGCAGAAAATTGCAATTAAACAGTAAGTGAAGGCGTTTCACTCTTTATATGTACACTGTATGGTATGCAGCATACAGGCATAATGCATTTCATAAAAATTTGGCGACCCCTAGTTTGCGCACCTCTGTGCTAGATATAAACAATTATGATTACTGATAAAAAAAAAGGGGGGAGGGGGTGGAGGAGGTTCTATATGCACTTTTCCCAATGCATATATATCTTCATTCAGAAAAACAGGAAAATTTGTATGCATTTGATGCTAAAGAAACAATTTTAAAATGTTTAAAAAATTCCTAAGCATGAATTTTTCTATTTTCTTAAACAATCCAAACATTTCTTTTAATGAATGAATCTACAATCAAAATTCGTACTAAGATATACTTTAAAATATTTTTTCTTTCAAGTAATTTCATTTGGGAAGTACAGAAGTTGCATCACAAAGTACCAAATCATGAATTCTATACATGTAAATTTTTATGACACAAAAAGTATTAATTACCTGCAGAATTCATGCAAAGTGATCCATAAAAAAAATTTGCCCCCCCCCCAATAATAAGCAAGTTTTATAATATATTAAGCATATATTTAATTAAAATGAGATAGAAAGAATATCACATATTGCCGAATTTTATTCATTTAAATATTGTGACATTATCAAGCTGAATATTACATTTATCCCCTTTGGGATTAACATACCAAATATGAGCCAGCATGAAACTCCGTCAGAGGCTGAATGACTCATGGGTGAGCCAGCGTCTTTCTCGATCCACAGGCCGAATCACTCACCCGTGAGTCAGGCACTTGGAATGTTTTGTAAGCTCAGTTTTTTGGCAATAGATGACATTCTATGTCCATAATATTAAAGATACATGACCTTCTACTTGAAATGAGAGAAATATTACTCACATACATGTTGTTTTTGTTTTATAAGCATAAGGGGAAGGGAATGTTTTCGAATTGAGCATGTTACGACTGCTCTTGAAAAGAACATGTGGTTTTTGTTTATAGTGAGATTTATTTTCACTAAAGCATTTGATCTGGATTTGTAGTCTAGTTTTTAATGAATAATTAGATCTGGTAGACAAAATTTGACTTTTTTTTCCTTACTTTTTTACAAGGTTGGCTTTTAAAAGTGCTGACAAAAAAATGTTTAAAAACTTGTACTTAAACAGAAAGAGGCTGAAGTAAATAAAGTATATTAATACGAAATACATAAAGCATATGCCGTGCCGTTCATATAATACACAGAAAAATATTGAACAATGTGTTTATATTTCGGTATTTTTATGGACTTAGGCTTAACTACACAAAACCCTCCGGCCTGTGAGTGATACTTGCAACGGAAACCTCCGGCCCTGGCGGTATGCACGCATTTACGTCCATCATCCCAAAAGGGTTAATATATATATACACACACATATATTTCACTGTCCTAAATCAGTGACAGCTCTAGAAAACATAATAGTTTTCCATTTTGGTCTATTTACTTTTTAACGTCAACTTATATTTTGGCGGGTTTTGATAGTTTTTTTCCAATCCAATTTCATTCATTCTTAGTTTTGTAGGAATTACAATTTGCCTTTTACTATATTAATTTTACTATACTATATATAGTATAATAAAACTGACATATATATATATGTCAGGCCCCATGCCTGCATGTAAATGAAGGAAGATGCCATCTTTAAATTATCTATTATTCTTCTTCAAGCATAGCTACTCCAACATGGCAGCCATTTGGCCCCCATCGGAGGGAACAAAAGACAACATAACAGTGAGAAGTCACCAGTCTCTCTTCTTGATTATGCTCTTTTTATGTCAGAGCTTGCTCTGCCTTTAAATAGTCCTATTCTCCCTCAAATCCCTACGTGGTACTAAAGAGTTTGCTCTATTTTTATTTATTGATCAATTAATTTTTAAGTTAAACTTTCTAGACTTGACATATATATATGAAAAAGTCAGGTAACTCAAATTCTCAGCAAAACTTCCAT
>BMAV01004085.1:200669-256149 GCA_019973955.1 Trichonephila inaurata madagascariensis
ATATATATATATATATATATATATATATATATATATATATATATACACACTTGTGGCCAAAATTGTGGACACTTTTTAAAATTGTTACATTTTCCAAGTTTGTATGCTTATAGAAAATGTTACGTTGCACAAAATGCAAAGTCTTTTACATCATTTTAAAGATAATTTAATACTAAATTCAATACAAAAAACAAAATTCATATATTTGCAATGCAAAAAAGTTATACTGCAATAACTATCGATATACATTAGACTCTGATGATAGAGATTTATTAGTGCTCAGTGGAGTAGCCTTTATTTTTTATTACAGCTTTACATCGATGTTTCATTGAGCTGAAAATAGTTTTAAGCTTGTCTTTCATTATTACATGATGCCAGGGAAACAGTTGCATCCTCAATTAGTTTCTTTTTATTTCATGGATATCTCATTCAGACAAGAGTTTTCAAACGGTGCCACAAGTTTTCGATAGGGTTGAGGTCCAAACTGTTTCCTGGCCAGGACAACAACTCAATGATCTTAGAACGATGCCAGTCTTTTGATTACTTTACTATGTGGCAAGGAGCAGAATCTTACTGAAAAATAAATGAAGCATTGTTGGTAAATAGATCCCTGATGGAAGGTAGAAGTTTGGTTTCTAGAATGGTGTCAATGTATTTCCTTACATTCAGTGTCCCATCAATGATATGAAGACGGCCAATACCATCTGCTGATTTGCATGACCAAATGATAAAACTATGTGGGTACTTCACAGTTGCCTGGATCCAGTCAGGATGTAGCATTTCGCCTATTACATATCTTAGGCTATCACTACCAAATAATGATGTCTTAGTTTCATCCCTTCATATAACTAGTGACCACTAATCTCATTTGTTCAATTTATGTTTTTCTTTGAACACTGCACTCTTTTTAGGCACTGCTGTAAATTGAGATAAAGCTTTGTTCGTAGAATTCTACCTCTTAGTGAAGCATCTGCTTATCTCCTCCTGATTGTTTTTGAACTGACAGAAACACCAGCATTATTCAAATCCCTTCTGAGGCCATTGATGACATTCTTCTATATTGGAGACATAGTATTTTTGTTTTTCTATCATTAACAGATGTGGCGCACCTTTTTTTGGCCTTTCCCTGCTTTGTTTTTTATTAAATGTGTCTCCTGACATCTTAAGCAAAACGTTTAAGTCTCCAGATGTAGTCACTGAACCACCCACCTAACTTGCAATTTTAACATAAGAAAGACCACTTTCTCGTCACACATCTCTTTCTACGTGTCCAATCTACTCTTTTATTTCATGCCATTGCTTCTTGACTAACTATCATTGTTGTCCTGGCTAGGAAACAGTCCTGACCTCAATGCTATTGAAAACTAGTGATACCAATTGAAAACACTTGTCCGAATAAGGTATCCATGAAATTAAAAGGAATTAAGTGGGGATATAAGGCCCAGTGGTAGTGTATAGCGCTTTCATGCCACAGATCCAGGGTTCTGTCCTCAGGCTTTGCTAACACCTCAGAAGTGTTGGCTGAGCAAGGTTGACTAAGCCTTTCATCCCTTCAGTGGGTTGATAAATGAGTACAACGCTTGCTTGGGGACTAAAAATTGGTGGTTTTCGCTTCAGAACTGACCACCTGATTGGGACATCTACTCATTCACCTCAGCAGCCAATGGTGACGTATACTGAGGAACGCACAGTAGGCCTTAGCCCTCTTGGGCTGTTGCGCCACTGAATTGAGTTTAGTAATTGAGGATACAATTGTTTCCTGGCATCACGTAAAAATGAAGGAAGAGCTTAAAACTATATTCAGCTCAATGAAACATCGATGTGAAGTTGTAATAAAAAATAAAGGCAACACCACTAAGCACTGATAGCTCACTGCTGTCATTAGTATCTAATGTATACTGATAGTTATTGCAGCATAACTTTTTTTGCATTGCAAATATTTATATTTCGTTTTTTGTATAGAATTAAGAATTAAAATTTTCTTTAAAATGATGTAACATATAATGCATTTTGTGCAACACAACATTTTCTATAAGCATACAAACTAAAAAAGTAAAACAATTTTAAAAAGTGTCCAAAATTTTGGCCACCACTGTATGTATATATTGTAACATCGTGAGTAGGTAACAAATGAAAGATGGAATTTTAAAATAAAAGAAGAATTTATTTGCTTCACAGGTTTCTATATATGAAGTAATAAAGTCTCAGTTAGATGCCAAGCCGGTGCAGTCGGTCTAAGTCACGGGAATTCCATCTTTTTCCCGAAAGGCACTTACTCAACTCTCAACGCCACCGGTGTTCATCATCTCACCTCTCGTTCCTCTCCAATCTCTTTTTTTTTCAGGGCTCCTATCAAGTTCTCTCCTCCTTCGCCTAAAAAAAACCCTTTTAAACACCAGGGTGGGTCCACACCACGCCCCTAGTCTCTTCTCATTGGCCGGCCACAAAAGTCTGCCCTCGTCCCTGGGCCACATTCGTGTCCTATTTGTGTGGCAAACACAAATACATACCCAGTCAGTCTGGAATGTAAAAGTGCCAGTAGTCTTGCAAAACATCTGGCACTTTATTCATCCCCTCACATTGGTTCCAAAAACTCATTATCTCAGCACCTGTCATGACGACCGTGTTCTTCTCATACAGGTTTCGCCTATTGTCAATAGGGTGCAGGCTCTCTTTGGCCATTATGACTGCCAGACTGGGTGTCGGACAGTAAACAATGACCCCATGGCCATGTGCACTTGTCACTTAACAACTGTTCGGAGCCATAAAACTTAAGAGTGAAAAGAGGGGTGGGTTCACCCCAATCGAAGACCTCACAACAACAATGACCCCATGCACTTGTCACTTAACATTTGTTCGGAGCCATAAAACTTAAGAGTGAAAAGAGGGGTGGGGTTCACCCCAATCGAAGACGTCACAATATATATATATACACACTTCATAACAAAACCCCCCCGATGCACGAAGGAGTAATTCGTATGCAAAGACATTTATACTGAACATGCAAATGATTAAAATTTGATGTCCAATGAATGAATAGCAGGAGCTACAGCCCATCAGAACTGCATACTCTGCAGGTGTCCATAAGAAGCGATTCTCAATCTGATGGTCAGAATTTCTGTTGCATTGCGATTTAAGATACTTTTCAACAACTGAAAAAATGCCTGACCACAGGATTTAAGCTCATTACAAGCAAGTGTCAGAGTTTGAAAGAGGTCATATCATTCGATTGAAAGAGGCAGGTAAAGCAAATCGGAGAATCGCTTGCCATATGGGTTGAAAAGATGTGGTCATTAGAAGATGCTGGCAAGAATGAATAGACAATGGCAGATTTCAGCGTCATGATGGTAGCGGTCGACCTAGGGTCACAGCACCTGACCAGATGTGTGACCCGCACACGAGTGTCCACCATGGTGGTTGATAGAGCAAAATTTATGCTCATATTGACTGCTACACCACCTGCACACTGACGAGCCAGATTACAGTGGTGCTTGGCTCGATCAGGTTGGAATCATGCTGATTGGGGACATATAGTGTTTAGCGACAAATACCGTTTCCAACTGTGTCCTGATTATCATCAAAGACATGTCTGGAAACACCAAGGGCAGCATGCCAATCCTGCTTTCATTATTGCACACCAATAAGGCCCCAACCAAGAGTTATGGTCTGGGGTGCCATTTGTTTTGACAGTCCGACCCCTTTGGCTGTCATTAGAGGCACATTTACAGAACAGTGGAACGTCAATGACATTCTGAGAGCTGTTTTCTCAGCAGTAACCTGGTCTTATTTTTCAGCAAGATAATGCCAGATCACATACGGCACATGTTGCTATGAACTGTCTTACAGCTTGTCAAACACTTCCTTGGCCTGCCAGATCTCTCTCTAATCGAGCATGTCTGGGATATGATGGGAAGGCGACTGCATCTACCAGGAATGTTGATAATCTGGCCTGACAATTACAGCAAATTTGGCAAGAAATACCATAAGAGACCATCAGGGTGCTTTATCACTCTATGCCACATCGTGTGGAAACTTGCATCCAAGCTAGAGGTGGGTCAACACCTTATTGAGCTCATTACTTTTTAACTATGTAACTGAAATAAATTATTCAATTTTTCTGAAATTTTAATCATTTTCTATTCTATACATAATCTTTCTACCCACCAATTTTTGTCTCCATCGAACAACTCGTTCTAGGTGCATCTTTTTTTTTTTATAGAGTGTACATATATATTCAACTACTTTAATTATAATTTTAGAAATTCTACAATACAATATAATAGTTAGGCAATAAATATCTTTTTTTGTAATGTTCGTAAGTATAACTTTAAATCATTTTAGCTCTATCTCCCCCTCTTTTTTTAAAAAATAATAATGATTATTTTGATCAACAAAATATACAATTAGTTCCAGAAATCTAAGTAATGGGTGCAAGAGTAAGTTTTGTAATTAATTTTTACCTCAAAATTGGGATGCAACCAAGCTAAGTCATACTGTCACCTGCATGGTGCATGAGCTATGGCTAATGACAGGCTTAATACTAACCCCTTGCCAAAATGAATTTCATGGGCCATGATCTGACTGTTGATCAAGTGGTATTAGCAACAACAACAAATACAATCTTAATTGTATGAGAACAGTTGAACCTCAATAAAAACATACAGAGAGGCAGATAGAACCCTTCCAGACTATTAAAGGACCATTTTATAAACACTATTTAATTTTTGACAACTTCTTGCATCATTAATATGGCTAAAAATAAAGTGAATTTGCAATATTGAATTGTTCATAAGTTCTAAAAAAACAATAATGCAGTATATTTTGGGGGGTGGGGAATGTGATGTGATGAACAGTTTGCTGTAAATAATTTGCAAATGGTGGTTCACAAAATTTCGGACCTATGAATCAGTTAGGAGCCATAAGCAAACAAAATACAATATGGGGAAAAAAAACCCTCCTTCATGAATTTTTAAAACAAATTTTTGCCTGTGTGTGTCAATTTCTTTTCCACATGTTATGAATAGTAAAAGATAAAAAAAGACCGTAGGGGAGAAACTAGTCGACGAATGACAGGAATTTTGCGAAAGTGCACAAAAATAAGTAATTTAGATAAAACATTTTACACAGAGCACAAAAGTTGGCAGATATGCTATACAGGAATTCTTTGTTGCAAGTAACAGAAAGGAGTTTATCACATTATCCTTTTTCTGCTATGAAAATTGATCTCAATGTTAAAAAAAATAAAGGATGACTTTTCATGTATTATTAAAAGAAATTACCAAAAATATTTTATTAGAAATTATCAGATCTCTTGGTTTTAAGCATGCCATTGCCACTATATCAGACTAATCCTAGAAACTGACAACATCTCTATTAGAAAGAAACTATTAACACAGACTATTACTACTGCTTCCATCTTGGGCTTTTGAAGACATCTGTCTTTGACAAACAGAAAAGGTGTCCGCTTTTATAACATCAAACTAAATAAAAAATGCAAAAAAAGATCATCACAAAACTGTGAAAGTTTCAATAAATGTGTGATTGTCACTCATTCAGATCTCTGAAAAAGTTTATTGTTAGAAACTAATATATAAAATTTGCATCTATCAAAAAGGCAGAGAAAATAGTTTTGCATCAAAAAGTAATGACCTTTTCTCAAGAAAATGGATAAAATATTTAAAAGGTGGCAAAAAAATCATAATTAACAAGGAATGTTATTCTTTATAATAAATTTTAACTGATTAAATAGGAATAATCAATTTCATTTTTCCTTAAACCCATTATATTGTAGAATTACATTTTTAACTGTTAATACAGTTTTCTTCTTCTAATTAAGACACATAAATGCAAAGAAGAGTATAGAAGATTAAGAAAAAATATATCATCAAATGATATTAAAAAGTACTAACCGATGGGTGATTAACAAATTCATAGAGGGGAATACATTCATCAGAATTACGATCAGAAAAGGTCAAAGGTTCTGTAATAGAAACAAAATATATATATAATCAATATTAATAAAAATCTTGTAAGGCATTACATCTTTTGTTAAAAATTTAACACATTTCATAAAAAATTACATATTTCGGTTGGATTATCTTATTAAAACCTTTGGAAGAATGCTAAAAATAACCTACCAGGTAATGAAGAAGTGAAAAAAGAATAGGATGATTCTGATATTCTCTGAACTACTACTTCGGATGGTAAATTATTTTTCTGAAATCAAAATAGTAAAATTAATCAAACAGAACATGAATTAAAATGTTTACTTTTAATATTCTGCAAGTCAAGTGTATAAGAAGCAGAAATAGCTTTTAATCAAAAGTTATTCACCTCACAGAATCGCTCTGAAGCACTTGTAGATGTAGAGGGTAATGCATCTACAAGAAAAAGTTATTATTGAAAAAATTCATAACTGTAATTCAATTAATCAATTAATATATATTGATAAATGTCAAATTTTTAAATTAAGTTTGTTAATTTTTATGCTAAATACATTTCGATTTCAGTACATTGGAATAAATACACATCGTAAAAAGGTATTTGCAACTGATACAAGTACAAGTGATTAATCCTGTTACTCTAACACAAGGGTGTGGCTGCTGTAGCCGAGTGGTATAGGTATCAGATCGTGGCTTGCCTTGTCACGAGTTCGAGCCCAGTATCACTAAAGACCTGCCGTGTAGGGCAGAGACGCATGTTAAATCTGTTGAGAGCTGAAATGTCCTCCCATTGGTGTGGTGTGGTAGTTAGGAGAGGGGAGTGCCAGCTCAGGTGTCGTCCATGTCACTTGACCATGGTTCACAATTACGTGGTCCAGCCTTCGTGTAGCCGAACAGTGCGACGTTAATATTCAATCAATCAATCTAACACAGGGGTGTCAAATTCAAAAGCTGACTCAGGCCATACAACTTTAGGCAGCACACAAGAAAAATCAATTTTCATAGAAACATAGGTTTATTATGAATAATACATTATAACAAACAAAAGAATAAAAAACATTAATGTTTATATCTTGACACTTGACATCCCTTTTCTGCTGCTATCTTTCCAATTTCTGGAGAATTTAAAAATTTTTTTTATTATGTATTATTGTGTGGGGATATATTGTCCGGGCCACATGCCGCCCATGGGGCGTGAGTTTGACACTCCTGCTCTAATATATTCAACTGATTATTTATAACAGGGGTGTCCAACACACGGCCCGCCAGTAAGTAAGTTGCGGCCCACCAACTCTTTTTAAAAAATTTTTAAATATCAGGTTTTTAAAGTGTTTTCATTTTAAAATTTATTTGCGGGGAAATTTATATATATCTACAATGTTTTTGCATATTACCTGTTCTTGTTTTAAAATAAATCCTTTTTGATAATAGAAATGTCCTTTAGATTAAAATAAGATTTATATTTTTATCAAACATATACATTTGATTTTACTATAATAAATTACTTTTTGAATAAATTCTGAATAGCAATATGCATATACTTTACTATGGATGGTACATGATTCTCTGTGTGTGCGACTTTCATTTCTCCCCCCCTTTTCTGTTTGGAGAGTCCAAAAAGCAAGAGGCAGTCAGAGATGTTTTTTAATGTTTAAAAAATTATTCAGGATGGTTAGGATAAAGCGCAATGTATGCTTAATCGTTTGTGAATGACAGCACAATCAAATTTAAACAATGAGTAACGAAAGATCAATTCAAAAGGAACACTGTAATTTTCAAGAAAATGGCAACTGTAATATTTTAAACATTATTTGATCATTGTATTATTATATTATACATACATTATTATATTATCTATGTCTGTATGCATGAAAAATAATGGAAACAATAATAATAATTCATTCTGTTTTAAATTTTCACTCCAATAAATGTTTTTTGTTTCCGAATCTGATATAATGGTACATATTTTTATGTGCGGCCTGCGAGACTATAATGTTTTTCCAAAGTGGCCTGCAAGGTCATTTGAGTTGGCTACCCCTGATTTATAACATCACAGCACATAGCAAATGGAGCCACAGTGAAGTGATGAAGATGAAACCTGAGCAGACACCCCACTCTTCAAACTTCCACACCATGCCAATGACTTCTAGACATGTTAAAATTAACATACATCGCATCCTTTATGCTAGGGGTGTTAAACTCGCAGCCCGTGACAGAAGATTTTTGCAGCCAGACAAATATATTGGAACACAATAAAAAATAACAAACTGATGCAGAATAAGATAACATAAGATAGGTAGAATTCGTCAAAGATTTTTTTAATTGTATTTTTTTTCTTGCTATTATTAAATAAAATGCATACATTTATTTCAAATATATATATTTTTTTAACATTAAAACATGCAGCCCTCAACTTAATATAAAACAGAACCTTGCAGCTCATAATATCATATGAGTTAGACATGCCTGCTCTACGCAATAGGTCTTTAGTGGCACCAGAATCTGCCTCTGGCCTTCATGTAAATTATTATCTCGAATCCTAACTTCATCTGGAGATATAAAGATCAAAAGCATCAATTCATTACCTCAAATAAGCACTTTTGGGAAGAGATATGATGATTAAGATCTCTAGGAAAGTGTTTGACAAGCATAAAGGCATTAATTACTATCCATTTTGATATATAAATGAATGATCATTTCCCCTTACATTTTTTGAAGCTTCTCTACATTAACTACTACACCCTCTACATTGACATTGTGTGTTCTGCCATTAATCAATTTTTTAAGCCATAATAATGAATAACCACATTAAAGGCACACATAATTTCTAGTATTCTTTCAATTTTACCACCCAACTTCCTTCAACCCAATTGCACTTATTATCTAAAATGGTGACATTTTCCCATACTGTGAGCAAATTCATATGCAAGACATCAGTATGGTGCTCAACCATTTAAGTATTCAGGAACTCACTGAATCACAATGAAATGAATAAAAAATAGTTACAATTAGAACTATTTTTTATTTTAAGTCTCAAAATATATTATTAAATTATTAATAACAAAAAAATAAGATTACCCTGAGACAGCCTTGGCATTCCACAATTAATTTCAGGAACAAATAAGTCCTGTTTACAAGGTGAGGTCTTATAATTGTCAAACTGAAAGAATTTTTATACATTATATCACAATACATGTGTTTTACTCATTTTTACAAAATGCATCATAACATCCAAAATAAATAAACAAAGTAATTTCTTTTTTTACAGAATGGCACCTTTAAAGATTTCATTTTTCCCAAAACATATAAATGTTTTTTTAACAGCAAACTTTTGAGTTTTTTTTTAATACTTGTTTTAATCTTTTATAAGAATAATTAATTTTCAATAATGATCCACAATTTTAAAAACTAATATAGCATGTTAAATATTCTTTGGGGCAAGGAGACAACCAAATAATACTTAATTATGAAATAAAGAAATGCTAGCTCCCAAATGATTATACAAACATTATCTACTTTCACTTTAAAAAGTAATTTTATAATATTTTGTTGTTCCTTCCCACTGCTCTGAGTATAAATTATGCATTAGTTTTAAAAAATTAGAGAGAAAAACTTGCAACTGAATTAAAACCAAACAGATATGAAATATTTTATTTCAATTTTGTTTTCATCAGAAAATTTGAAAAATAAAAAGAACCCACTCTATAAATATTTATCAAACAAATGCTCTAAAAGAAAGTTAACAGTCATCACAAATCAAGAAACAACTAACAGATGAGTGGAAGTATATTATTTGATAATTAAATAATAAAGTGTCACCATGGTTCATACATTACTTACAAACTTTAATGATAAAAACATTTGATATTGATGTAGATTTCCTCAATTTATAGAAAGACTTCTGGGTCTTAAAAGTTAATCATATAAATATCTTTTAATGGAAACTTGTTTGGTATGCACTCGTATTTACTATTCAGAGAAATTTACTGATTCAACTTATCTAATTTTTTTCATTAACTGATGGAAAAATACAAGAATCTCCAAAATTCATTCAAACCTTTTAATTAATTAGAAAGACATTATATACAACCAGATAAGGCTTTATAAAATCAAATATATTTATGCCCATATAGTTACACTTTATATTTTTTAATATCAATTCTGAGAAGAATTAGGGAAAAGAACTTTTAAGATATTGCAAACATGAATGATAAATTTTTTGAATGGGACAGGGGAGGGACATAGAAATTCTTCGACTCAGTATCACAGGAAAAGAAAATTCGTTTCCTCGGTTAAAAAGAAATCAGATGATTAAAAAAAAAATTCTTCATACCTTTAAAATATGTGGACGTTTTTCTGGATTGTAATCAAAATTGTTTCCACTTCTGTTTTGAGACATGGAAAAATAAGACTTTTCAGGAGCTTGCAGATAAATGGGGGAAAAAAATCTTTAAATTGTTGAAATTGCCAATGAGAAGTAATATTAACATTAAACAGAGTAAATAATACATACCAACTGCTTTCATTTCTACTAGAAATCTAAGAACTGATCTGGCTAAATCTTCTTTATATGTATACTGTTGCCAATTTGGTATGTCTAAAAGCTTTGCAATATTTTGAATCACTGGGAAACTCATACTAAAAATAATTAAATTCCCTTTTTTATTGAAATGAACACAAAAATTTTAACAGATGTGATACAGAACAATTTGCAATAAGATAATTAATAATAAGTATAAATTAATAAATAACAGGTAATAATGCAATCAAGAATTTTTTCGAAAAAACCCACCAATATGCAGAATTAAAATATCTTACCCAGAAAAAAAATAATCAC
Source organism: Trichonephila inaurata madagascariensis (assembly GCA_019973955.1). NCBI lineage: Eukaryota > Metazoa > Arthropoda > Arachnida > Araneae > Nephilidae > Trichonephila > Trichonephila inaurata. Next base: position 211,449 of record BMAV01004085.1, read on the forward strand.
ATTACTTCATAAGAACAAAGTTTCTTTTTCCTTGATAACATTATACTTTCTCAATCCATAAATTAGAATTTGTACATAATATTTACATGTTCTACAAAGTAACCAAATGAATGGAGACTATACCTGGGTGAGGTAATCAGATAATGAGAGACAGAGAGAGATTTTACACTTATGCAATGTTAGAGTTAGGAAGTGAATTCAGTTTAAATTCAGCAAATTTTATATTAAACTAACATTCAGAAAATCCAACAAAAAATATTTCTAAATGTAAAAAAAAAAGGCAGTTTTTAAAATAAGAATAAAAATAAAAGAAAGTTAAATAAAAATATAAAATTATACATATATACTTTTTCAAAAATTTATAACTCCTAGGAGGAAAGGAAAGCCTCAAAAAGAAGCAGTCAGATTTTTGGAATTGAAGTTATCAGGAAATTTATGAGCATGGCTTTCTCACAAATTTCTACTAGCATGATAGCTTTGTAAGAAAGCAAGAGGAAATTTAATTTAGGTTGACCAGTAAGATTTAAGTTCTTCAAAATACCATTTTCGTAATAATTGCACCAGTTTCAAAACACCAAAAGTTCTTAATTTAAAACAATATTTGTACTGATCCATTAAAAAAAAACCAAAAGCACGTTTATGAAGGTAAAGCCTCTTTCGTGCTGTACTGATATGTGCAAATAATCTTAAGTGCTGCTCCGAGTTTCAGATTCATCCTTTTCATACAATTGTCCACATTAATCAATAGCAATGCATGGCCATCTATCTCATGTAACTTAAATGTTTCTGCAAATTCTGCACATAAAGGGAAATCCTTGATAAATTCAGAAACTTTCCAGATGAATCACAGATCTGGCAATTTACAAGGAACATCAGTACTGTATTTTCCTGTATATAATCCGCAGTGGCATATTATCCACAAAGCCATATAATTTGCAGCAGTTTTTACAGCAAATAATCCAAAATATAAACTGCCACATTAATGAGTATCACATAAAATTAAAAAAAACACAATAAAATTAAAAATATAAGTAAGAAACTGTACAGAAAAAAAAAATTTATTATGAAAAACATCTATTTATATAAATATGTATGATAATATTTATTATGATAATCTTAATAAAACAAAAAAATTCTTTGCTACTGGCATCTATGTTTTAAGATGTTAAACAAAACATTGCACGCAGAAAAAAATCTCTTTTTTTTTTAATTTAGCTAGTCAACAGCAAAAAAATTAGGATCCCTCCTTTTACACCTATATATACTTTCAAAATAAAAATATTACCTTGAATGATGATTAAATTTATTAAAAATAATTAAAAAAAGCTGCCAAAATCTGATTCATCGGATTTGGAAATGATTAAATTCATTAAATCTTTGCTTAACATATCCGAGTCGCTAGATAATGAGTCTTCATCGTCAGAGTCATTTTTGACAATAATACTGCATTTTCGAAACGTGTTTTTTATTGTAATTTCTTAGACATCATTCCCCACTTTTAGAACCCAGTTGGAAACATTTTCAGGTGATGCATGCTTCAATTTTCTCATTTTTGTATAATTCTTTTCCCCATCTGACATCCATTGTTCCCCTAACTTCCTAACTTTTGATTTAAAAGATCTATTAATTTTGACGTCTAAAGGCTGTAATTTCTTTGTCAGTCCTCCAGGTATTATTGCAATTTTTTTAGACACAGCCTTCAGAGCATTTTTGACATTTTCACTGTGATGTGCTTTCTTGAGTCCATAATAAGAAAAGCCCAAAAAAAATTTTTTTTCACTTTCACCAGATGCTCTGTAGCCATGACATCATGATTTCTTCATTCATCCAGTCTTTCTCGTTCACATGAATTTCAACACCTTTAGGAAAATTTTCTCTTGGGGGCCTTTTTCTTTTACAAAATAGCATCGGCAACAATTTCAAACCATTTGCAGCACAGCATAAAACTATTGTAAATGAAGTTCTTTCATTTCCTGTAATATTTATAGGAATACTGTTTGTTCCCTGAACATTGATGGTCCTTGGTAGGTGGTATATCAAATGATAATGGAACTTCGTCCATATTAAAAATCAAATCTGCTGTAGAATTATTTTTGACAATAATTTGTTTACAAAATGTCTCGAAGTCATCTGCTCCCCCCCCCCCCAGTCATCAGGTAATTTCTGGCTGAATATATGCAGGCTAAATTGTTTCTCTTCATAAACTGGTAGCACCAAGTACGCCCATCAGAGAAGTTTCCAATATTCATTTCTTGTGCAATAAGTTGAACTTTCATTCTGATGTTTACTGACGATACAGCTTTCATATTTTCTCTCTCTTTCAAAACCCATTTATTTCTTCCTCTAATTCTGGCCAGTGAGGTTTTCCAGGGCGATTAGCTCATTTACGTCGAGTTTTTTCTCCACAAACGAATATTTAATTTGTCAACATTGAATAACCTTGCAGCTTCCCGATTTCCGCCTTTAGTAGCCTTCCCTATAACTTTTAGCTTGAAATCTGCAGTTTAACTTACAACTTTCGCTTCAACATGATGAATACTTTCAGGATGAAACAGCTCTAGTCCAGACAAAATTGGAAATGACACTAGCGACTAGTAACTGTAATATCCTTCCGAGGAACTGAATTCGTTCTTGAACGTAATTGGACAAAACTAATTACAGCTGAAATACGTCAGCCAATTCGTGAAAGCACAATCTATTATTTATTTATAAAATATAAAAGCATTTCTTTCAAAACTTTATTGTTAGCTTTTCTGATGGAGAATACTTTTTCTCAGATAATCTGCAGTGATGTATAATATGCACAACGAAATTTGAAACTTTTTTAACACATAATCCATGGATTATATACAGGATAATACAGTAACTACTTTTCCAGTTTTGAAAGAAATAGTCCTCTACCATGATTTCCTGTAAATTTTCAAATTGATTTTTCATATGGGATAGTATCTTCATGGATTACGGCTGAATTTCCTTGTCCAAACTCGAAATTGGCATCAAATTATGCTTCACTTGAGAATTTGATTCTTAACATGTTCGCTGCAACTGATGCGTTAATATGGTGCTACTTCATATGTCGGTGCCGCTCTGGGATGACTATAATATTTAGTTTAATGGTTTATTTTTAGAGCAGCTTTGGAGGTTGAACAAAGAGGTTTCTGAGGCATGTTAAGGAAGGATTATTTTTATTTTTTATATACTTTGTTTTTAAATTTTTTTCTATCTGTTCTTAAAAATGGCGGACATTACAAGTATTGCAGGGCTTTCATTAGCCTAAGAAAAGGAAAGTAAATAAAAAACTGACTAAAGCTGAAATACTAGAAAAGAAAGATCTTTCTGATTAGGAGGTTTTTCCATTTTTTTTTGTTTTTTTTTTTGGTTTACTACTAAAATATAAGGAATATTTTAAATCCTTAAAACACTATTCTGTAATTCGGCTTCTGAGGATGGATATATCAATTTTACTGGCAACGAATGTATTAAGTATGATATATGGTTGCAGAATTAGATACTAATCAGTCACCTCTCATATGACATAAAAATTAATTGCTGGAGAAAGCATCCAAGGTCTTACAATTGCTTTTTGAAGTTGCTTATCCTTAAACATGGTGTGATGCCCATCTGGTATAGTGGTTAGTAACGCTGACTGCGCTGCCGTAGGGCCTGGGTTCAAATCCCAGAGAAGGCATGGAGTACTCTAAATAGCCGTCGAGAGGTTGGTGGAAGAGGAAGGGAGGCCCTTGACAACTCCCAGGGTGTTCTCCCTCAAAATTGAGGCAGAACCGAGCAAAATCGTACAGTCACCTGCATAGTGCTCAAAGATAAGGCTAACGAGAGGCATAAAATTCTAGCCTTTAGCAGCAATGAATTTTGTGGATCTTAATCTGATGTTACTATCGAACAGATGGCATAAGCAACAACAACAAATATGGCATTTGAAAGGTTTCAGCTTAATAGCTGGATTAAAATGTACACTGAATCCAGATCATAAGGTTGACTGTTCAAATCCTGTTCATATTACCAATATGGAAATTGAATGTTATCCCCAGATCATCAAATAAACTTACAACCTGATCAGAAAATAAAGTAAGGATAAGAGTTTCACCTGACTTTTTATTTTCATTAGATCCCTACACCACTTTATTAACAAGTGATCAAATATTTGTTTAATAAATTGAGCACCAGCCATGTGATATTGAAGATATCTTTCAGCTCCTCTTTATGAGGTCTGAAACCAAAAGTTTTTACACTGAATAGTTCCTATCTAAGGAAAAGGTTCTTTCCAGGATCCTAGTGATCTAAAACTCTACTAGAATAAGCTCTACCAATGAAAATCTCATACCTGAAAAGAAGAAAATAAAGAGCTAATATTTGTTTTCTTCCTGATTACTGCTTGCCAGAAAGAACCCATCCAGTTACCAAATGATGTCATCACAATGACAATAAAAAATTTATTGTTCCATTGATGTTCCAAGTTCCAAGTAGAGTTTTAATAATCCTGATTCTCTTTTAATTAATATTGAATTTATTCAGCCTTTCTTCTTATAAAAGTATTTAAAATACATTCAATTTAAAAATCACAGCAAAGATTCTTTATTTAAAAAAATGTTAAGCTCTTATTTGTAGATTATATTAATTGCAGAATTTAAGCTTATATGTGTAAACTAATAGGAGAATAAAACTTTATAATACTTTTACTACCTCAAGAAATACTTACTGATGTAGCAATATCTTGCGTGACTGGAACTCCAGAGAATCTTCATGACCAGATATAGCAGTATATTCTAAGATATTTTGATGAATTTCTGAGCTCTAGGTAAAATATACCAAAGAGAAAGAAGATAAAAAAATACATATAAGTAGATACAAATCACAGATACAATTTTTTCTTTAATTAAATTTAGAGGGTAGTAAATTTCCAAATAAATAACAAGATGAAATTAAACTTACATCACATGACTTAAGGAACAATAAATCGTTTAAAGATATTAAATATTCTGGGGATGAACTCTCAACATTTATTCGAACTAAAAAACGAAAAAGAGTAAAAATTAGTAAAAAATCTCAATCACATAAAACAATATTTTTAATATAAGTCTAAAATTTATAGTAAACATTGCTAATTTTTAACACTAATGTATGCGCTCATTTAAATAAATAAAAAAAAACTTTAAGAACCATTTGAACGAACAAAATTTACACCAAGTTCATTGCAAAGAAAAAACAAGAAAAAAAAAATTTTTTTTCCCCTTTACTTTTAAATTATAAAAGAGTAATTGTGTTACTTAAAAAAATGGTTATCAAAACACAATCATTATTCTTAAATTCAAAAAACTTTTAATGTGAACCTTTTAGCAAAGTCTAACAAAAAATAACGCTACATATTAAAGCATTAGGTATCCTATGAACTCTTAGGATTCAGCTAGGATAATATTTTACTATACGGGATACCATAACAAAAAGAAAAAGATACTGTATTTTTTTCTAAAGGATACAAATACTTTTAAATTGTCAAGCTCCAAAACTTTTATTTTCCAGGAAAATGCATAGCCTTCTTGTACATGTGTTTCAAAATTATTTTGCTCCTGATCCCCCCCCCCATCATTAAATTTTATTAATTGTGTAGAAGTAATTTGCAACACTACTACTCAACTGAATAGAAAATCTGAATGTATATTAATGTAACACTTTAAAGCTACACAAAGATGATAGATTTCCAAATCTTGAACTTCATTCAAGTGACGGAAACCAACTCTAGAGTTGACACCACACTCACATTCTCCAAATTTCTAACATCAAGCCAATGTGAAGACTTTGAGCCTCAAGAGATTTAACATGCACCAGCCATAAAATATATACAGTATGTAAGGGGTTGTTTGTGCAATCTGCTTTCCCAATGGTCAATTTAAAAAGACAAATTGAGAGGATGTGAAAAAAATTAAATTATTTCGATATGTATACAAATTACTTTCAAATTGATATATATTCAGTATTAATCTTACACTTTCCAGTTGATTTGAAACAATAACATACTTTTCCCACAGATAAAAAAACATATAGTAACAGGAGAATTTTATTGATATTACGAGAGGATGACATAATGCCCTTTATTAAACCTCAGTCTTGAGTGAAATTTTCTCAGAAAACTGAGGTTCTATTTTAGCCAACCATAGTCCTTCAAAAAATTAGAATAATACTTTAATAATTTTTGACTAAATTAAACCAATGCATCCATACTACAATCAAAGAAAGCATTACGAATCAAAAATGCTGAAGATATATACAATTCGAGTCACAGAAAGAATCATAGGCACCTAGGAAGCGATGGGAGATAAAAATAAATTAATAAAAACAAGTGACTGTGTGTGTGCTTTATTAAAGAATGCAGCCAATTTGATTGAACTTCTTAAAAAAGTGTGATTTTAAAAAATAGCAGAAAAGTAAAAATTTTAAACAAGTAATTGCTAAATGAACAAACTATTGTAATTAGTCAGTTCTTTCAAGAATTCTTGATTACATTTAGTCAATTCTAATTTTTGGATTAATGGTCCATTTTCCCCAGAGACAAAAGCATTCTATTCTTTCTTCTTCAATGAAAATTATAATCCAACTTTTATACGTAGTTGTTTAGTTTAACACAAAAAGATAGATCAATTCATTACAAATAAGTTAAAAGACAACAAATAACAAAATTAAGTAAGCAAAATTTATTTTTCCTATTATCACAGCAAGAAAAAATATACATAAAATACTAGAACTGAAATGTTTGCATCTATTATGAAGCAGATAATGTTAAAAATGTTTTAATACCAGGAGCTAGCTGTGTCAAATGTTTGCTGAATTGCTAACATTAGTTTGGTTGCAAAAAAATCAGTATGAAATCATCATCTAAGAAATTATAATCAAAATGCCGGGTGAAGAATAATTCTGAATAAGTCAAATAATAACCAAAACATCTGCACATAATGCTTGGGTCCTTGGAAAGATTTCACGGAATAAACCAGAAATTGTTGTTCAATCATCTAAAGAGGAAATTACACATTTTCACAATACTCAGCATTTATTCCTCTCTGACATTTCATTCTTGCATGCCTTTTATGAATAACATTTAGACTGTAGCTTCCAATACAACGAGCCTTTATACATTATTATTTAATGTGTAATTTAACTCAACTCTTATTAATGGCCCCTATAATAAAGAATAAAATTTGAAAAACCATACAAAATGTGATACAATGATAAAATACAGCAACATTTTACACCTTTTTCGGGGGAAAACATTTAAAATCAATATTTGCCTTTAGAGTAAATGGTCAAACAAGCATGCTCCAATAGAAACAGCTCATAAAACTATCAACTTAAAACATTAAAATGTTATTTTGTATCTTAAAATTTTTTTTAGCATGGTGACCTATATCTTCATACTTTTCAATCTTATACTTACTTTGCTCAAAATCTTTTAGTTTTGCCTGAGGACGATGCAATATGGTTGGTTTCACCTCTACAGTAAATATAAACACACATATAAATATATCACAACATAACATTATTCATTAAGCATACCAAATTAAATCTTCAACATGAACATATGTACAGAAGAATAAAACTTAAATTAGTAATTTAAACATATTTCTATAATTAAGACTAACTTGTATTTTTATGAGTGAGTTCTAGACAATCATCTTAATTATAGCATAAAATATGAATTAAATTTTTTTTATATTCATAAAAAAAACAAAAACAATATTGTCTATTTAAGAAGAAGATTTGAAAAATATCAAACCTAAGATGCAATTATATTTTTCCTCAATAATTTCATATTTTAGAAATAAAACACATGCTAAATATAAAACTAAAAGAAAAGTAATGAATTTCTATGGTATTGTTAAAAAAAAAATCAAGGCACTATTCAGATTAGATTTAATCACAAGATAAAAGATTTAAATCTCACTGAAAATACATGACTGTAGATGTACAACAAAGCTTTATTTATCAAAAATGAAATTTAAGAACTTCAATAGACACAATAAATTAATCACTAATAAATAGACAAAATGAAAATATTTACCTGTTGTTCCAGGTACAGAATGCACAAGAGCATCATATTTAAATGCTACTATTCTTCCTGTAATATGAAAAGTTATATTGATTTATGCTTACAATATATTATTAAATATATAATAATGATATATTATATTGCAAAACAACAAAAAAAGTGCAAAAAATTAGAACAATGTTAACTGGTATTAAAGTTCTTGTGTAGAGAAAAAAAACTCTTATTGTCTGAAATGCAACACCATGAGAATCAAATTTATTAGAGAAATAATATAAAATACTTAAACAACAATCCCATTTTACAAATAAAATATAAAGAATCAGTATTTTAAATTAGCCACCATGGATGGTAAAAATTGATGAGATATGCCTCAGCATTGAAAGAAAGATGCATTATATATGTATTCTTGGAGTCAGTAGTGCACACAGGAATTTTTCAAGGGGGGGGGAGGTTCGGGGTCAAAAGTTCACCATTCTTGTATCAGGCTCTTTTTGATTTTGTCGATTTTCGGGAACAAAACACAATAAAAACTAATTATTGAATAGATAATTAGCATTAATTAATAAAATTAATCATTAATAACAAATATTTAATTAAATTTTATGTTCTATATACTTAGAATTATAGTCAATCGGAAAAAAAATCAAGGGTTTTTTGGGGGGGGGTCCGGACCCCTCCCTTGTGTGCGCCACTGCTTGGAGTACATCAATCCATACTGTGTTTGAGTTAGCAAAGTGGCCTTGCAGTAAGTGACAATCTTCAACCATGTGTTCAATAAGCAATTAATCAAGAGAGTAGGTAGACCAAACAAAGGTCTGAGGGATAAAGAATTCTTGAGCCATGTGTCCTGTTGAAATCTGGCAACAAACTTTTTGAAAATAAGAAATGACAAAAGGTTCCAAAACTTCATAGATGTAACAGTTTTGTTGAGTACATCAGAAATATATATAAGAGGCTGCTGAAGTAAAATCCAGCAGCATCTCATCATAAAACACCAAGTGAAGAATTGAAATTGAAATGTATAGGACAATTCATGTGATCTCTCAGCACCAGATGTTACTAGACTCGCATACAACAATCACAGCTTATATGCAGAATCATAATTCATCTAAAAACAAAATCAAGCCATTTTTTTGTGCATGTCTGGTATTGAATATATAATTGCAGCTGCAAATGCCTTCAGTATACAGTCAAAGTGCTGAAATTTTCCTTTGCTGCATAGAGTATTTAAAGGTAGAAATCACAGACTGTTGTGAGCAACAGACTCCAACTCTTGCTCTAGGGTTGGCACAAGATACTTCACCTCACAATCAATGGTTTAATAAAGTTGGTTCAATCCATTTTTCCTGCATCCACTGAATCAATATTTGATTCACTACAGCTTGATTTCACCTGACAAGCAACTATATATTTTGGGAGTATAATCTATAATCTGCAGTGGGTCGATAAATGAGTACCAAGCTTGCTTGAGAACTTAAACACTAGAGGTCTCGCTTCAGACTGACCACCTAATCGGGACTTCTGCTCATACACCCCAGCCTCCAATGGTCATGTACACTGAGACGGGCACAGTAGGCCTAGGCCCTCATGGGCTGTTGCACCACTGAGTTTGAGTTTAATCTCTACAAGTTATAATTTTTCCTATGTAAACTTGGTATCAATCTCCACATTTTTCAAGAACATACACTAAAGTTTCTTGCACCAAAATACAGTAAGGAAACACAATTTCGGTACCTATAAATAGCCTACAGTTTTCTCCTTACATAGCATTTGTAGATGACTACTAGCACAATTTGCACATGTACTGCATTACTAAGCATTTGTATGTCTTAATGAGGTCTTTTTTACGGTGAAAATTGTCTGCCATTTTGAAGTTTCCTTCATGGTGTTGCATTTGAATGTCCATCAGAGCAAGCGATAAAAAGTGGTGTCTTTTTTACTTATAAATATTTCAAATATTTAAGAAATTATAAGTATAAACTCATAAATAAAACTACACAGACTTAAAATGCATTGACAAAACTAGAACATATTGCAAATCAAAAACAGCAAAAGTAAATTAAGCTGATAAAAAAATAGTTAATTATGATTACACATTTTAATTCCTCGAGATAAGTAAGTAATACATGTATTCCCTATGTGTCTCATGCACGAGCGTATCATACATGACTTTTTCGATGGAATATTTAATTAGTACTTTTTCTTGGACCTACATGCAGTCCTACAGGAAGACTTTGAGACAGGGAGACGCTGACCTTTATTTAATTGCCATATTTCTTTTATTTTTGGTATTTGTTTTGTAATGGAAGTGAAAATCATATGGGGGATAAGTAATATTAATAAACGGAGCTTGCTTTTTAAATGTATTATCTGACATAAAACACATGCACATGTGCTCAATGATTCTAAATACTTTTATTTTATTTTGTCTTGCTACTATTTAGAATCTTTTAGGATTTTACACATACTTACTTTAGGATTTTACACATACTTTTCTTCACTAGGGGTTTTGTGTCAGACTGACCACTTGACTGAAACATCTGCACATGCATCCCAGCACCTAAGGTCGCGCATACTGAGATAGGCCTAGTAGGCCTTGGCCCTCTTGGGCTGTTGTGCCACTGAGTTCAGTTCAGTACAAAAAAAAAGGAAATTAGAACTTAAATTTTGCTTGTAATTTTTATTTATTTTTTTGTAAAATTAGGAACAGCACTACTAACCCCCTTCCCCATTCTGTAGGAAAATTTCTTTCATTTCCCCTGTACCTCGGAAATATCATAAACATAGGCAAAAGAGATAAAAAGGAGGGATATACTCACTTTTCCTCGGAAAATCATGAGATGGTGCCTTCAGAAAATTAAGGATTTTTTCTATCATTTCTTGTTTACTGTACCTCTTGAAACGACAGAAAAAAATTTTACATATCTGTAAAAAATGTCTGTCTGCCATTCTTAAGAGAAAAAAAAAAAGAAGGAAATTTGACTATAAATAACACAGGAAAAGAGAATAACACTAGTCAAAGAATTTGAGGAAAAGAGAAATATTTAACTGACTACCTTTCTAAAAACTGTCTTTTTCTCTCAAAAAATTTTTCTTCATTAAATCTAAACCCATTGAATTCCAATATACGTTGGCGGTTTCTATCAGCCTGCAAAACAAAACAAACAAAATAAAAGAAAAATTGTAAAAATGTTTGTAATAATTTTTTTTTTGTATTGTTTTTACAGAGCTATTAGTTTTAAGTAAAAATAACTTCTAAGTATTAGAGTAACTTGAATTTTATTCAGAAAGAATTCAAAATTTACTTTTTGTCTTATAATCTGGGAGAAAAAGGCAACAAAGGGAGTTCATATAAATTATAATGGTAGAGGGAGAAACCTCACACAAACAATATTTACCAATTCCAATGATTTTCCACGATCTTTAGGTTTTGAAGGCTTGACCAAGGAGCCAGGGGTTTTCTGAAGAGCAGCATTTTAAAATAATCCAAACTTATATATATATATGTATATTTAAAATCAACAACTCAGGGTTGGATTTACACTTGCTGCACCCATGGGCAAGATGAAAACAGCCACTAATCCCACCTCAACCAAAATTTGCCAATAGTTGGTAGTGTACCATTACTAAAGTATAATTTTTTCTCGAGAACACACTAAATATCCAGTTCCTCCACTTGAAATACTCTTTATATACACCTGATATTTTAATTTAATTAATGTACACTACCATGAATAAAATCCTTGCATCAAGCCCATGCTGCCATTGCCTAAATCCAGCCCTGATTATATATAAAATATAATTATTAGGTTTCTAAAAAAATACAATACCAAGTCAATTCAAGTAGTGCAAAACATAAAAAAATAAATATATTACTTTTTATTTTGTTATAAAGAGAAAAATATCAATAATAATTATATACTGAATAATAACCATAATTATAATGATTACAATTAACGTTACTGTTAATTAAAATTATGAGAAATATGTTCATTAAGCTGTACATTTTTTTTTTATTTTTCTTCAATTTACAAGTGAATTTAAAGAACAATATAATACAGGGTTGCAAGGTACAAGGATAGTCAGGAACCCTTTTTTTAATTATTTTTGTTAATGATGCATTTCTTCTGACAATTAAAAAAAAAATTGATTTATATAAAACGGATGTATTTGAAATGTCAATTGGAAGATTTCACAAAGTAATATCTGTCAATCACAAATAAAACAGTGATAATCAATGTTTAGTTTAATATTGCATAGAATGTAATATTTTGTAAGAACTTCAGGCACATTTTGATACTTAAAAGTATATCATTTGGAAAATATTATTCATCAGTCTATCTGGCACAAAAGTATCATTCAACATTAGTTATTCTAAGAAATTAAAACTAAATTATTTAATTTCTCAACAAAGTGTATATTTTGAGATTGACTCCATCTCATATATAGATAAAAATTGAGTAGATTTATAAAAATGGTAAAAGAAATGAAAATGTAAAGTTAGGTTTTAAAAATAAAAAAATTCTCATGTGTTACCTTTCATTTTATAATTTAAGAGAAATGTGTTAAAACAACACACTGGAACATAATGAATGCTAATAATTAGTTAAATAATAAGATTTTCATGCAAAATGCAGTGATTTTTTTTTTTTTTTTAAGATTTCTTTAAAGACAACATTACTAGTATTTAGCCAACATTTTGAGGAAAAAAATGTATGATCACTCAATCATTGATTTTTTGACTGATCATTAGATTAACTGAAACAAGTTTTGTTATGACTAAGTATATTTTTAAGATTTTGAAGGATTGCTTTTTTAACTTTTATAGGTATTTTGCCCTGTTCTGTTTATGAGAAGCGTATAAACAGAACTTTTTTAGTCAAGAGATAATTCAATAAAATTTTGAAACTAATTTCTATTAGGTATATACACTGGTGTGCAAAAGTTAAGAAACAAACACATTTTTCAAAAACTACAGAATGGTTTTTATTGAAAATTAGTACATATAAAAAAATGACTTCCTTAATAACTCAATCAAATTTAATATTATTCTTTTATTTTATGAAAATTATGGATACTCTGAGCGATTTTTTGTTCGCATTTCTGAAGGTGATAATTTTGCAAACAATGATACAAAGACAATATTTGTTTGGGAAATTTTAGGCAGGCCAATCCCAAGCAGATGCAGCAAGCTAGCTCAATGCGTTCTGAAATATGGGTTTCGGATTATGGAATCAGTCCCAGGAAATTAGAAAAATATCAAGAAGACTAGTTAAAAGAAACTACCACAAGCCAGGATGACTTTGACTTGGCTTTACACAAGGTGTAATAAGGGATGGCAGTTGCTCAACTTGTAAATAGACTCTCAGTTGCTTCTGGTACCTCAAACTTGGAGATATACTATTCACCAAAGGCTAGGCTTTTGGTGGGAAGAGACCAATGGTCACCATTTCCTTCACTCCAGGTCCCAAGAAAGCTTGTTTTACATTGTTCGAACAACAACTTCTTTGTATGCAAGGGCAGCAAAATTATGTTCTCTTCATTGATGAATAGATTCAATCTGAACACTGATTCTCAACATGTGCGCTCAAGGAGAGAATTAGGGATTGGGCACTATGAAGGTGGTGTTATGAGCAGCGAGATGTACACATAACTGCATGTTCTTCAAGGAGGCACTTTAACTGCTCTAAGGTACAGGGATGAGATTTTAAGGTTCTGTATGTAGTTTTTCAGCAGGATAGTTGACATTCCTTTCATTACTATAAATGATAACACTTGTTCTAACAAGACTCAGCTGGTCAACAAATATCTTAAGACAGGATATTCAGAGGATGGAATGGCCAACCAGTTCTCAAAACCTGAATGTCATAAAGCCTTCAGATAGTGCAATTTCTGGAAGGTGCTCTTGGAAAAGCAATTTCAAGTCTTTCCCAGAACATGCATGAAGTTAGGAAAAAGAATGGGGTCTATACCTCATAAACAGTACGAGTTTGTTGCAAGAACTAGAATACTATTAGAGGTAATCATATCCCATATTAAATCCATGTAAAATGCCTTCTTGCTACATCATTTTTTAACTATCATGCTTTCATAAGCATAAATTATGAACATGACCAAATGTTATTAATTTTTATTACCATCCTTTAAACAACATTTTAAAGTATTTTCAAACCAAATCTCCTCTGAATTGGATCTATAGTTTTTAAAAAGTCCGCAAAAGGTGTTCCTTAAATCTTGGCACACCAATTTATATATCAGCCAAACCTCCTTAGTAGTCTTAAATCTTAATTATCAAATGTACCATTAACTATGAAATCTTGAAAATATACTAACTCTCTACAGCTAGAAACCCTCAAAAATTTAGAAAGAGCACATGATTGAAAATAAATACTAATTTATATTTGAAAACAATTACCATAAAATCAACGAAATATTTAGTGCATTTCAAAAGATTTAAATTTTAAAAGACTAATAATTTTTTAAAAAAAATATCACTTATAAAAAATTTATGCAACAAGATGTAAACATAAAGAAGAAACAGTATTTTAAAAGTGATGGGAAAAGTCAAACTAAGCTTAAAATGGGAAGTGGGTTAAGTCTCAAAGGAGGTATATTGTTATGATTTTATTGCAGTTTTGTTTCAAAATACAGTAAAATTTTCAAGTAAAATTCCTTTTAAAGATCTATCAAAGAAACTCCAGCCAATACTGATTTTTGCTCATATAACAAAATACTTATAACAATAGTACACATATTTTTAAGACAAACAATTAATGATTCAGAGAGGAATTTTTAGTTAAACATGAGACAACCTTTAATTAAGAATAATTTCGATCGCAAAATTCAAACATAATAAGCTACACAAAATGTTACATAGTATAATTTGTTTTCAATCCCTTTTAAATTAAAAAAACTTTTTAAAAAAAATACTACAAATTTTTGGGAAAATATTTATCAATGTGATCTACACTGTTGTGAAATATATCAGTCAAGTAAGTCTCTTTAATTTTAATTCTTATAATTTCAATTGAATAATTTGCTAGCAATTATTTAACACAACTGTTATGATTCCTATTTAATAATAAACAATAAATAAATGTAACATATGGAAATGTCAGTTAAAATTTAATTACTACTCTATAATCTTAAATTGATTCACTATGACAAAAAATTTACAATAATTCAACAAATCAAAAAGTTCAATTTAAATAATTTTGTAAAATAAAAAACCATACTTACACCTCGTACACCAAATATGAGGGCATGCAGTTTAAAAATAATTATTTTTGAAGCCTTCTGTATTCGAGATGCAACTAAAAAATACAAGCAGTTTTTATGAAAGAGAGGAAATTCTCCTTACAAAGCAAAGTACACAGCTGTAATTCAATAACAGCAACAAAACGCTACCATCTTTAACAGAATAATTTGACAATAATACAATCTGTCCTCTAAAAATTTATTATAACAATGATCAAAAGATCCTATTATTAAAATTAGTTTGAATTCAACTTTCAAACAATTTATTTCTTAGTTTCTGATCAAGTTAGAGAGTAATATCTTCAACATTCCTTTCCCCAACACAAATACATAATATAGTAACTCCATTTTTGCTCTAAAATACAAAGTCTGCTCATCACAGGAAATTTACCATATTGACTCGAATCTAAGCTGCACTATTTTTCCAGCGTTACTGAAAATCGGATGCAGCTTAGAATTGAAGGCAAAACATTTTTTGGATGGGGAAAATTGAATTCCCATCCCTGTCAAAAGGGAAAATGATTCTGGCCACTTGTATCTATGACTCATAACCATTCCATAATTTATCTCCAGTATTAAGTCTATCCTAAACATTGTTGTCTGATTGTATTTAGGAATTTTTTTTTTTTGTAAATGCTCTTTCTTTTTATCACCTTAACATCATTCTATTTTTAAAAAAAAATGTTGCATCATAAATATATAGGATGGCAGGGAAGGTGACACTGTGTGGGAAAATGGCAATGCCGGAGCCAATTCCGACGTCAGCTTTGACAATGGAAGTGACTAATCATTTTTGAAACATGATACTGATAGCTAGAGTAATTTTAGGTTCATGTATGTATTTGAAAATTTTTAATTCTGGTTGAACAAATTAATTTAACATCTTATTATTTCTCATTAAAAATTTTTTTTGAATTTCTGAAATATCGGCCTGAAGTATTAATGAGCCTTTTACACATTTCTTTTATTTATTCTCAAAAATGTGTAGAAAATTGGGGGTGCATCTTAGAATCAATGACATTTTTTTACAAAAACATGTTGAGAATTTTGGGGGGGGGGGGTCTTAGAATCAATGGCGGCTTAGATTTGAGTAAATATGGTAATATCTCTGTTTAGTGCCCTCAATAAAATAATTTTAGGTATTTATGTCTTAAGTCCCATGCCAGCAATTTATTAATTATAATTAATTGCATACCAAAAATAAATCAAAAAAGACTTTATGAGTTATAGCATGAGTTATTTGATACCAGCCTAAGAAAAAATTGACAAGGGAGTTGAAATTCATCAAAAATCAATGGCATGAAGTTAATATGAAAACAAAACTTTATTTATCTTTTAAAATTTATTTATTTACATTATGATGAATATACTGTATTGTCACATAATTATTGGCCGCAATCAATATAAGCAACTTCTATAGATCATTCAGACTGGTGCAGTAGTAATGCATTACCAGCCACCCCTACAAAGTGAAGAGGAAAAGTCCATACACTAAATAAATGCCAGTTGGGACACTGGAAACATTTAATGATGCAAGACGATGTGCAAATCATAATTCAGTACGATTTCCGGCAAGGACATTCTGTGATTACAACAGCTGCCAATGTCAACAAAACATGAGGTGCATGCACAACAAATGAATTCATAGATTGTTTGCTAAGTTTCATAGCGGCAGAATGGAGATCGACCATAAATCTGGAGCAGGTCTTCCAAGTGTGGTGTAATGTGGACCATTTATGGTAGAAAGTAGAGGTCTGTTCAATGTCAACGGCATGACAGCTAGAATCCAAACACTCTGTAACACCACAGTCAATCTCCAGACATTTGGTGGCAATAGGCATGGTGAAAAAGCTCATAACTTGGGTACCACATACCCTTATGGAAGAGCAACATTTACGACACCTGGAGACCTGTAAATCTCTATAGAAGCGCATGGTTAGAAAGCCATTCTTACACCATATCCTGGGTTTGAAAAATAGATGTTGTATGACAACTGCAAGTGCAAAACACAATGGTTGCATAAAAGCGAACCCACAAGACAAATCCCCAAGCCAAATCTCCGTCCACAAAAAATTCTTATCTCCATTTGGTGGAAAGCCAAGATCGTGGTCCATTGTGAATTCCTTTAAGGAGGCCAGACCATTAACATGGAAGTGTACCATCATCAATTGAATTAATGCTGTATGGAAATTTTGCATAAAACAATCAGCACTGACTAATAAGTCAGGTCCCATACTCGTACATGATGGAGTTCGACCCCATGTTTCAGTTGGTAGCTAGCAAAAGTTTGTTGGTGTATGAGTTTCTACCACACCCACCTCATTCTCCAGAACTGGCTCTGACTGATTATCACATTTTGCTGGTTGGGCTAGTATGTGAGGGGCAAACAATTCCTGAACCAGGATGCTTTGATTCAAGGGGTCTATGATGTATTTGACCAATGTGATGCCGACATCCACTACCACAGCATTATTTCACTCCAAATTCATTGGGTGAAGTTTATTTATACTCCTAGCGGCTGCTTTGCTGAATAAAATCACTTTCTTTCTTAGTGACTCATTTTCTTTTGTGTTTCATTTTCAACCAATTATGGAAAAACCTGATATTAATTCAAATACTATTAAAATATTTTTGAACATTTTAATTTAATACCAAACAGTTATCCAACATAAATAAATGTCTTAAAAGATAATTATATCAGAATCATACATACTGTCAGGAAATGTTTTCAGAGGACTTCCGCTTCCATGAACTACACTTGGTATTGGCCTTGGTGCATTACAAACTTCAACAACATTTTCTATAATGAGAAAATAAAATAACAAACAATTTAGAGAAGTATCCAACCTTTTTTTTTAAAAAAAAAAATTTTAAAAAACATTCCCTAAATAAATCCTTATGGTATTAAAATTATCATCATGATTTTTGAAATACCATTAACCTAATCATTCTTAAGTAAAATCAAAATTTTAAACAAAAATCATCTTAAATTACTATAAAAATAATTCCATGCATATTACAAAAAGTTATTATTAAAAGAAACACTGAAATATGTTTACTTCAACTTTAAAAAGTATTTCACAAAGTCAATTGTTTGTTATGCTAAAAACTTAATTAAAAAAATTATTTGTCAAATTTAAACATAAATAAAATACATTAATTTATTTTAAAAATATAAAATAAATTAATTTACTTTATATTTTTTTTTCAGATTGTTTAACCACCTAATACTGAATACAATTTAATTAACTTTATAATTACAGCAATTTAGATTCAAAATGGAGGTTTTCCTTTCTTTTTTTGTAGATTTCAAACTTTATAGGATTACTTTTAAGTAATTCACTTATCTCTGAAAAATTTAATTATATTTTATTTACAACTGTTTTCAACCATGATTTTATTGAAAAAATTTTTTGTTAGTTAAATATCTTCTTTACAATGTAAAATATGCTCTATACTATAGCAAACAAAAAAGCAAATGGATGGAGTTGATGTTTAACTACAAGAAAAATAACTACACATAACATAAACTAATTTTTTAAAAAATATGAGTTTTGACAGATAAAAAGAACAATGTCAATTATATAATTTGAATGAATATATTTATGTATAAGGTCTAAATAAAATACATTATGTACATATATATAAGAAAAGATCAAAATTGATTATTATTAAAAAGGTTAAAAGGTGATTTTGACTGAGAAAATTGTTTCCACAGTTGAACATCATAGTCAATCAACAGGTTAAATGCAAAAAAATCTGCAATATGGACATAAATTTAAGAGAAAACTAAAATCCAGGGGATGCTGCACCAAGCAATTGTTAAATTTAAATGTAAAATGGGAACAAAAAGACTGTTTATTTTGCAATATCTTTCAATCAAGATTTACTCACAAGCTTATTGAGCAACAATTTTCAAGATTAGAGCATAGAATGTTTTCCACAAATCATTTCTTTTTCTTGCATATTCATAATACTATTAAAGAACTATTTAGTGAAAATGCTGTATATATATCTGCTATATAAGCAGCAGGTATATAATGAGCACTTTAAAATATGCCTCCTTAAAATATATAAATATTAAATGACTGGTACATACATATTAATCTTATGCTATTGTCATACTTCAAAAATGTTTGATTTCAACTAAAAATTTTAAAAATTGTCTTAAAGAATTGAGTTATTGCAAACAGGTCACACAGAGTAACTTATAAAATAATTGGTGATTACTCTGTCACACAATTAATCTTTGACAAAAAATTGTCAGGATGGAGTTAATATGCAAGTTCTGAATTAAAGTTGCATTATATATTTTTGTATTTTTATTATATTACTAGTTATATGATATGTTTATTACAATTCTATTAACATATTTTGAGCATTTTAATATCACTGGGTTGTTCTACTTAAATATTTTAGAAGACATTTATATTATTATCAAACATACTGGTTGGAAATGTTTTCAGAGGATTTCCGCTTCCATGAACTACACTTGGTATTAGCCTTGGTGCATTACAAACCCCAACAACATTCTCTACAATAAGAAAATGAAATAATATATCAAACATCACCAAACAATACAGACAAAATTCTAGCACTGTGAATATTTTGACTTAACCCTTTACGGTCGCATAATTTTAAAGAAAGCGGTCATAATAGTGCCTATTTTTTTTTATTCAAGAAAATCATATAAAACTAAATTTATGATCAATATATGTATTTATTTTTAAATATTGTTTAAATTTTTAATTTGAAATACAAAAATTAATTTTTTAAGAAAAGCCAACATTTAGGGGTATTCTGACTGAATGTTGGTTTTATGGTGAAGAGAAAACATTAAAAAACATGTGTTTTTAACTATTAAAGGAGAATTTTATTACACCCATGCATTTTGTAAAAAAATCATTAGTAATTCTTTCTTGTGAGATTAATTTCAGAGCACGAGATACAAAGGCCAACATCACAGGTAACAGTACAGATCTATCATCACTGTTCTCAGATTGACTAACCAAACTTTCAAAACAATCAGTTATTTCAGAATCACTTTAAAGTAAGCATTTTATTTGTATTAGTGACCCTTGTTTAAATAAAAATAAGCATCATCAAAATAAATATTCTTCCAGAAAATTTATTTTTTAATTTTTATATTCATTTTTCAGTCCACTGGTATGTAACCAAATAAATTTCACAAAGATATTCTGTAACATGCCAGCTATATGTGTGCTTGAAGAAATGTACACTATTATGTACTATATATAAGTATACACTACTGTTATAATTAAATTTTATATTTTGATTTTCGAATTTTTTACCTTTTCTAGATGGTTGACATTTTCCGAAAAAAATAGAATTTTCAGAAGTTTTAAAGTTTTTTTTCAGAAGAATTTAAGTGCTCTCTGTGAATGTTTTCTCACATATTCATTACAATATAATACTGTTAAAAAATTGTTAATTGAAAATGCTGCATATATATCTGCCTATAAAGTATATAATCAGAGTTTCGAAATATGCCATCTTAATAAAAAAATACATTAAATATCAGTATATATATTAATCACATGGAACAAGCAATTATAAAAATTGTTTAATTTGCAGTTTAAAATTTTAACAATAGCCTTTACAACAATGTCAATTTTTTTGTCAAAACTCATGAAATCTTTAGTAATTATTATTTGGCCCACACAGCTTCATCTGATGATAAATCGCTGGTATGGGGTTAAAGTGCAAGTACTGAGTTTTATTTTCCTTTGAACTAAATAATTTGTATTCATATTGTTATTATATATTGTATTATGTTTATTATATCTAGATTTTTTATTATATATATATATATTACTCTTACAACAATTTTAACATTTGAACTTAATATACCACAGTGAGCTATCCTATTTAAATATATATCTTAGAAGACAGTTCTACCATAATCATACATACTGTCTGGAGATGTTTTTAGAGGACTTCCACTTCCATGATGAATCACACTTGTTATTGGCCTTGGTATGTTACAAACCCCAACAATATCTTCTATATTTAAAAAATTAAACAAAAATTACTGAAATATCATAGTAAATTTTTTCAAGAATATAAAACATCACCTGAATGAAAAGAAGATGAGAAAAATATATTTATATATTTTAGTCTTATTCACAATTGGATAAACTGTGAATATATTGAATTAAAGTTAAAATATAAAATAGATTCTTCCAGCAAATTTTTAAATACATTCTATTTATTTACAAAAATCATTATAAAACAATCAATATTTTGAACAAAAGTTAAAATTTAATTATTATTAAATAATTACATTAATACTACAAAAAAAATATCATTGAAAGAAACACTGAAATAAGTACATATGTACACTGAAACATAACACTCAAATTTAAAAAAAAATTTACTAAGTCAATGCTTAAAACTTAATATACATTTACTGAAAATTTCCTTCAAACTGTTTACCAACTAATATTTAACAATAAAATTCAATATAAGTATAATGTAATTACAACTAGTCTAGATTGGGAACTTGGGATAATTTTTATGCAGGTTTCAAATTTTGTGATAATGTTTTCACAGGATTGCTTGCAAGTTTAATTTTTTTTAGTTAAATATCTTCTTTACTATGCAAAATGTGCAGCATTAAATATAAAGTAATTTTTAAAACAGAAGATTTTGACAGGGAAAATTGTTTCTCATCAAATATTGTAATAAATCAGAACAATAGACCAAACATAAAAAATTTACATAATGGGCATAAATTAAAGAGCAAATACCATAATCCAATGAACTCAACATCAAGCAGCTATAACAAATTTATTTGTGATAGGGGAATAAAAGGACTCTTCATTATGTGATACCTTTCAATCAAAATTTACTAACAAGATTATTGAGCAAATATTTTATTTAAAGTGTTGAAAAACTAAATAATGTTTAAATGAGTGAGTGAATATTAACATCACATATTCAGCTAACCAAGGGCTTTTGGCAATGGACCTCATAATTTTGAACCATGGTCAAGTGACTAGAGCAACACCTGAGCTGGCAACCTCCTCTCCTAACTTCCACACCACACCAACAGGAGGACATTAGAGTTCTCAACAGATTTAACATTTATCACTCCCCTACATGGTGAATCTTCAGCGGTACTAGGCTCAAACTCGTGACATGTCCATTACCTTGATCACTAAGCTACTGCAGCCACTAAATAATGTTTAAAGTACACACTTTATTTACTGCTTAAATAAGCATCTCATCAAAATAAATATAATTAATTCAGTGAATTTATTTTTTTAATTTCAATTCCAACCTTTTGAAATTAAATTTTTAGATTCATAAATCAATCCACTTGAAATTGGTATACATGTATTTACATTTCATTCACATATTTTGTGGCAAGTTTGTCTGCACACTTTCAGAACTGTACGTTACTACCATATTTATTTGAATCTAAGGTGCACCTTTTTTCCAATGTTAATGAAAATTGGGTGCAGCTTAGAATTGAAAGTGGAATAGTTCATTGGATGGGTAAGATTTAACATGAGACTGACAGTTAAAGCAAATACAGATTCATGTATGTATTTAAAAGTTAGTATTTAGTGTTTAAGTGTATTAAATACTGGTAAAATAAATTAATTATTCACTTCTTGTTAGTTCTCAATTTAATTTTTTAAATTTTATAAATATCGATATCGATAAACACTTTAATACTACCTTTTTTTCCCACAAAAACGCATTGAGAATTTGAGGTGTGGCTTAGATTTAAATCAATATGACCTATCTATAATTAAATTTTATCTTTTAATTTGCAATTTTTTTTTTTTTTTTTTTTTGGATGATTTATAGTAAAAGGTTTGTCAGACATTTTTTCCCCTTTAAATACAAATTCATTATAACATATTAATATTGAACTATTTTACAAAAATGTTCTATATATACCTGTCACATATAATCAGCACTTCAAAATATGCCACTATATAACAAAAGGAGGGTGTGTGTGTGAATATAATGAATTATTAGCACTTACAAATTAATCCCATGCCACTGGTGAATTAAAAAAATAATAATAATGGTTTTCAGGATGGTATAAAATAGGTTGTCATTAATCAAAATTTCTTGTAATTATCATTGGCATGTAATTCAACTTTGTACAAAAATCATGGGCATGGGGTTGATATGAAATGCTGTATTACCTGTATCCTTTCTTTTTTTTATTTCAATCAAGTTTTAAGAAATTAGAATAATATGTTATGCATTATATGATGCAAGGGAATTTATTACCTGATCTTGGAGGACTTCTCTCCTTTGGCTGAAACAAGACAATAAAAATAAGAATAAATTTTTACATAATTAAGAAACATCAAGGAATATAAATACAAATGATTGATTGATTTACTGACCTTCTCTTTCACCTCTACTGCATTTTTGATTTCATCTGGAGTTAGACGCTTCAGCTTCACTACAGGAAAATGCGCTGTAAAAAACAGGATACACAAAATATGGTGCTTATTGGTTAGAGGGACCATGGCACCTAACACGACAACACGTAGAAGACACACCAGAGTCTGTCATGTACCGATTACTAATATTATAAATAGGGAGAACATATCATCCATTTAACCAAAATTTTCTTTCTGTAATGCTATTTGCTAGATTTTTCTACCATATTGCAGCAATGATGAAAATCTAAGAATCGTCAATGATTGAAGCAAATGCAACAAACTTCTTTTGAATGCAGGGAAATTTTACTATAACAAGATTTTTGACTAAATAGTTACCCCATATGAATAGAAGCAGACAAGAAGTGTCATCAGAGGATGTCATTGTCATTGATCTTTCACTTACTGTTGATTGTCCTATGATAAATTGGTTCTCAGGATCTCGGATTCTTACAGAAACCTTACAATTTACTTACTGTTAGACAAACTTCTATGTTATGGTGTCATCATTATGGATCATAAGATTTTAGATCAGAAACAAGTGTATATTGATAATATCACCAATGCAACAACTCTTTAAAGTAGTCCCCAATGCATGATCCCCATAACCAATAAGTACTCAAAATATTGCACAAGAAAAGCACTACATAAATTTTTTAAACTTATCAGTAACAGCTCTTGTGATTACTATTCTTTTATTTCAAATTGTTTAAATCAGATAAGAGGAAACTACTTTGGGACAATTAATTACTATTCAAATTAATAGAGTAATTGTACCATAAGTATGTATTTTTAAATTAAATGATGTCATTTAAAGATGCAAAGAGAAAAACATATTTTTACAAAAAAATATTAGTAAATGTACTACATTAGATAAAAATTTTATGTACCTTAATGCATTTCCTTTTAACAAATATAAAAAGAAAACTGAAATTAAATTCCATTTGCTTTTAAACAAGAATTACAGGAAATGCTGATTATGTATATACAATAATAAAATTTATATATTGCATTAAACAATTACTTATATATTATATAACTTAAAATTTTCAAAATAGATACAGTAGAAAAATGTATGCTGTAAAAAATGTACATTATTAAAGGGTTTTTTTTTAAAGTTCTTCAATTAAATGCAGTCTCTTTTTGTTTTGTTTTTTTAATTCATCCTTCTTTTTACAAATTATCTTGGCTTTAATAATGTATGGTCTGACATACAAAAGGCTAAGTTAGTACTTGGCCTCTATAGTACATCATAAATTTTATATACTAACTACAAATTACATGCAACTATTCTAAAAATAATTACAATGTATTTAATAATAATAATAATAATAATAATAAAAACCCAAGAAAAACTTTAAAATTTTTTTTAAATATGAAAGGAATTATTTTTAAAATATTTGAATAACTTATGAATTTTATATCTAAAACAATCAACTGAATTTACACAAACATGGTATCTGTTTATTTAACAAATATCAACTCAGTGAAATAACTACATACCATTATATGAATGCAGATAAAAAAAAAACTATTAAATTTAACTAGATTTCCTAGTATCGAAACATGCATGAGAAAAAAATTATGAACTCTTTAATATAAGAATATTTAGATGGAAAATAAAATATAATTATTACCAGTTACAATTTCATTTTTCATTGCAGGTATCTGGAAAAAATGTATTAATATAAGTAACGTTTAAGTTTCACTAACATCTTAACATTTGAGAATCAAAATTTATGGAAATAAATTAAGCATAACACAAATTAGAATTAAAATTTTGCAAAAAACATTAGAGGGATTATATATAAATGTGTATAACCATATATATAAATGTGCGAAAAGTTTTTTTTTACACATTAGGAGAAAAGATACATAAAGCAGTAAGATTTTATACAATCCTCCCTATACATATTATGTTAGAAATGCTTTTCACCAAACACATAAAAATAACTGTTTAAAAGTTTGTTGTTGTAGTATAAGAAATTCATGAATCATCAATACAGAAATTTTTAGAAGGTATATTACATAACATATTTTTACCAGTCTAAAAATCTTAGTCAAAAAAACAATAAAACATGGCATTTCAATTTTGAAAATATTACTTTCTTACTTCTACTGGTGTTTCATATTCAGATGAAAATGGCATACCTGTAAAAGAAAGTTTCAAAAATTACAAAAATTCTTTCATTTTAAATTATGTAAAAAAAAGTAATGAAAAACAAAATCACAAAATATTTGAAAGTCAACTATACAATGAATATCAGCAAAAAACAAAGAAGGTATAAATAAATACTACAGATAAACTGTGAGGGTAAGAAAACACAAGTAAAATTAAATCTTTTTTACTAAACTAAATGTCACTAAAAAGTATAAACAGATAAAAATATATAAGCATTTTTGAAGTTGTTTAACTTCTTTCTTGGTCAATGTCATGCATCACATATTCAGTTTTTATGCCCATATGGATGAGGGTTGCATGACAAGCAATGAAGTGAAAGATTCTATCCTTAGAAATGGAAAACATAGTAAATTTGTATTTTTTTGTAATTTTCCTCTCTTTAGTTATTATAACATGTCAAACCACACACAGTACATGTTAGAACTTAAATTAAAGAACTACATAAAACACTTTTTATATTCATAGTCAAGATTTCTTTCTTTTTTAACAAAGTAAGCAATCTGCAATAAATGGTTTAAATGTGGTTTTTAAGCGCTGAAAACCAAGCAAGATTGTAAAGTTGCTTTTGCGATTATGTTGTAAAATCATTTTTCAACGTATTTTGAATAATTATATTTAGGCAGATATTAACCTTAAACACCTCATTTTTAATATATACAGTATTAGAGAACATCTCTTCAATTTAAAACTGCCCAGTATTGAAAACTAGGGATATGGAAATATCATACACACTGGCCAATGAATTAGAAACCTTTGAGATTTGCATTTAAATGCATGCTATGGATGAAGCATGCAAGTTTTTTTTTGTTATGACATGGGTTACACATGGTTAGAAAACTAGCATAAGTAAGATGTAAGAATGCTTTTCACAATGAATAAAGTAAAATGGGGAAAATGACAAATCTTTCTCCCTTTGAAAAAGGTATTTTTGGTGCCTGTTTAGCAGAAACCTTTAATTCGAAGATAGCAAATCTCACTAGGTTCTCAAAAGCAGCCATATCAAAAGTTGGAATCAGAACCAACTGTCCTTATCTAGAAAATGTTATGCGGTTTGAGCACAGTTTTCCAAGGATATGATTCAATGTCCTCTCTGACGAATTGTACAGCAAAACAGGGATTTTACCGCGCTTCAACTGAAACAAATCATCAAACAAGACTCATCCCAACAGATTTCAACTTGAACCATGTGCAGAAAATTGCAGAGGACAAGAATACATAGTTGGGGGTCTGCGAGAAAATCACTCATTTCTGCCTGAAATGCAAAAATTGATTTGCAGAGGTGTTGGGAAAGAGGACACTGGACATCTGAGAACTGGAAATGGTAATGTGGTCAGATGAATCAAGCTACATCTCATTTTGCTCTGATGGAAGACAATGAATTGTTCAAGAACCCTACAAAACCATGAATCCATCTTACCCTACTCACCATGTGCACTGATCTAGTGGGTGAGTGAGTGAATATTAATGTCGCACTGTTCAGCTGTACGAGGGCTTTTGGTGAAAGACCTCTGTTCATTATGGGATATCAATCAAAATTTACTAATAAGATCACAGAGCAACTATTTTATTTAACGTGTTAAAAACTAAATAATGTTTAAATGATTGAGTGAATATTAACATTACACTATTCAACTACTTGAGGGCTTTTGGTGACGGACCTCGTTGTTTTGAACCATGGTCAAGTGTTGAGGACGTCACCCGAACTGGCACCCTCCCTCTATCTACAAGACCACACCAATGGGAGGACATTTGAGATCTCGACAGATTTAATGTGCATCGCTCCCCTACACAGCAGGTCTTTAGTGGTATTGGTCTCAAAATCGTGACATGCCAGCCACTATTTGATACCTTGACCACTAGGCTACCGAGGCCACAAGGGTCTAGTGGGAGTACCAAGATATGGCATACATTCTGCTGGCATGGTAGTGGTGCTCTGGTGTTCTTTGAGGGTAAACAAAACAGCCATGAGATACCTAGATGTACTGACAGAACGCACACTTCAATGTTGCACTTTTACCCTGATGGATACTTCATGGAAAACAATGTAACTATACATCATGGTAGAACTGTTCAAAATTGGTTTGCCAGACATCAGTCTGACTTCCAACACCTTTCCTGGCCACAGCATAGCCTGTAGTAGAGCTCCATAGAAAATTTGTGGGATATGGTGGAAAGATGAACCCGACAGCACTCTCCCATCTAATTTACAAGATCTAAAAAACTGCATAGCCGATACATGATACTCTCTGGATGTAAATGCACTCCTGAAGCATGCAGATGCCCAAATGAATCTCAGTATTTATCCGTGCAAAAGATGGTCCAATAAAAAATTGATCTTGGGTTTCTAATTCATTGGCCAGAAAGTGCATGTATGAGCACTAGCAGGTCAAGCAAAAAACTGCTTACTGACAATATATTCAGGATGGAACATACATTAATTTTTAAAAATACAAAAATACTCTTAAAGGATCAGAAATTTTAAAAGAATTCTACCAGGAAAAAATTAAATTATTGACATAAGTCAATATTAAAAGCAGAATTGCTATTGAAATTTTTTTTTGAAATACTGAAAATTTTCTCATAAAATTTTAAAATTAAACAATATATTATACTGGATTTAGATTAATCTTTTATAAATCTCAAAACATTCATCATGAAATATCAATATTAATTCAGAATTGTGAACGGTAAACACACCATTTATCACATTTTCCGATCATCGCAATTGCAGATTTGATTCAATTTTTTCTTTAAGTTACACTCTGAAACAACACAAGGACAATTGCTAAAAGAGCTCATAATTTTAAACTCAATGATGTAATAAGGACAACATTTGAGCTGGCTCCTAAATCTCAAAACTTATCCATCACATGAATATGAGGACTTTGAGTCTAGACAGATTCAGCATGCTTTAGCCCCTCTATACAGCAGGTTTTTAACAGCATCAGAGTTCAAACTCAAGACTTGACAATGTCGGCCATGAATTTGCAATAACCATGACCATTTGGTTACTGTGACTACATAGCTATTGTGAACTGATTCAAGCATAATAAGAAAAATTTCAATGATTTCCTAACAATATAAAAGCAAATATGTGACTAAAATTCAGTATTTGCACTGTTTTATAACACATAAAAATGAAAAAAAAGTATTTTTTAATATCTTTGAACTAATAAAAGATTTTACAAGGGAATAGGAGACATTTGTAAAATTTATCTAAAAACAGGGCAAAGACGATTCTAAAATTAAATTGTTATGCCTGATACTTTGAAGAATTCTGATTTGAAAAGAGACAAAGAAAAATATTATTAACAGCGTATGCAAAATGAATTATACTGCTTGAGCTTTTTTTACTTCCTGATTTAAAATGAAACAAGTTAAAGGGAACCCACAGAAATGGTGAAACTACTTCTGCCATCATTTTATGAAAATATCTATTGTAATTAATTATCTGATTTGTGTGTGTGATTCTTTTATTAATGTTGCACTTTAAAGCTATGCATGGTTATCAAACCATAAGCTATAAAAAATATCAGAAAACATTCCATTTTGAAAATTAAAAAAAATCAATTTAAAATTCATTGGTAAAAATTGTAAAATATTTTTTTAAAAAATCAGAAATAATATGAAACATTGCTTACATATAGGCACAGATGGTTTCATCAGGAATTTAAGAAGTTGTGCCACTAATGAAGATCGAGTTTTTGTCATGTTACTGATTAAAACAGAATACACAGCATATAAAGTAGAGTACTGCAAGCTGGAAAAAAAATATAATTAGAACAGATAAAATTAAATTTACACCCAAAATAAAATGAAATTGTTTATTATATCAACAAAAAATACAAGCAACATCAAAGAAATTGTAACATCATTTAGTTCAAAATTAAAAGAACAAAACATAAAGTTTTTTATTTAAAATAATTATTATAAAATTCATACAACAGCATTACAGGATCTCTTATAATAATTTAACTCAAAGATTTTTATTCCTGACAGAAATAATGCCAAACATGAATTGGCTACCATGGCCACAAATTAAAGACAAAGTGCTATATAAAATTTTTACTCCTTGCCTATCTTTTTCATCGCAAGTAATAGTTATATTGATGTTTGTTTTTTTAACCATAAAATTTAGGGCATCCTGTAATAGCACAAGTTAATAATTTAATTAAATAATTATCATGCACAAATATTAAAAGTGTTCGTTATATAAATTATTATAAGCAAATAAACAATAAATCACAAGAGCTCGTGTTTTGAATAAACACCTCTAAGGCATTTCCTTACAAAATGTCATGCAATGTAACAAGCTTAGAATCAAGAATATTTAAATTTACTATCATATGACAACATACTTTTCTAATTCCATTCGCTTTTTTTCAAATTCTGGAGAGCCTATTTTAAATGGGAATCCACAAAAGTTTAGAATGTCTTCTTTTGCTTGATCCAAGGAAGCTACCTGTAAAAAAAATAATTTTTCAATAATTAATGAATACAAAGTGAATAAAAATATAAATGGTCGCTATTTTTCTTTACAAAATTGCACCTACAAATATTTGACCAAAAAGAGGAGATTCCCTAATCAAATATTCACAATACAGCAAAATATGCATGCAGTGTAGACATGCAAAGTTGCAAGAACAATTTTTCCTGTTTGTATGGTTACAGAATTCATATTCAACAAATTTATAAGAATAAATTATTGATTTAGAAACAAAGTAATCTCTAATAACAAGGCTCTAATTTTTCTGTTTTAGAACAGAGACTGCATACTAGTCATAGAAGTAAGGAAATTTAGATGCTCTACCAACTAAATAATTTACATAGAAAGTATTTGAATCTAAAAAATTATTAATCTTAATGACTGCCAGTAAATCTATCTCATTATCTGCCATGAAAATTTCAGAATGACAATAATTGTGTTGATACATAGATTATGGTAGTTTTAAATGATTTCATAGATTTTAAAATAATAATCTTGATTTGTTCAAACTTCTGTTACAAAAAAAGAAATTATTTACTATTAAAAAAGTTTTGAAAATAAAAGAACATCAAAATGAAAAACCATGTGTTAGAAATTAGCCAAAGAAACAAAAACCTATTTACATATACTATATTAGTTTGACAAAGCTAAAGAGCAGGAACATTAATATTTTCCTAATTCCTTGATAACGTGTTTTGATGCATGCATAGAAAAAATTATTTGATCTTAAATCACATTACTTGTGATAAATTTGACTGTTTATAATATCCTCAACAAATACACATCACAAATAAAATTATGTTATCAATCATAGGATCTCCATTTTGAAATTCTACTATTTCCTTGAATACAGAGAAATGTGTTCATGATGAGAATGTGAATAATTTCAAGTCAAGTAAATACATAAAAGAGTCAAATGAATTTTACAAAGTGCAGAGAATTTATATAGGTTTAATTTAGTTCTTATTAAAGTGAGATGTTGTGTAAGAATACTTCATCATTACAAATAAATGAAATTTATTGTTAGGAGATTCAGATTGTTAAGTATCAATTATTTGCTGGATGTTTAAATTTTTTATATTACACAATATAAACAATTGGCTGGGTGGCGTAGTTAGTTTATAGCTGACCTTGTACACTAAGGTTATGGGTTCAATCCCGGCCCAAGTTGGTGGATTTTCATGATGAAGAAAATCGATAGGCTCCATGTAGTATGATTATGCGGCATGTAAAAGATCCCTTGAGTGCCTATTTGGCTTGGGTGCTCTTGGCAAAATTAAATTCTAAAGGCATTTTTGCATCGTCAGAGCTCAGGTGCCTCTCTCTGGGGAGGAAACTGGGCATCAAAATTACTTGCAGCGATTGGTATTCTACCAATATGGTGCTACACTAAAAGGAGATACTAGATCCCAAGGAAATGTACTAGGTCTGCAATGGTAAAACACCACAATCTACAGCTCCATTAGGAATATATATATATAGTATAAAATAAAATGAGATACTAAGTGAAAAAGTTGTATAACCTACAATGCCAAAGAAGAAAGAAATTGGAGTTCAAGAGATACAAAAAGAGTCTTTGGACTAAAATGGAGACCTACTATGGTTTCTAGAGCTGTCGCTGAATTAGGCCAGCGATTTAGGGTTAAGCAATACTTTATGGATCCACCCTCCCCAATACAGCAGAAATTTTCAACATAATAGAAAACATGTAACATAAAAAAAAGTTTTTTAAGTCAATTCCTACTTAGATTAACAAAGAAAATTTTTATTTTAGTTACTTTTTTATTAAATAGTTACAATTAATATAAATATGTTTATACATATGACAGAATCACAAGATTAAGTGGTAATTAATTTTTATTAATTATCATTTAAGTATCGTATTGTCATCCAAAACAATCATACATATAAAATTTCAGTTCAACTGAATGCCTTAAAACGTGAGAAAAAAACATTTTCAAGTTTTGACACAAGTCGCCAGGAATGTTGCCAACATGGCTGTATTTGCAATTCTTTAAATAATTAGCTTTAATCAATTAATTTTTATTAATTATAGTTAAATTATTGTATTGTCATCCAAAATAATCATGTATATAAAATTTCAGCTCAATTGAGCACTTTCAAATGTATTTTATTAACAATTGAAAATTCCACCAAGATAAATAAATATAGACAGTGTGACCTAATAGTAGGAATTGAAAAACAGAACCATGTTGAAAAGTTAAGCCTATTTTTAACACAAGTGGATTATAAATCAGACAGTAGGGTAAAATGAAATTATGAAAAGAGAACAATAATGTTTCTCTCATAGAGAGGAATATTTAGAAAAATTTCTATAAAAAAAAATTAGGATAAAACATGTAAAAATGAAAACCATAAATAAGTGAGAAGCAAACATCTTATGCAGAAATCCTGCACTAAATGGTGTTAAAATAGGAATGTCAATACAATAAGAAAAAAGAAAGTGGCACCACCTAGATAATTATTTTGCAATTAAACTAAGCACATAAGATATTTTAAAAATAAACTAATCATAAGATATTTTAAATAAATTAATAAACTAAGTTAAAAAGTAGAGTTAATATGAAATAATAATATATTTAAAAATAAATATGAAATAGAAATATATTTAAAAATAAACTTACTAGGATAATTGTATTCCAAACAATTATTGCAAAATTTCATATAATTACTTGTTTTAATACATTATCAGTAACTAAATCATTGTTTCTTTTTATAAAATTTAAGACAATATTTCTAAATATTGATAGGTGTAGGTTACTACACCAGAAAGGCATTTTTATAATGTTAAAATCAAAAGTCTTTTATCAAAAATATTACTTATTAGCAAATTATTCTTAATGTTTAATTGAAGGTCTAAAAAGTTAGCTGATTCATTATTATAATTAGTTTTTAATAATTTTAAATGGTGGGGATAATAATTAAAGCTAGGAACAAAATCTACTATATCACTTAAAATAATTAGGTCATCCATGTATCTAAAAAAGTAACAAGATTCGCACAACTAATACTATCATTTTCATAAAAGTGCAAATAAATATACCCTAAACAGTTACTAGCAGGTCCACCTAGTGGTAAACCTTTAATTTGCTGATAATAAGAGTTATTATGGAAAATATAAGTTTCATTTAATACTAGTTGAATAATAGATATTTATCATATTTTATTATCTTATTCAAAAAATATTTGCTATAGGCTATTTTAAGAATCTTAAACATGTCTTCTATATCTATGGAGTTAAATATATCTTCAAAATCATAGGCATGAATATAAATAATTTTTTTACCTTGCATATATATACTTAATAATGTCCATATTATTCTTAACAATAATAGAATTATCAATTTTGTCTAATGTGGATTGAATAATATTTTTTAGCTTCTTGCTCGGATGTGTAATATAAGTTTTAAAACCATTCATTATAGTTCTAAATTTAATAGAATTTTTATGAAATTTTGGAGTTAGGAAAATATGAGAGAATTTAATATCCAAAATATGTAAATCTAGTTTTTTTTATAAAAAGCAGAGATTCAATTAAAAAATTTCTCTTTTGCTTGAATTAGATTTTTTAAAAGCAGTATTATTTTGAAAATGTTTGTTTAGCATAAAATAACTAGCAAATAATTACATAATTACCCGGAACTTTATCAACATAAACGATAATAAAGTTCTTTTGTAGATCTGCAATTTGTTTCTTAATATTTTTTAAAATTATTTTTCATACAGAAAAAATAATTTATAGTAATCCAGACATACCAAGAAGAAAATCAAGTAAAATACAAAAGATCTCTACTTTTAAAATCATTGGATGAAAAGGAATGAAATGAAACAAATATAAGAACCAATTAAAAGGAGGCAAATCCCCAGAGATTTTTAAAAAATAGAGAGAAAGAAGACATAAAAGGTATATATATATATATATATATATATAAATGCTTTACCTTTTATTTTACCAATATTTCCCGATTTCTGCATAAAAAAGTTTCACTTACTTCAAAAAACCATTTTCAACCCATATTTAATAAATAGGGAATTGATTATTCTATTCAAAACTTTTCCAAAGAAAAAGTAGCAGACATTTTTATGTTATTTTGTGTGGTTAGTCATAAAATAAAATTTCAACAATCATTTTACATGTTTTATAACTTTGAGATATGTTTATACTGTTTTTCACAAGCAAAAATATGAATAAACTTGGTTATCATGCATATACCACACATTTTAATGGATGATAAATACTTACGTTCTGACAAGCAACCCTCCTGTCATACAATATGTAATAAAGAGTACTGAGTATTTCAGGAGAAGCTTCTTTTACTTGGGATGCAACTATAAGAAAAATTTTTTAATTCAATATACTAAACTTCAATTATTCTCAACCTTCAACAATTTTAGTTATTTAGACAATAGATTTTTAAATATTTGAATGAGATACACATGTTTGATCAAAACAATCTGGAATTTGAATGCATCGAAAAAGTTATTAATTTAAGTTTTTGTGAACAACTAAAACTAAAAATGTAAACTGTTATTTGGTTATAGAGATCATGAATCCAAACATGGCAATACATAGAAAACACATCAAATTATACCCATTATTTTGTTTGTAGTGGCTTTATTTTATCAGAAAATATCACCAATGTCTTTATTGGCGACAACTCAGAAACACAGCCACTAACCCATGATTCCCATTTAACTAATAAGTGCCTATATACTTTTAATAAAAAAAAAAATTTAAGTATATTTCTTTGCAAATTTAAACTAAATCATTTAATTCTACAAAATGACCCTGCTTAGATGCAATAGGTGAAAGTAATCATAAGAAAAACAATTTAGCAGGGGAGAAAAAGCAATTTTTTGGTTCATTCAGCTAATCTTTCAAAATCATGACTGCTTGGTTTTTAATTACTTGTAACATCCTTCAGTTACATAGATTTGTATCTTTGATTAACCCCTTGGCATACAAATAAAATATACTTTGATAAACATTTTCCCTTTCACTAGCAGTGCACATATTAAGCACTAATGATAAGGAGGAAGAGAATTTTCAGCATTCAAAACAAAACAAACTCAATGCACAATTCTCGGCAGAAATGGTTTCACTGGAGACAATTCTTGACAACTGGGAGACGTCAAAATCTACAATGGCAAATGAAATGTGAATAACATTTCCCAGATGTCAATACATCTCAAGGGATTAAGAGAGCCTTGCATTCTACCAATATTTAAAGTGAATTCAGTGGTGCAACAGCCCATGAGGGCCAAGGCCTACAGTGTCCATCTCAGTATACATGACCTTGGGCGCTGAAGTGATCAGTCTGAAGCGAAAACTCCCAATGTTTAGTTCCCAAGCAAGCTTGGTACTCATTTATTGAATCACTGAAGGGATGAAAGGCTGAGTCAACCTTGATCATCCCAGAGGTTTGAGCCCTTGACCTTTATGGGTGAAAGCGTGATATGCTACCCCTCAGCCATTGGACTTCCTACCTATGTTAGAAATTGATTATTTATATAACCCAGATTATTTATCAAATATTAACGTTAAGAAAGGTTACAAATAGTACATGAAAAATTAAATTTGATGGAAAACACTGAACTGATATACTTAAATTAAATCTGAATTTTAAAGACATTTTTGATCAATTCCACCCCCTCAATTTGTTAAAATATTTACAAAAATATGTTCACATATAAGATTTGTGTTACTTAATGTAATCACAATATAATGTTTTTCAATTTGTATGCATCAATCTCTCTTATAAGTTCAATGGCTTTAATTCAATTCATTCCACAAATTTGCAATAATGAATAAGGTCTATTTTAAGTGCACAAGAGCCAAATCTTTCTTTTAAAAATATATCTAGCAATGTGCCATTAGTTTCTGAGAAATATAAAATTTGATCCCTGATAGATCATAAAATAAGCATCTTTTTTAATGCAGTCTTTCAGGCAGTCAAAGAACTCTCTTCAGAAACTCCTTTGAAATTTAAAAAAATTATCTTATATACAAGACATAAGAATGTGGTCACATGTAAAACAATAAACAACAATGATTTGTACACTACTTGTTCCAGATCTTTCTGCTATCTCACTTTTCCATGAAAAACTATGTCTGAAGTGAAGCATAAAATCTTAAGCAATAACTGTTAACTTTTATGAATATATCAAACAAGTTATGCCTTACCTTATTTTGAAATTTTAAATGTTCAATAGATGTGTGCAAATTCATAATGATAGACCACAATTGGTAAAAAATCATTTCATACATAAAAAAAAAAAATTGATACAATTTTATGTAGTTTTCTTTTCACATAATAATAAGAAATGTAATCACTAACTGACATGAAAACAATGATGACATTTCTGAATCAAGCACACAATAACAAGCAATGATTCGATACATCGAACAAACAAAAACACTGTAGTAAAAAAAAATAACAACCAGATAGTTTTCAGTTAACTGGGTACAGGCAACAAATGTTATTATGAAGATGCTATAAAATCGCTGAGCAATTTTTAGAAGTAATTGAGTAAAATTAATAAGTAATCAGTAATTAGTATTTGCCAAAATTATCCACTTAGTGAGATTAGGATAACCGAAAAAGTCCTAAAAATGATTTGTCTCTAATCTGTACCAAATTGGTTTACTTTCATTTTTTTGGATAACAAGGTTATGTAGCTTTGCTTTTAGGTACTTATGTGTTACAGTGACCTTGGTGCAGGTGAAGTGATAAAAATTCCATTTTAGTAAATCTTACATAAAAAAAGAATGATACTGGGTGTTTCAATAGGATCCAGAAAAAAAAGGTTCTTATGAATTGTTGCAACCATATTGGCAACATTAAATGAAACACAAAACACATGATTACCAATTCAGTATTTCTGACATATGCAAACTCCCTTGAACTTTGGTACTGTTGTGATAGTATATCAGTGCCAAAAAAAAAATATGCATTTTTGGTACATAAAATATCTCAGAATTTCTCCTTTTTCATTTTTCCTGTTGTTTTATGGAATGAGAAATTTCTTTATCTTCTAAATATTTTAAACTAAATAGTAAAATACTGAATTTTTTTAACTCAAATTATTTGTGTTTTCAATTTCCTTTATTGCATTCATTACATTCTTGCATATATAAAATTTAATTTTAAGTACATTTCATTTTGTCCAAAAATGAATAGTTACATATTAACTTCATGACAGGGGTTTATAACCAAACTGTGTGCCAGAGATTGGTCATCAAAGATTTCACAAATTATGGCAAGGTTTTCCTAAATATTTTTTAGTGCAAGCAAAAACTTATTGAAATTCACCAAAAGTAGCCAATGTCATGGTTTTAAATTCATAAGTACACAGGATAGTGTTTGTAATTGTTTACAATAACACTATATTCGAAAGGAAGAGAGTGCTGGATTTAAATTTTGTTTATTCCTTCTAATTTTAGTAAATTTAGCATAATACAAAACAAATGATAGTTACCTAAAAGTGCCAAGGTGTCTATAATTCTCAATAACTAATTGATTGATTATATACTAACGACACTGTCAATAACTGTACCACAGATATTGTGTGTGTGTGGCAACAGACTCCATAATTTTGTACCATGGCCAAATGATGAGGATGACATCTGAACTGACACACCCCTTTCCAAACTTTCACAACATACCACCATGAAGACACAGCCCTGATAGGTTTAATGTTCATTGGCAACTCTACATGGTGGGCCTTTAGTGGCACTAGAATTCAGGACCACCAGCTGGTCACAAATTCGCGACCATGACCACTTGCAAATTAACTTAGTAATTGCTGAAACTTTAATCTAAGATTCAGCTCAAATCCAACTGACAATTCCACATTAAAAAAATTAGTTGGTTTAAAAAAAAGTAAAAAAAATCACCTATAATGCTTTAGCAATAATTAATGGAGGGAAGCAGATACATAAAATAAGGATCCTTATATTATGGAAGATACATGTAATTACAAATAATAATAAATACTAACCATATTCAATGCACTTAAGTGGAACTTTTCTTCCAGAATGTGAAGATTCATCGATTTCTGAAGGCTGTTTGTTTTTGGCTAGAAAAAAAAAATGTTAGATAAAAAGGCAATATTTCACATAAAATAAGCATCAAACATTCTTTAATATTACTCAGTGTAGTTTTTTTTTTAAAGTACTTACGTATTATCGCAACAATCGCCAATGTTCAAGATAGCTCGCCAAGTTGGCAACCCCAATTTTGCATGTATCGTAGGCGCTGAATTGGCAAACATGTGCTTCGTTTCATATAATGTCGCCAATAGGTTGCAATAATACGTAAGCATACAAAAAATTGAAATACATATATATTGAACATTTATTAGCAAATTAATTAAATAGTTCAATTAGTAATATAGGACTCCAGATGATATCAAGAAGCACAACTAAGCTTTGTAAATATAAAAATTGAATAAAACAATTAAAAAATACCTTACTATCTGCAGAACGGAAATTTATGTAAAAATCTCATTCAGTTTCAGAGAAAATTCAGACTGTATATATATCTTCATTTTTTACACAAAAATTAAAGGAAAAGGTTGTGAAAATTAAGACAGTCAACTTTTTATTTCCTTTATAGAATAATAAGAACATAAACGGTTCAAGTGTAGTATAGGGGAGCTACTTGGCGCAGTCCTTTTTTTAGGCAACTAAAAGTGGTCACCAAGGTACTTTTTTCGGAATTATTTATTATTTATTTTAGAATTAATTTGATATCTCAAAATGACAGTTTGATAAAAATCGCCAAATCCGAAGAAAAATCACCAAATCAAAAAGTGCCCCACCCCCCTCCCTATATATACTACACTTGAGCCAATATAAACATTTAAATGATTGAAATAGATTTTCAACAAAAATATTTTCCAACAATTGCGAATTTGTTTTTAAACTTTTTAATGAGTAAAATGTAAACTGAAGAATTTAATTTAAATTTCCCGTTTTCATTGCGGTTCATTAATAAGAAGTGGCATCAGCAGGTCCGCGTTCTCACCAGAAAACAATTTCGCCCTCGCACTTTTCGAGTATTTCAGCTCTTACGACTAGTATATTTAAAGCTGATCAGTTTTAATTGTACTTACTCATTATTATCGATGTTTTTAAGAACAGTTTCTATTGTCCAATTTTATGTTCAATTCATTATAAAACTGATTTTCAGTGGCAGTAAAATCATTTTGTAAGTATTGTCGTCTATATTGCTGCCACGATCTTTTGTTTCGATCAGAATTTAACAATTTATTCTTAGTAAGAGCTTAAAAAAAAAGGGTTATAACATTAGTCAAAAATCTGTATTTCATTCCTTCTTCACGCGGCAAAATTTGGTATAATGGATTTTGTAAAAATTCACGTTAGAATTCGTCACGCGCATCAGTTCCACAAAAACGAAATGAAAATGAAATTTAGCATATCTACAAAGGATTTTTGATCCCATAAGCAGGGATACTAAATTTCAGAAAGTTGGTAAATGTCAGTAAATAACAAATCAAATATAATAAAGTCGTGTGAGGAGGCAGGGCTTCCTCAAAAACTCACAATTTTCCTCGTAAGTACACAAATTTGGTTATATGGCTGGTTCTTATTAGCTTAAAAGAGAATAAAATTATGATTTTGGTGGCTTAAACACCTAAAACAATTTTTTCCATCCATGGAGTGATAACTGAACATTATAAACTAGTATCCAACCTCTCAATATCAGTGATTTCAAATCAAATATTTGACTTCATAAGCTATGAGATAGAATTACATGAAATCAAAATATGTAAAAGTCCTGGTGTTATACAATTTTGTTTTTCTTCCCACAACTGCATTCGCAAAAATCTTATTTTAAAAATAAAGTTACTTTTTTCGATTTTTCGTTATTTTTTGAAATTGATTATTTATTAACGTCGCATTCAGGGGCTATTAGACCCCGCAAATTTTAATCGCGACGAAGGGACGTGGTGCGCGACATCCGAATTGGCACCATATTCTAGAAATGTCCATTCAATGGTAACGTGAGAACTTTGAACACGACAAATTTAACGTGCCCGTCTACATTGCACATTTAGA
This sequence comes from Trichonephila inaurata madagascariensis, assembly GCA_019973955.1. Lineage (NCBI taxonomy): Eukaryota > Metazoa > Arthropoda > Arachnida > Araneae > Nephilidae > Trichonephila > Trichonephila inaurata. The sequence goes on from BMAV01004085.1 coordinate 251,967, forward strand.
GTTAGGCGTAAAAAATCAAGCAAACGGGAACGGAATTAAGAAACAAAACTACAGTCCACTTCGCTACAGGTACCAAATGAAATAAAATTACAATAACCTTGAGCACAGAACGTGGACTTTTTTAATCAATCAATAACGCTTTCCTTGACAGAAGAGGATGCAAAGCTGTGTATTACAATTCAGTATATATCAGTACTGAATCCCGGAAAAAGTTCGTTTTCTGGAAAATTCATTACATAGAGGTTCATCTTTTAATATACTTTTTATAAATGACAAAACAAATTTTAAATTCATAAACACTATCTTTAAAAAAAGTAATTATTCACACCTTTTTATAAATTAATATACGTTAATTTTATATATCTTACCCATCAAAAAAGAAAGGAAGAAAAACTGCAAGGAAAACCAAGAAAAAAGAATGTCAAAGAAAATTCACTGTATTTTCAATATTAAGAAAAAAATTTTATACTAAAATTAATGAATTTTAAGGACATTTTATAATTTAAAGCATACAAGTAATATTAAACATACGTTATTTTATAATTAGAACACGGGACAACTCCATTGAGGGTGAAAGAGGATGTCGAAGATGTTTCTAGTGAACTGGGCAATGGGAGTAAAAGGTTGCACTTAGATGAAACGTCCAGAACTCTATTGCTCTCGGTGATTTAAAATCTAATAAAACTAGTTCAAGATTTATGACCACCATAAAATGTGCTAAAAAGAGAATAGCTTGAAATTTTTTCAGAGAGACTTAAAAAACGGAGAACAGAAATTGAATCCCAAAAAAAAAGTTCGTTATATAGAAAATACACTTCGCTGTAAAGAGGTTATTTTACGAATAAAATCGTGAAATGTTCAAGGTTCCAGGGAAAAGTTCGCTATATATAAAAATTCGCAATATAGAGGTTCGAATGTGTGTGTATACATATATGTATATATATAAAGGGATGTCTTAAGACTCCTTGAGGCCCTGGGACCTTATGTAAATGTGGGCCCTACTTACGACCCTTTTAAGTAGATAGTATATAGCATGAGTTATCATTTTGTATAGCATACGTACAAACGGTGAACTGTAACTAATAAAAGTGCGTCTCAAAAACCAACTCGACCGACTGCTGCCTTTCGACTATGTGAGTGTAGTGTACTTTCGTAATACCAGATGATCCTTATTCATAATATCGGATCATCCTTACTCATAATAACGGATCATTCTTACTCATAGTAACGGATTCTTGATCCTTACGTCTTACTGGCTGTTAAAACCTACTATTGAATTTCATTGGTCAGAAGAAATGTCTTCTGGCATTTCTTCTGTCTTCCCAGAATTCCACTCTGACGAAGGGAATATATACTCGAACTTAATCATTTGTTATGTTGGGAAATAAAGTTTATTTTTGTAAAATCATTGCAATTTTACTTGGCCACTCAACACAACACACCAAATGAGTAATGATGGCGATAAACCCAAACCTAGACACGAGTAACAGACATAACATAACAATGTAACCTTGCCCTTATTGTCACAAAGCATATAGATCGAAATTCCTAGTTTTTCGGAGAATATGTCCACGAATAACATTTGACGATTTAAATTATTCGAATCATGTCTTAGTGAGGCCGAGTTGAGAACAAGACGAGCCCGACTTCTCAAGTCGAGGTCCTGGGCCTTGGCCCATGCCTTAAGACGTGAGGTGGCGCCCACAAGGGGGTCCGGACCCCCCAAAGCTGTTGATTTTTTTTCGATTGATTATAATTCTAAGTATATAAAATTTAATTAAATATTTGTTATTAATGATTAATTTTATTAATTAATGCTAATTATTTATTCAATAATTAGTTTTTTACTGTTATTTGTTCCCGAAAATCGACAAAATCAAAAGGAACATGATACAAGAATGGTGGACTTTCGACCTTGGTCCCCCCCCCCCTTGAAAAATTCCTGTGTGCGCTACTGCGTCCCTGTATATATATATCCCAGCATTCGCGCATTTTATAAGTCCTAGCATTAGCGTTCGATTGTATTAAAAAACATTATAACTCTTACCTCTTGATTTTAAAAAAAGGACATTTACACAATACTATCTAAAAGCGAAGTAGAATTATCTTTTACGCTCCCGTAACCCGCTCCCTCGAAATGGATTTTCGCAAAATCCATTTTTAGTGGGTCTCAACGCAACAAAATAAACATGCTTGTGCAATTTAAAGTCTAACTATAATAGTTTAAAAAAAAACTGATTTTTTTTTATCAATAAGCCCCGTAATCCCCCCAGACTTGCCACAATCTTCCGCAGTACCCTCGCCACTCCCGGGGGGGGGGAGTGGCGAATCGATTTTCACTTGTAATTTATAAATATAATTTTTTTAATTTTGTAAAACTACGTTAAAATGCTTTAATTATTTAATTCATTTAAAATACATTCAAATTCGTTCTGTTAAATATCGTGATCTGCTGTGTCTTTTTTATAAATATCTGAACTATATTGAAGCATTTGTGGCGATGGAATGAAATCAACGCAGCAAGTCCCTAGTTCTTCCAAAGTCATTTTGGTTCTGAGAATTGACTCAAACAGTTCGAGGTGCATTCGATTCCCTAATTTTGTCTTTTTTGACGTCACTCTGGAAAAATGCCCTTTCTACAGCGGCATTATTTATGGGTAGGCTGTAAAGCTTTAAAAGCAAATATAGCTAAATCTCTTAAAAATAGATTTCTAACTGCGTCTTTTATATTAAAAATATGACAAAAATAATTCATCATCATTTAAAAGCTCAGATTCAGATAGAAAAGTATCCTTCAACTGTATGTTAAAAATTTGTCTTCATTGATTCTCCAGAACATAATTTAGATTGGTCTGCTAATTCTAAAGGCAGATGAAAAAGAAAAAAAAAAAGACGATTTGAATTTAAAAAAGTATAAGGGAAAAAAAATTATTTATCTTTTTTTAAAGTTCCGTAATTTGAAGGGATTCGGTTTAAAAGTTGCTTACATGTAACCTTGAGAAAATTATGACATCTTTGGTAGATTGTGTAGAAATTATTTTACTTTTGCTCGTCAGTTTATGCAAAGAGACATCCATCTAGTACTTCAATAGGCACATAAATGCTTGTTAAATTCATGTCAACTTCGAGATTCACACATTTAAGGTAAATTCTTCTTCTTAAAAGAGTAGGTGCAATCTTTTAATGCTTTCAGTAATTTGCAATGATCAACATGATCACTTTGAAAGAGCAAATTAATCGCCTGCTAAAATTGGCAGCTTTAATTTAACAATATTTAATTTTATCCTTGTATTAATTTAAGTAAAGGGATAGTAAGAGAAGTAGTTGATTGGAAAGAGAGGAATCTAGGCAGAGTGGCGCAAAGGAGAACATTAGGGCCCCTTGTAAAGTCAGCTTTTAGACCCCAACACCTAATATGTACTTGGCGTCAGTCAGGCTTTGAGCCCCCTAGAATCCCCGGGTCACCCGCAATGCGAAAGTGTACTTTACGTCATTGAATCCGGCTAAAAACCTTTCAAAAGGGATTTTTATCATATAATCTCTCTAGATGACGAGTGCTTACTTTTGTCATTGTTGTGACGAAGCATATCTCTTTCCCCTATTTTCCAACAGATCCCTTGCCGACAGAAGCTGCGAAAATCCCAGGAATTTCCCTAATTGCTGGGAAGGAATTTCGTAGCTGGGTGGTCGAGTTTCGGCACCTTTTTTGCCCAGCTGACCGGACTGTCAAAAAGAGGCGCCTTATCATTGTGTGTTCATTTTCCAAGAACTCGGTGACGCCGTCGCGTCTGAGAACATACAAATGTACACCCTGCCTTGGCGCCTCTTTGGGACTAGCGGAAACGAGACCAAATTTGGCGCGGCAGAGGGGTACGACATCAAGGGAGCCGAGACCGGAAGGCGGCAGCAGGACCATGGGGACTGAGGCCGACAAAGAGATGAGCGGTGGCTGTCTAGGAGAAAGAGATGATATAAAAAGGGCGAGAGAGTCCGAAAGAGAAAAAGAGACTGGATCTTTGAAGGGAGCGGTTCGGTCGTCCCTTGAGCGATAACGAGCCCGCGAAGTACAGCGGTCTCCTGGCTTGAAAGATCGAGGAAACGGGAGAGAGTACGGAAGAGACTCGAAGTGATTACGGACCAGCCCGCGAAGTACAGCGGTCTCCTGGCTTGGAAAATCCAGGAA
>BMAV01004085.1:261149-322618 GCA_019973955.1 Trichonephila inaurata madagascariensis
AGAAACTGCCCTGTCAAGAGTGTGGACTGTTTATACCAGTGGAGTTAAAAGTTCGCCGAAGGAAAAGAAGGGTGTGGCTCTACGAAGGAGTGCTTCAAACGACCAAAGAAAGTGAAGGCGCAGCACCCCATTGTGCTAGAGGGTAAGTCCTTTTTCTTTGAGATTATGCTCGGAGCAGAGTAGAGATTTATTTATTTGTTAGCTTAGTATTTTTTGGAAATCTAAGTGAATTTTGTGCTCGCGCTAATGAATTTTGTTTGCCAAGAGTCTAAAAGAGTTGTTTTAGTATGAAAGTGTGCTTTTTTCTATTATGTTAATTTGTGTACGGGTCCAGAATCATAGAATTGTGTTTTTATTTTATGATATTGATAGAGGCGTACGGTTGTAGTGTAAAGTACTTATTGTCAATTTTTGCATAGTTACTTTACAGTTTTTAGGCAATACCGATAGGATTGTATTGTTTTGGGGTATAAATGTGATTTTTTCATTTATTGTAGCACTCTTGTTTAGTTGTTTATTGTGTATTATTGCATAGTTACTTCGGGGTATTTTAGTTGTACAAATAGGATTGTGTTGTTTGGTATATGTGTGTTCTCTTCGACTTATTGTAGTATTCTTGTTTAGTTGTTTATTATTGCATGATGACTTTCCTTTTAAGATTAAGAAAAGGTGACTTGTTAGAGGTAGCAAGGGAATTAGGGGTGAAAGTCAACGGTGATCTAAGAAAAGTAGAAATTAAGGATAGAATTTTACAAAATGAGAATAATGATATAGAAACGATTAAAGCGGTGATGGAGGGAGTTTTAGAAGATAATGAGACTAATCAGGGCCCGAGAATTTGAGGAGCGTAAGCAAATGAGAGAATTGGAGTTAGAACGACTGAGAGCTAAACTCAGAAATAAGTTGAAAGAACAAGAGTTCAATATGAATGCAGGTGATAAAAGGAACAATCTTACAAATGTCTGTTATTTGACAGGAAACCGTACCGCGGAATTTAGGGAACCGGTTAGCAAGTGTAAGCCATTAATTAACGCGTTAGTTAATGAAAGAGTGGAGGACGCCACGTCATGTGATTTCGAAAAGGAGACTTGTGACCCCCCTATGAGATACACGAACGTTTTTCAACCGTCTGAAGTAATGGGGATAGTGACAGAAAAAAATAAAAGGTGTAAGATTGAGGAATGAAAAGGAATCAATGTGTATAGAATTAGTGATGGAAAAAGGGAAGGGGAGATACCATTCGAAAGAAAAAAATCCATTATTTGTTATTATTGCAATGAAGTCGGTCACATAAAACCCTCTTGCCCTAAACTTACAAAAAACAATATTGAAACAGTGGCTAATTTAAGAGTAAACTCGGAAAATGAGGACTCTTTTGAAAAATTTACAGTTAGATTTGAATTAAATGGCGTAGAGCGTCAATGTTTAAGAGATACCGGGTCTACCATAGATTTGTGTGCGAGTAGTTGGATAGATGAGAACAATTATTTGGGTCAAAAGCCCGTTGGATGACATATGCCATAGTTTACCCCTCGCAAAGGTAAAATTCAAGACCAAGAGAGGCGTGTTTTACACGAAGGCAGCAGTCAAAGCAAACAGCCCTTCGGGTGAACCTTACTTGTTGGGAAACCGCACAGCCGATCTAATTGAGTCAAGCGAAAAGAGCGTGCTTATAATAAATACGACTGTGACTCAAAACGTTAGTGAAGTAGTTCCTTTTGAGAAGGAAACGGAGTTATGTTTAAACTCGAGGAGCGACTTTTCAATTGAAATCACGGATCCAGTTTTCAACGATAGAAATTCTATCGTTGAACCAATGATAGGGTTTCCGGCGTTTGTCGAAAAAAATGAAGGGGAATCAGCTCAATTAAAGAACTCCGATTTTAGTTCAGAGCGAGAGAAGTGCAAAAACCTCAATGTATTGTGGAAAAAAGCTAAATTAGGTTTAGACGAAGGTTGTCAAACAAAGGAAGGAAAACTAGAGAGGCATATTGGAACGGAAGAAGGGGACGAATTCCGAAAACTAGGTGTGCCCTTGAAATTCACACTAGAATCTAACCAGTTGAGCCACCCGGGGAGTGACTCATTGGGAAGGGTTCAGGGGATTTTAAAACTCGCCTTGAAGGCTCTTTGCGCGGAAAAGGGGGGAAAACGAATCCTCTCAGCATTATTTGCGTTACGCACCGTTTCGCATGAAAACAAAGGTTTTAGCCCCTCCGAATGGGTGATAGCGAGGAAAATTAAGACCCCTCAAACCCTAATTTAAGAGAAGAGGATTGACAGGAGAAAACTTACCCGGGACAAAGTTTGCCAGAATACGTTCGCGAAATTGATAGGTAGATTAGTTTCGGAACTTATTCTTTTCATCCCTGAGTTCTCGAGAAATTTTATTGTACAGATGGAAGAATGCCAACAAAAAAGGAAGACTTGGTACGATCGGAACTGCGTGGAAAAGAAATTTCTAAAAGGCGATCTGGTAATGTGGTAATGGCCACCTCCCTACGGAATAAAATGGATGTAAATTGGATCGGTCCGGGATAGGTTTTAAATAAAATTTTGGAGACCAATTATGTGGTAGATTTACCGGGGAAAAGGGATACAATTTATCATGTCAACCTGATGAAACCATATAATCGGAGGCCAGAAGCTGTAAACCTAGTAATAGAAGAGGTTTCGGAAGATATTGAGAAGGATGCGGAAATCCCTTACCCGTTAAAATGTAGCACTACGTTTGATTACGAGGAGGTATGTAAAGAGAGCCATTTATTAGACAAGTTATCCCCTGATCAGATTAAAGAGTTAAAAAACGTAATAATTAAAAATAGAGAAGTGTTTTCCTCGGACCCAGGGACAACTCATTTAATGAAAATGGATAGCGAGTTAATTTCAGGAAAACCCATTAAAACGAAACCATGTCGCATGTCCCCTAGACAAATCAACATCTTAAAAGATGAAATAAAACGACTTTTGGACTTGGGAGTGATCGAGATAGGTCAACCTGACTTTACGTCGCCTCTCATTCTGGTTGAGAGTCCATATCGGGTTCCAAGGCCATGTGTCGATTATCGCCGCCTAAATGGAATAACACGTATAGAGTTTTTCCCTTTGCCGAACATAGAAGAAAATCGTGGAAAGGGTTGGCGCCGCACCATATGCGACGGATTAAGTAGATTAGAGTGATGCCTTTTCAGTTTTCTTCTTTTAAATTATTATTTTTTCTGTGTGCGTGAATGTATGTCTGTGTTGTATGTGTAAAAATGATTAAGGTGTTTGTTATCAAATCTTTGAGCCTCTTGGTACGCAAAATAGAGATAGGATAAAAGGGAACAACTGGTAAAATCCTCGCGGAGAATTGACTTAGTGTTACTTTGGGACTAGCGGAAACGAGACCAAATTTGGCGCGGCCGAGGGGTACGACATCAAGGGAGCCGAGACCGGAAGGCGGCAGCGGGACCATGGGGACTGAGGCCGACAAAGAGATGAGCGGTGGCTGACTAGGAGAAAGAGATGATATGAAAAGGGCGAGAGAGTCCGAAAGAGAAAAAGAAACTGGATCTTTGAAGGGAGCGGTTCGGCCGTCCCTTGAGCGATAACGAGCCCGCGAAGTACAGCGGTCTCCTGGCTTGAAAGATCGAGGAAACGGGAGAGAGTACGGAAGAGACTCGAAGTGATTACGGACCAGCCCGCGAAGCACAGCGGTCTCCTGGCTTGGAAAATCCAGGAACGGAAGAGAGTGCGAAAGAGACTCGAAATTGATATTGAACTGTAATAGAATATACCATTTTATTTATTATTTTGATGATTTTCATATTGAAATAAATAGTTAACCCAGAGCTGAGAGAAATCATTACATTGTCATGCAGTGCTGCAACGTAAGTTAATTACAAAAATAGATTTTTAGTCTTTAATTAAATGCAGTACCGTTGATGATAATTATACAATTTACTTAGTTCAATAAGAATTTGTCCTTTCACAATTACTTTTCCGGTGCAATATTTATGTAGAAATACTCTCCAAGCCTATCTTTTAAGAATATTACATGTTTCATTTTCATGCTTCTATCGGGATTAGAAAGAATCCTACCATTTGTTTTTTCCTACCACTTGCAGTGGAGAAGAGTGGCGAGAGGTGAGTCGTTAGATAGGCTCCGATTCATGGCGGTGGCGAGGGGGGGAGAAATTACAGCGTTTAGTGTTGTTTTTCTAAACGCTGTTTGTTAGGAGTTGTTCCTTCATGTTTTCTTTAGGTACTAAGGTCACTATTTTTTTTTTTCTTCTGCGATTTTTCAGATACTTGTTATAATACTTTTATATATGGTTAAAAGTAGCGGGATCTTCAAGTGAAGTAGCATAAAATTCGCGAAGTAGCGATAGTATAGAAAAAGTAGCGAAAACTTTTTAAAAGTAGCAAAATTCGCGAAAAATCGCACGATCTGGCAACACTGAATCCCCTTTGAGAGTCGATTTCCGTTCGACCCATTCTTAGCAGATTTCACTTCAACAAACGAAACATGCATACCAAATTTCGTTACTGCAGGTTCTGTAGTTCAAAAACGGTAATATCTTATTTATCAGTACACCCCAGTAATTCCTCGCTTCGCCATAGGGGTCGATTTTCGCAAAATCCGTTCTTAGCGGATCTCTATTAAACAAAAGAAACATATTTAAAAAATTCTAAGGATGTGCGTCTAACAGTTCAAAAACAGAAATTTATCTAAAACGCTCCTTAATCCCTCTACCCTCCACCATATTTGGTGGACGATTTAAGCAAAGCCCATTCTTAGAGGAACTATAGTCCATGAAAGGAACATGCCTATCAAATTTCAAGTCTGTAGGTCTATTTCAAAAACGAGAATATATTTATCTCCAACGCCCCTCAACTCCACGTACCCCCCGCCCTTACAGTTGGATTTTCGCAAACCCCTTATGTAGTGGATCTTTACTTCATGAAAAGAGAACCTACCTGCCAAATTTCACACAATCCTGTAGCTCTCATAGTTCAAAACTGAGAATATTTATCTAACATGCCCTTCAACCCTAGCAACCACTCTCGGGGATTGATTTTCCCAAAACGCTTTTTGAAGCGAATCTCTATAATACAACTTTCCTTGACCACTCGATTCCCCCCCCCCTATCCAGGGGTTGTTTTTTGCAAAACCTCTTTTGTAGTGGGCAGGGCCGCTATTCCGCTTAGGCAAGTGCCTAAGACGCAAAAAAAAAAAAAAAAAAAAAATTAAACTACAGCGAACGTACAACCGCTTAGAGCAGGGATGGGCAGACTTTTCCAGGATACGGGCTACTTACAAGGTGTTGTGGTCCACTAGTGTCAGTGGAGCATACAAGGAGGGGTGAAGAGGTCCACGGGTCGGGATTTAATTTTTTCCCTTGGTTTTTTCCGATTGGTTTTAATACCATGTATTAGGGGGAGCGAAAAGTGATGTCGTTTTCGCGCATGTGAATGCTGCTTTACCGTTTGAGTTCATTGCGTAGTTGAAAGTTGTGTCAGAGACATTTCAAAGTTAAAGTGACTTGTTTAGTTGTGAAAACCTAAAACTTAAATTTTCTTTCCCCATTTTCAGTGAAATGGCTAGCCAAATACCAGAAGATTCATATACGCCATTGCATGCTTTTGGAGTTTTCACAAGGGTAGTAATGCAACAGTTGCTACCAAAAACATTTGCGATGTTTACACAAGTACCTTAAGATGTTCGTAAATGCCAAAGATGGGTTTCTGATCCGGTAATTTCGATCTTTCCGACTCACATCGATCAGTAAGACCAACAACTTTAGACAATGACGTTATTAAGGGCGCAAGTGGAAGCAAATCCGTGTCAGACAATCGAGGAACTGTCAAATGCTCTTAATTAACCTTGGTCGACCATCCAAGAACATTTGCAACATATTGGTAAAACAAATAGCCAAGTTTACATCCAAAAAAGGCGCTTTTGTGTGTTTGGTGGGGTATTCGTGGAATCGTCCATTTTGGAGTCCTTAAACCTGGAGAAACTGTTAATGCAGAACTTTATTGTGAACAATTAGATCGACTAAATCAATCATTAATTAAAAAGTATCCAGCGGTTATCAATAGAAAAGGCGTTAATTTGCAACACGATAACGCAAGACCGCACTGCGCAAGAAAAACGCTGGTAAAAATTAATGGATTGGGGTGGGAGGTATTGCCTCACCCACCATACTCGCCTGACACTGCGCCAACGGATTTCCATTTATTCCGTTCAATGCAACACTTCTTAACAAACAAAAAAATTTCAAAATTTGGATGATATAAAAAATGCTTTATCTCCAGATATTTTACTGAAAAACCAATTGATTTTTATCGATCCGGCACTGAAAATTTGCACACTAGATGACAAAAGGTTGTTGCCAACGAGGATGATTACATCATTGACTAAAAAGAAAAACTTGTAAGAAATTTATTTATTCGAATTTACTGTAAAAAAACGAAACAATTTTCCGGTCCCCCTAATATATAGTATGTAAAACGTAGCTATTTGTTATTAATACTTTTTTTATTAATTAATGCTGATTATTTATTCAGAAATTTATTTTTAGCTGTTTTTTTGTTCCCGACAGTACAAAATCAAAAGAAGTGTTTGGCTGCGTATTGCGGTATGATACGAGAAGAGTAAGCTTTCAACCCCCTTGAAAAATTCTTGTGTGCGCCAATGCCCAGTGCGGTGAGGTAGGAAAAGGTCTACAATATTTATTTTAATATAATAAATACGGAATATGTACAGAAGTAACATAAAAGAGCGTTTAAAGCAAAACGCCAGATACAATGCCCACCCCGGGCCTAGAGAGAAGCATTTCTGCCATCAAGAGAGAGTAAAGACTGAAATGAGATCTACTATGGAAAATGAAAAGTTGAGTTTGATGTTGCTACGCACTTAAAATGATATTGTAACGGAAATTGATTGCAATGATTTTCTGGAAAAAGTCATTCGTTTTTCGATGAAAACCTTCGTTGTACAAGTACAATGCCAGTGACTCAACAAAGAATAAGAATGTGTCGAAAAGTAAAAGACAATAAAGTGCAGTGGCGTAACGGAGAACATTAGGGTCCCCTGCAATGTCAGATTTTGGACCCCAAGCCGGATCTTACAAAGGATTGCAAAACCATATGTACTAAGCGTCAATCAGGCTTTGGGACCCCTAGAACCCTGGGCTCCCCCGCTTTGCAGAGGTGTACGTTACGCCACCGGTAAAGCGATAAGTGATAATTAACAAGTTGAAAAAGTTCATTCTATAATGTATACTCTATGTACCAGGGGTCGGCAAACTACGGCACGCGTGCCACATGTGGCACGAGGTACAAATCTCAGTGGCACTCTGCACTATTCAACAAATTTGTCAACTTTTGAGTGGATGGAATTGGATAAATTTGAAATAGACCTTATTTGACAAACATCTCCAGAGTTATGAACATACACGGAATCACGAAAAAATCTGAAAGATAACTCTAAAAATAAATTTACAGCTGTTTCGAAAATTACTGAATGCTATTGTTGAAGAGATTGAACTATTTAAAGTCTTAACGGAGAATTCAAAGTCAGGTTTTGGACCATAACATAACTTAATAGAATCCTGAGGGAGTGTACGTCTGGTTTGAAGAGAGAAAATTACTTATAATAAAATGTTTCCTCGTATGAAAAATATTTCAAGTCCTCAAAGAAATTGTTTTACAACTGAATGCTTAGAATCGTGTCAAAAATTGAAAGCATTAAAATTTTTTATTTACTTTTTATTTAACTATAATAAAGGGAAATACTTATATTTTATATTTCTTATTTCAATAAATATGTTGAAAAATGCATAATATAAGTACATTTTTAGTTTAGATACTACATGGTAACCAATTCACAGTACTCTGTGAGCCGCAAAAATTATGGCATCCCGTAACGTTAGAATTGAGAATACGTTCCAGCAGACATATACCAGAAGTAACACTGGAAATAAAGGTGTAGCGATGCCTACAATAAAATATAGAACTAAAAGAAATTTTTTCTAATTGTTATCTTTAGAAAATTATACGAGAAATTAAAATACAATACGAGAAATATTATATTATTGAACCTACACGAAATCGATTGAAATATTGATATTTTACTTTGCAAAATATTCTTCAAAAAAAAATCGATTGATTGCTTATTATCATCCCACTTTCAACATAACTTTTTTGTCTCATGACTTTTTCGGTTTTGGGGTAGACCCCTGCTTAATTAATATTGAATTTTTACTGTACAAGATTTAAATTTTTAAATGTCATGAAATATAGCGTTTTAAACTTAAAAAGCACATGTTAATTATAAATTAAAAGTTAATTAATACATAAAATAACTAAACAACAAAAATATTATTTTAATGGGAGGAATGAATCTGGCTCTGTAATAACAAATTTTTAACATTTGGTATTAATCTTGTCAGGTTCATCTGTTAGTAGTGTCTAGTCCCCGCCCCCTTTTCTTCCCGGAGATTGGCACAATGGATAGAAAGGTCATCGGGCTGGAACTCCTTCTCACTAGGAAAAGCAATTAAAAACACTTTCTCATGACATTTTATAATTCGGGACAAATAACAGGTTCGTCTTTTTATAAAGCCGAAATTGCTGACATCCGTTTCTAAACTTTAAGATCGTTAGTGCTTATTCCGATCAGTTCTGTTTATAATATTACATTTTTTTTTTCCAATATGACCATATGAATTCATTGTCTATTGAGGCATTACCATGGTCAAAGTAATTTCAAATCTGGTTTCAAAACCTCAATAAAAAGCAGTTAAATGTTGAACAGGTTAAAACGTAACGATAGATTGCCTGTGACAAACAGAGAAAATTCGAGACCTCTAGTATATTATACTTCTTTAGCTTAATTCTGGAAAGAAACGCTGAAATGGTCCTTATGCTGTCCCCTTGTAAGTGCAAATTTTACCTGATTAAATTTAGTAAATAAATCTATTAAATAGGTAAAATTTGGTTTCTCCATTTGATTAAATTTTCTTTTAAAACTAAAGTCACGATTTAGTTTAATGAGAGTCACTATTATTGACTCCCACTTACACCTCATGGACCCCTCAATTATTTTTTTGCTGGCGTCGATCCCTTGCAGGTCGCAATAGAGCCCTGGGGGTCTATTGGGAAGACGATGAAACCATATAATTTTGAACCATGGTCAAATGATGAAAGCGACACTTCCACGCCACTTTAACATGAGAAATTTGAGCCTTGAGAAGTTTAACGAGCATCGACACAAAAAATAGAAAGATGATTTGGAAATATTGAGAGTGCTTAAGCAGCAATGCATGAGATTTCCTCTTTCCTCTCCCATCAAATGTAATTGTAACACCAATTAAATGTCTAACATTGACACATTCCAGATATTTTTCGAATCACACAGAGAAAAAGAGAAATTTCTTAATATTTCAATACGTTCCGAAAATATCATATACATTAATTCGGAAAATTTGAAAGCACAATTTTCATAGGAAAACTGTTTGAAAATTAATGAATGATATTTGCTGTTATAAGTTATCTTTGAATATCTCATTTATTCACAAACAGAAAAAGGAAATAATGTTTCGTACACTTTATAAGCAGTGAAGAATTTTGTGGAAGATATTGCTATAAAGAGAATAAGTCACAAATATCACGTTATAAGCAACTAAAGTATTACTGAAGTTTTTCTTATAAAAAATATTCCCAAAAAAATCGAGTATGTGAAGAAAATTTGTCTATGTTGAATTATTTAATTAAACAAAATTTAAAAGAATTCTTTAAATAAAATGATATTTTTACATTTTAAGCAGATTTAGAAACTGAACTGTCAGAAAAATTTGCCGTCGTAATAGCTGAATAACGTAAGAAATATTTCTGTCAATTTTTGCACAATTTTTTATTTTTTTAAAATTTACAAACATACTGTAAGAAAATTTTTCTTAAATCTGTGGGCTACTACAGTTTTCAATTAATCATATAAGCTTTACATAAAAACTTTCACATATAAATTTAAAATATAAAAAAGAGACATTTTTGTGTGTGTGTGACAAAATAAATAAATAAAAACTTATCTTACTCAAAAATTTTACTTTAACATCAATAAATAAATTAAATAATTCAATTTCTGGTATTTATATACTGCTGGCCATTAAAATTGCAACACCATGAAGGAAAGCAAATACAAAAAAGATTTTTATTGTACGTAAACAGTAGTGCATGAAGATAAAATGATTTCATTTGGAAGCAATTTGGGGGTTTACAAGGGTGCAAAATTAGTAAAAACAGCTGCCCCCCCCCTGGCAGCTAAAACGGTCGAACTGTGCTTGGATGACAGAAATAGGCAACTCATTCCATACAGCTTCAAGTCTATGCCACACTTCATCCGCCGTATTAGGTGGAGAAGCATGGCGCGCCAGATTAGAAGCTTTCGTACAAGCCAGGGTAACGATCAAACACCCTGCGTAATGAAGAATTGTTGGTCGAGGGCAGTTGGTGGGCCTCAGTGAAAGGGCATAACCACTGGACGTCAGAAGTGTACCGCACTGCATTCTAACTACTTTCGATTTCAACTAGAGATGTGCAGATCGTTTATCCAATGGTTGCTCAAACCATCCCACCAGGGGCTAGGCCCTTAAGCCAATATCGAATGCAAGCAGGCAAGGTGTGATTTCCTTGAAGCCCCCAGACATATATACAGACAACAGAATAATACTGAAAGCAGAACTGGGACTCGTCTGAAAAGATGACATTGTTCTGCTCCAGTATCCAGTTTTGTCATTCGGCGCACCAGAGTTGCCATCCCTCTTTATGCTGTATTGACAAGGGAAGCCAAAGTAATGACCCCAAGATGATAGTTCACACGGTTGCCAACATCATTACACTGTATGAGAGGACACTGGAGGTACTGTAAACATGCCCATTTCCTGACTAATGGTCCGTGATGTGGTTGTATGGTTTCACATTGCCGACCTCACAATATTTAGGTCCTCTCAGGCATTAGTTATGGGTGGGGGTGGAGATCCTGCAGGCTGTTTAGTATGACCCTCAGCACAACCCATTTATTCCATATTCTCATAACAGTGGTTGGATTTTGATCAGTGCAATGGGCAATATCACGGAACAATAATCCACACTCTCGATATGCAACATTCCTGCCTCTATCGAATTCCTACACTTGCTGGCAAACGTTTTTTTTTGTTTTTTTTCCCGAGGTATAACACATTTTGAGCAAACTCCGACCTTACAAGGTGCTTTCTGAATGCGAAATCAACGACTCAACTTTTCTTAAATGCAGTGCTTTCGATTCATTTCTCCCTCCTGCGTCACACCGTCTAAATATACTGAAATACAAATTGTTTGAATATCCCAACTCCTTTTCAGGTGATTTTGATATTCTTCTAATCACTCCTTCCTGGTGTTGCAATTTTAATGGCCAGAAGAGTAAATAAGTCACAAAAATTATTCTCTAACAAAAGAGAGACTACATAAAAAGTATAACATTAGGATTATTTGGAATCCGAAAAAGACTATTAAATATTTCCAATCAAGATTAAAATTATTAAAAAATGCATGTATTATAATTCCTATAATACATGTAAAAAAAACATTTGGTTCTTTATTGTTAAACTCTATGCTTTTTTTAGGGTTTCTCCATTATTTTTTGTCTTTTTTTCCCCCCATAAAATTTCATCAGAAATTCAAATTGTTGATTTTAACATTTTTTTTTTTTTTTGATTCACAAATTTTTTTTAAAAAAAGACTATTTAAAGAAATGAGTCAAAATGAACCAATTGGACAAATACAAAAAGTATTACAGAGATTTAACAGAAAAGCAGTTTTAAGAGAAAAATATGATGGAAACATTACAAAAATGAATTCTAATAAATAACATGCTTCCCCCTAAATGGGAAGGAAATCCATGTTCTAGCTCATTTAATGACTTAGGAAGAGGACCGCAATATGTTTACCAAGATAGTCCTAAATATGCTATATTAGATTCATGCTTGGAGATTGAGCTGGTTATTCAACATTCTCCTAGCTGTGATCCACAAAATAGCCCTGAATAAGCTACACAAAAATTAAAGGAAAAAGACGATGTTGAATCTTTTAATTTGGATGATATGAATTGGGACAAGAAAAGAAAAGAACTACAAAATGAAAACCTCCACTAGAAATTTATCGAGTTGTAAGAGAGAAATCCTAACGTAGAAATACTTTTGAAAGTATTTTCAACAACTTCGATGCCTCAGGTGAAAGATCTTCTTTGATTTTAAAATGTGTTAAAAATAATTTAAGTACTATGGGAGAAAAGACAAATTGAACAACATGGCCCTATTATATACAGAACGAAATGTTTTGGTCAAAACAGATATAGTAAAAGTAATTGATGAATTTTCCACAGAGGAATCAAGTTGTATAGCAAAACTGTAAGCTTTTCAGTAAGGTTTTTAATTTCTTTATACACAGTTAAGATTTTTCTCTTCAGCTTTTAAGTTATATTATTAGCAATACATTTTTATTTTGAGAATTTAAAGTTCGCGACTCTTCACTGTTTTAGTTTTTCGACCCTCGAGCCAATGGGCCTCAAAGCTTTTACTGCCAGGGTACTAGGGTCGACTCCGAATGAAGGAGAAAATCAATTACCCCGCCGAGTTACGGAGGGGGGGGGGGTCAAAGCAACAGTAACCCTGCGGGTCGTAGTGCGACGCGGAGGGGGCAGGGAGTTAGAATGGAGAAACGATTGCCGAAAAGACCATCAATCATAAAAGGACGGAACGGTGACTGTTGGCACTGCCTATAGTGTATTATTATATTATAGTGTATTATATATATAGTGTACTATTATAGTTTATCCCAATCCATGCCCGGCTCGAGCAGTTTTGCCGCCCCTCTCTCCAAAGCAAAAAAATATAATTAACCCTCTAAGCGTTATACACGGAAAATTCTGCCAGCCAAAGATGCTTCGAAAACGCACCGCATGCTTGTCCTTGACACCAAGAAAGAACTTCAAATGCGTTTGAGACGTTTTTTACCAAAATCCTTTCCCCTCTTTAAAGGTTTAACATCTTGAAAGATAATTAGGGACGGTGGCGGCAATGCAATTGATGGCAGGAAGTTTTATGGCTCGCAGGGAACCCTGTGTTCTGACCCTGGAGCAATAGTCAAAAACCGGGGAAGAATTTCTTTAGACCCCCAGTTAGCGTTCGTTAGCTTGATTTCAGATTTTAAAAAAGTTTTGAAAAGTCCCAAAGCATAAATAAAACATATAATAATTCACTTTAGGTTTTATGTTAATTTGAAACTTTAACAAGTGGTAGGGTAATTTACTATTTTATATAGTTAGACAAAAAACTTAAAGTAGATTTAACTATTGCTTCGTTTTTCTTATCTTAATCAATGCTTTCAGTTTTTAAAAGACGATTACTTTATTATAAGATGTCAAATAATAATTATAATAAAAACCGAACACTTTAAAATTTGAAACCTTTCAAACTTTCCTACTAAAAATGAATAATTTTTAAACATCTGCATCAAATAATTTGAAAAAATTTCTTACATTTCGATAAAAATAAAGGGAGAAAAAAAAACTAATTCAGAATCATTACTTTTTTTTAAATTTCTGGGCCAGGTGTGTTCAGGGCATCTTACGTATTGGTAAGATACACCGAATTATATTTGAATTTTAAATGCTTGAACTTCAGTTTACTTCAAAGAGAATATGAATGAAGGTTTTCCCACAAATTCATATTTTTAAACTTGCATATTTGAATAAATAGTAATCAAAAATATCCGGATACATTTAGAGTCGACATTTACGCATGTAAATTAATATAAAATATCAATTTTAAATTCCAGTTTAAAAAATATCTACTTATGCAAAATTCCTCAACATTTATCTTTTTTTAAAGGCTATCTGAAGAACAAGTAATTAAAATCTGGATATTTTTTGTAATCTCGATCATACAAAACTAAGAATTTTATAATAGAAATTTCAGTTGAAATTTCGACCAAAAAAAAAAATATTTATGTTTTGTTCATACGCAGCTAAAAATTATATATTTACCATGAGCACAAACAATTCTTTGAATATAATATTAAATTCTAATTTTATTATATAAAATTTTTTAATATATTTCGTAAATTTCAAACAATTCAGTTGAAAACTGCATGTTAAGAGCAAAATATATGCTGAAAAATGTGTTGAATATACAATAAATTTTGACATAGAAGCAAAGCTGAGAAACTGAAATGACGGAATGAAAAATTATGATTCTATCTACAATAGTTTTTGAAATATTTATTTTAAAATTCAGAAATTTTGCGTGTGTGTTAAGTTATACTTAATATTAATTAAATAGGCAACATAATAATGTAACCGCTATTAAAAAAAGTACAATGGGTATAGTGTGTTGCGAACGTTAAGAATTTCCTATAATTTTAAATTCAAACTATCAGATTGATGTAGAAGGTATACAAGGAGCATCTAAATTATATGATGCAGTCTGCAACGTTATGACCTTGACACACAAAAGAGGGCATTTTCACTTGCTGGGGCAGAGTCGGCTTAGACTGGGCAAGCAGGTTTTCTATTGAAATGACAGTTTTCATGAAAAAATACAATTACAAAAATAAGTCCTGTAATCTTCCATACATTTTTATAACAATGAATTGTGGAATTGACTTCCAATACATTTTTGCATTTGACCCTATCTATTCCTTCAGATAGATTTGTACTACTTTTTTTCGTAAGTCGAGCGTACTCCTTTTAAAACACCTTTTCTACTCTTAAAAAATTATAGAAACTATAATGCAACTTTTTAAATGTTCCTCTTTAGCCATTCCCGTCCCATGAAAAAAACTTTTGAACTCACCCATTCATTACAACAAAAAGTTTAACTTTTCACCGAAAAGGATTCCCTTTGATAAACGTTTATTTGCAATCGTTTGTAAATTAAACATTTTTTCTTTCAATTATGTTTATTTCAGGAGGAAATTTGATTTATTTTTATTCATGAAATACAAGTTTTAAATAAATTACTTTTTCTTTTCAAGTGTATTGGCTAAAAAATATTTATATCTGTGCATTAAATTAAAATTTTTAACTATCTAAAATAATATGTTTTTTGCTCCCTTAAAAGTTTTGGGATTTTAGAAATGATCTTACAATCCTTGTATGTTTTATATATTTAAAAATGAAAAGGGCATTTTTAAAACTGAATTTTTATGCCTCGTTCATAAATATAAAAAAAATTTAGCGACAGTTTGTAAAATGTACTAAAATAAGTGGAGGAATAGGATTTTTACATATTATGAATATTTTTGACTGCAGTAAGTCATATATTTATATTTCAGTTTGAATAAAAGTTGCAAGCCATTTTACGAAGAGGTTGATATTGAATATAAATTATTGGCTATTTTACTTTGATACCAACACACACTAAAATAAGACCCATTTGCAGTTATATGATCCACTTCAGTGATATTTAAATTTTCAAAAATACTCTACATGTACGAAAATATTCTACATCACATCTCATACTCTGTCATCAGGCATTATTTTTCTATACTCAAAAAATTTAATACAGAATGCATTTCCAAATGTTAAAATTGTTTTTAAAATTTACTACATTGCGGAATTATCAGTTAACTTCACTGAACAAATTTGTTTTAAAAGACAAAATTAATTGGGACAAGTTTTTCTCACTATAGAATTTGTAATGACTGAATTGTGGGAAAGATGTAATTATCAATGAGAATTTTCCATTTAACAGAAAGAGAAAAAATTAAACTCTTATTAGAAAATAGTTAGAAATACTTTCACATTTTAAAGAAAAATATATTCCCACTAAAATAAAAAAAAAATTGACTAAATTTGTTTTACCCTCCATCATAAATGCCGATGTAAGGAAGATATTTTTGCTTAGTACACGTTGTTCAAAAGGAAAATGAAGCAAAATTTAGATTTTTTCTGAAAAAATTCATTTAACATAAAAATATCATTAATAGGATTAAAATTTATATAAATTAAAAGTATCGAAATCCCTCTTTATGTTATTTTGTTTAAAATATAATTGTATACAGGAAGATTGGTTTTATTTCATAAATTTAATCATTGTATGTAAAGTATTTCATTTATTCTCTTATTGTTTATAAAAACGAGAGAAAGGGATGGTCACTTTTATTTTTTTACAACTTGTTACTTTTTTTCTTTAAAAAAAATCATTCAGATGTGTTTTCTTAGTCTCATATTCAACAATAAACACAGGGTGTTTTTTTCCTGACTCACATTGTAATACCAAAATAATTTTTTTAAAAAAAATAAGAAAAAATAATTTTTAAAAATGACAGGAAAAAGAAATTTTTTGTTTAAAGTAAAATATTTTTCAACTTTTAAACACGCCATTTCTTTCAAGTTTTTTTCTTTTTACTCTTCACTTTTATTGCGACTGATCGGGGGAACAACCATATGTGGTCCCTAATTTTTCCACACAAAATTCGCTCTAGGCAACATCACAGCTGTAAACGAGTGTGATCCTGGTCTTAAATATAAACAGAGACCAAACTCAGTCATAAAATCGTCCCCTTTAGACCTCCCGTGAACTGAAAAGGGGAAAGGAATTAAATTTGTTGCACTTTTGAAGGAGATTGCAAAAGGAAAAGTACACACTTTCGGAATGATTTTTCCGAACAGAGACACCCACCCAGAGGGTTAAAAAAGAAAATTGTTCACATAAAAACGCACTTATAAAAATTGAATAATTCCAGCGAACAAAAAGGCAGATTATATATATATATAATAATCCCCTCTAGCATCCTTTTGTTAACTCTTTTTCCTAATATTTACACAAGCTTTAATCCTTTGGTTTAAAAATAATACTGTAATCGTAATCAACGAGTTTCCGAAATCCCTGTCCCGCCCATTTCATCCAATTAGAGTTACTATTACGCGCTTGCCACTGCCAGTATAAAAACCAAAAATCTTGTGTGGTCGCTGTCTCTGTGTTGTGTCCTGTAAGATGTCGCTGCTGCTTGTCCCTTTGCTTTGTAATCGTCGAAGGTTTGTCTCGTCAACGTGAAAATGTACCGCAATTTTGTCCTAAGCTTTTGATGTGTGTGTCACAATGAAAAAGATGAACGCCCACTGAAGATGTTTTTCCTGAAACCCTACTAACACTCGACAAATTAAGACAACTCGGGCACAACCTTACATATATATATATATATAATATATAATTTTAAGTCTTAAAAATTTTTAAATAATTCCAAATTAGGGAAATAATTACTTGTTATTATTTCAAATGAGTAAAATGTAGGAGAAGGAATCGTCCATTTCAGCAGGCACCTTTTTCCGAAAAATACTCTACTGATGTGGGGATCGTAAGTGTGTTTGTTTTAACTTATAATAACTAAACTCAAGACTAAAATAAAACATCTCTTGTGGCTCTCTATCTACCAAAACCTCTTATTATCAGGGACGTCTTAAGACTTCTTGAGGCCCTGGGCTCCTACACAAATGTAGGCCGCACCTATGACCCTTAAAAGTAGACAGTAAATAGCATACGTTGTTAAATACAAGTACAAACAATAACCTGAAACAAATAAATGTGCATGACTTACAATTGCACAAACCGGCAGGATCAACAGTCACCTTTTGACCGATAGAGTGACGATATGTATGGTGGAAGGCCTAAGCCTGTACGTGGACGACGATCATCAGATGTAACCAGGTGACCTATCGTCCGAAATTCCCAGTTTTTCGGAGAATACAACCGGAAATAACACTTGACAGTTGAAATAATTTGAATTGTGGTCTCAGTAAGGCTGAGCCGAAAACGAGACGAGGCCCTGGGCCCATGCTTTAAGACGTCCCTGCTTATTACCCCTGTCCCCTTTTGGATAGCTGACACCGGACATCATAAGGGTGGAAGAAATGTCCGTTTGTGACCTCACTACTGGATGGGGTGAAAGTTACTAGTGAAAGATGTGTAAACACACACACATACTAAATTTCATGATTTAACATATACTCCCGCCTCGAACCCTTCAAATTTCACCATGAAAGAAAATTGTCATTAAACACATAGAGTACAAAATAAGGAAATAAGATACATTAAATTAAATACCAAATTCAGACCCAATAACATTTCAGAAAATATGTCAAATTTTTTGTAACAAAAAAAAAATATATTTTTTTTTTTCAAGTTTGCTCTAAATGCTACCCTTAAAATTTGCCCCTGGGCAGGGGTCCAGTTTGTCCAACCCTAGAGCCGCCCTTGGAAGTATCAAGGACATTGTCCTTTAATACAACAAGGAAACTAAATTGCTCCATGTGAAACTAAATTATACTTTAACCTTTTGGAGCTCAAATGGCAAAAGATGTTCAAAGCCAGCAATATGAATAAGTGGTTTAAAAAGATTTCATTCTGAAAGAATTTTTTTTTTAAAGGAAATCATTGTTTTTAGGTACTGCACACATTTTATTTTATAAAATTAAAAAAATTTCCTTTATTAGTTTAAATCCAACACTTTTAACTGCATTAAAATTTATATTTTACATAGAATATATTTGGTGTTGACATATTGCTAATCATGAAAGATAATCAATACTTACAATACTTTGGATACTTATTTTAGAGAACACCAAAAAAATCACTAATTTTGCCAACTAATTGATCATCAATCAATATCTCACTATGAAGCAACATGAGGTCTATATTAATTTTGCTAAAGGGCATCGTATATTTCCCTTTGGGCACCATTTCTTTTACTCATAAATGTGCACATGCAAAAGAAAGAAAGAAAGAAATACTAAATACAATTAGATTAAAACTTATGTTTTGGTTCAAACCAAATTTACGCAAAAACACAATTTTATAATGCAAGAATTACACTAAATCTAAAAAAGCATTGCAGAAAGATAAACAAAACTAAGAAAATAAATAGTTGAGTAAGATACATTATACCAGCTAAAATTATTTGAAAAAGAAACTATGAAACTTACTTGGAAAAACTCTTTCACTACATTTATTTTGTTTAACTTGAGCTTCTACATTGTTAATCTCATGGAATTTCATTGTTTCCAATACTGGTGGTTCTAAATATCTGTTTGACTCAGAGCTTTTTGCTTTAAAGCTGAAACTACCATTTTCTAAAGCTGTTATACAAGAGATATTAGGCATTGGACGCACAATTACTTTACATTCTGATTCTGGAGCTGGTTGCTCTTGAGTGCCATAGCATAATGTTCCATCTCTAGACTCTCTGTTATGAGTAAACCCTGCACCTAAAACATGCCTATATTTAGATTCTTCACATTCAAAGAAAGGAATGCTTGCTGACACAAATTTACTATCCAAATACTCTTTTTTGTGAGAAATTTTTGTAGGAGTATCATAGAATTCAGTCTCCTCACCATCAGATTCCCCGTCAGTTTTTTGCAGTGACTGCATCAAAGGACACACAGGCTTATCTTTGACAGGAGTATTTTTCAAATATACTTCTTCCATTGTTTCATATTCATTATTTGGCAATTCAGAAGAAATGGGGAAAACTTCAGTGCAATAATCACCAATCCTACACAGAGATGAATCATGTATTGCCGGAGCAGTTTCTTTTGAATTAATCAAATTTTCAACATCCGATTCCATGTCTTCAGATGACGATGGGGTACTTGAAGACTCAGATTCTGATGTAGATTTTTGAGCTATCTGTGCTTTGTTGTTGGTAGTTTTCATACGGGTTGAAGAAATGGGATAAAATGATGAGAGATCATTTCGAATAGATGCATTTCGAATTGAATCATCTGGATTACTCAGCAATGCATGCTGTGAGATTCCCAAAGATGAAGATAAGGTTAACAAGGGGGTGGCAAACATAATGACGAGATGAAAAGAATTGCAGTCAACTCTTCAGATAAGTCTTAAAAGGAGGACTGTGCATCTAAAATAAAATTGAATTCATATATAATTTATATAAACAACTCAAATTAGAACAGGAAAGAAAAATAATAAGAAAGAAATAATGCACATAATCTTGATCACAATAAAAAAGCCATAAGACCTCATGATGATAGAAGTACAAAGCTTTTTAAATGAAATTTAATTTCTGTTATTGAAGCAAATTTAACTCTTTGTTGAAGAAAGATAATTATTCACATTCTTTCATGTAGTGCTAAAATCATATTGAAGAGAAATTAGATGAAAAACTTAAATAAATAGAATGCATATAAACATAAAATATTTTTCATTTGAAAAGTTTTTTTTTTCCAATTGGAGCTGCATTTTAGCAACTTAACCTTTGCAGACACGGCAAGTTCCCAAACACGAGAGCCTTTTCATGGTGGTGTCCTCGTTGCCAAATTTGTACACTTAAATTAATTTTTTAATTCAAGCTCTCGGATGCTAAATATTAGCGTGATTTAATTTTGCCGAGAATACCAGGGCCAAATCGATACTTAAGGGATCTTTTATGTGCCTCATAATCATATGACATGCGTGCCTACTATATTTGCATCCAGAAAATCTACTGACTGTATATGGGGTTGAACCCCCAACCTTATGAAGTGGACACGCTACCTCTAAGTCATTTGAAAAGTAATATCTAAAAACAAGCCAAAACATATTTTTCTTGTATGCATGTAAAAATTGGATTTTTTTAAATAAATCTTAAACACAATTTATATACATTTCTTTTATTATATAAAGTAGTAATAAAAATATTACCCTATTAGATAACAAAATGTAATATTTTTTATTCATTCAGGACTATTTTCAACGAAGTATAATAATTTCTTGTGATAAACAAATGAAAGAGTTCAATCAATTTTACAATAATTTTAGTTTGAGAAAGAAACTTTCAAAGAAGTTACTCTATTACTATTCTTAAATAATGCTTTTAATATTTTAAAACTAATATTTATAGCTGCCTAGACAATAAATTTAATAAAGTTAATAACATGTTAATTTTAAAAAGTTCTTTTGGCAAATTTTAACAATTACACATATTTTTTCGAAATTTCCTTTCTTTTGAGTTGATTTTCATTGCTAATATACTGAAATATTTTGAATTAAGTTTAACTTAATTTTAAAATTTTATATTTTAATATTTATCACTGAAGGATATACGGTACCACAGCAGAATATTTTGTTTATAATTACTTATTACACAGTCCGGTCACATTAATGTGATCTCCTATGAAAAGCCAGAATAACCCCCCTTCGCAGAGCGGACTGCTGTGAAACATGTAAGAAGAGAGTCAATTCAGTTCCTAAAGGTGTTCACTAGGATGTAGGTGCAGTGGCCAGTTGCGCTACATTATGCAGGTAAAGATCCATGGTGCGAACAACCCAATTAAGATAAACCCATAGATTCTTGATTGGGTTTAAGTCAGGAGAGTTTGCTGGCCAGAGGAGCTCCCTGGTGCTCTTCAAACCCTGCACTTTGCATTGTCCTGCTGGTTGATGCTATCATCCTGAAGAAAAACAATGCGCATATAGGGGTGGATATGGTCCGAAAGGACAGATGCATACTTGTATTGATCCATCGTGCCTTCCACAATGATGAGTGAACCCAGAATGTCAGAAAAACATTCCCCAGACCATAAGGCTCGTACCTGAACCATTCCAGCAATAGTTTCAGGGCATTTGCTTTCAAAGGTTTCCCACCATATATGCCAACGTCCATCAGTCCAATGGAGTATAAAACGTGATTCATCGGAAAATGCTATCTGTCGCCACTCAGTGGATGTCCATTTGCGATAATGGTGTGCAAATTCCAGCCTTTGTTGCCAATGAACAGTTGTTAGCATAGGTGCAGGAACCAGGTAACTACTTTGGAGGCCCAAATATAGCAACGTTTGCTGTACAGTAGTTTGAGAAACAATGTTGGTAGCCCTTTGGTTCATCTGGATGGTCAGTTGCTCAACAGTAGCACGTTTATTCACCCGAACGCATCTCCAAAGCCGTCGTTCACTTCTATCATCTATGGCCTGTGGTTCACCACATTTACTTTGTGGCTGATTTTGGACAGTTTCATTCGTCCATTTCACCATGCACGGTATATATGTTCAAACAAGGCATGCAAACAGTTCAAAAGCTGTTTTGGAAATGCTTCTGAAATAGGTTATTTAATGTCGGCATTGACAGTACATAGTGGTCACATTATAGTGACTGGACTTTATATATAAAGAAGGAGAAGAAATTCATCTTTCGTTGGACAATAGAAAAAGGTTTGCAATCTTTAAGGACTTCAAGAAAAATTCATAACACTGCTTCTGAGAAAACTTTGTATTGTGGATAGCTATTGTTATATAAATATGGTTGAAAGTGTATAATTCCATTGATGAGTTTTTTTTAGCACAATTCCAGTCAAATTTATATCAATTAAAATGTTAGTTGAAAACTGTCAACAGGATTTTTTATTATTACCAAAATATGCTAAAGTTCTAATATCTCATTTAAAAGTTATTTGATAAATACAGCTGTTTAAGCTCTATACAAGATCAAGAAATAAATGTCATTTCTAATCTTTCATTGCTTACAAAATAAGCTTTCATAACAGAATCATCAGTCTCTTGCTAACTAAATATCAAGAAATTTGGAAAATTCTACAGTTCTTCATAACAAAGCTCGGTTCCATCTACACCACTAGCCATCAAAATTGTTACACCAGGAAGAAATGCAGATAACAAAATGATATTTATTGGACAAATATATTACACTGGAAATAACAAGCAATTAAATTTTCAAAATATTTGGGTGCATAGATCCTGAGAAATCAATATCCAGAACAAACACCTCAGGCATCAATAACAGCACTTATATGCCTGGGCATTGAATCAAACAGAGATTGGATAGCTTGTACAGGTACAGATGCCCATGTAGCTTCAACACAATGCCACAGCTCATGAACCGTAGTGACGGGTGTATCGTGACAAGCCAGTCACTTGGCAACCATGGACCAGACGTTTTCTATTGGCAAGAGATCTGGTGAACATACAGGTTGAACATTTTCCGTAGGCAAAAGCCAAACATTTTCCGAATCAGGAAGGCCTGTACAATACTGGCAACATGTCGTCATGCATTATCCTGTTGAAACCATAGGGTTTCACAGGGTTCAAATAAAAGGTAGAGTCATTGGCCATAACATACCAGAAATGTAGCACGCACTGTTCAAAAAGCCGTCAATGCAAACAAGAGGTGACCGAGACGTGTATTCAATAGCACCCCTTAGCCTCATGCCAGGTGATGGGCCAATATATCAATGATCAATGTGTGTTCACCAAATGCCGTTTAACATGGATGCGGCCATCTTGATGCTGTAAACAGAACCTCGAATCATCTGAAAAAATGATGTCTCACCATTCGTGTGCCCAGGTTCGCCATTGATCTTTCCATTGAAGATGCTCCTGTCTGTGATGCAACATCAAGGGTAATCACTGCCATGGTCTCCAAACTGAGAGTCCATGCTGCTGCAAATGTCATCAAACTGTTTGTGCGGACATGCAAATGACCCAATTTTTGACTCAGGGCTCATAATGTGGCTGCACGACCCATTAAGGCCATGCAAGTAACATACCTCTTTTCTCGGCTGCTAGTGATAAGGGGCCATTGAGATCCAGCACAGTGTTCTGTATTATTGTACTGAACCCATCGATTCCATATTCTGCTGACAGTCATTGGATTTCAACCGACACGAGCAGCAATACTGTGATATGATAACCAATCCCAATATGCTAGAATTCGACCTTTATCGAAGTCAGAAACATGCTGGTACAGATTTCTGCTTCTTACATGAGGCATCACAACAACTTTTCATCAGGCAACAATGTTCAAATGCAATTCGTATATGAGAAACCGGTTGAATAATTTCCTCATTTAAATTCATTGTAGGTGTCACTACCAGCAAACCTGCTTTATCTAAATACATTGAAGCTAATCATTTGCATATAACAGTGCCTTCTTCCTGTCCATTAAATTTCATTTCTGTAGCAAGTCGCCTTCTTTGTGTAGCAATTTTAATGCCTAAAAGTGTAGTCATTTTCCTACTGCTGATAAGAAGTGGCCTTAATTTGAATAGATATGAGCTTTCAGACTTTTTGCTTTCTCCACATAATTTTCGGCAATGCTGTGATACAATTTTTATTTCAGTGCAATGCTAAAAATGGAGAACAAAACTATTCATTTGCATCATATTATATTCTCTTATTTCCGGAAAAGTAAAAATGCTAGTCAAATTGCTAGTAAAACTTGTGCAGTATATGGAAAAATTGTTTGAGATTACATAGTTTAAAGATGATTTGAGAAGTTTAAACAAGGATGACACCTACTCTAGATGATCATCATTCATAAAAGAAAACATCTTTTTGAAAATATCGCCAGAGTTATGTGCTACACAGTACAATAGCTACGCATAGACTAAATATTCCAAAGAGTACAGTGTACGATCACTTGAAGAATGATTATGTAAGCTGATGTGATGTATGGGTATCCTGTATTGCCAAATACAGTCAAATGTTGTTTATATACTATCAAATAGCACCTTAAAATCATCTCTAGAAAAAACTTGTCGATTTTTATAAAAAAGAGATTTTCCAGCTATCAGAAAGATTGCAAAAAGTCAGAACAAGATGGTGCTTATTTTAATCAACAAAATTTTATTATGTTTCTGTACTACTTTGTTATTTATTATTGAAAAACTGCAGCACTTTCCAGATGACACAATATTTTAAATAACCATTGCTTCTAAATTTGTATCCTTTTTTACCTATGTGTTTCAGGGATAGATCGTTCAATTTCATTGTAATATTTATGACCATTCCTTCTTCCTTTATGATTAACAGTCTTTTATATCTTAATATATATATATATATATAATTTTTGTTATTAGTTTAAAAGGAGTCATCAAGAACAACTTGCATTTCACATTTGAATTGAATTGCATAGAAGAAAATAAATTAAAAATTTTCCTTTTGAAAACAAATTGAAGGCACACAGTTATTCAAACAAAAACAACAGAACAAGTTATTATAAATGAAGTTAAATACAAATATCCTTTAATTTAAAAATTATCAACTCTTGGTACAGAATTTTATCACTCATTCCAAAATACTTGGTACTTTCATATTAGCCATATGAATCCCCAAAAATTTTATGTTTTATGGCAACATATTTCATGAGAAAAAGACAGGCTGCAGATGAAAGACATGTTTGAAGTCATCCTAAGGACAATCAGTAAACATTTTATGGGGCACACTAAAATTTACCAAAGTCCCCAAAGATATACAATTAATACAAAAACATCAATACTTGTTTCTTGCTCAATAAAACTTCCTTTTGGTTATCTATTATTCTGGAATATGATATAATATGCAGTGTCTCAACTACTGAGTTCGGTTCTGTGCTTAATAAGTTGAAAATCAAACTTATAAATCTCACATTTGTTGATACTATTTCCATTCAAATGGGATTTTTAATTCCTTTTATTTTTTTTAATAAGAAAAAATTATAAATTGTGAAAATAATTAGAATATGCATAAATGCAGCTTTATATATACATATCTGAACCCTCGAGAAATATATTCAAAACCTTATATACATGTGTGTGCATGTATATATATATATATATATATATATATACACATGCTCTGTCACAAAAAGTATATGCACCCAGAAGGAAATGAGCTACCATCATGAAGCTTAACGTATTTGTAGGGTATGAGGCGATAAGCAAATGATTACAAATTCAGAAGAACAGATTGTTTTATTAAGAAGATATGGCATAAAAAAGGTTACAAATCAATTGCTAGTAAATAGACCTCAGGCAACTATACAAGCCAAAATACAGCTGGACATCACCTATGATATGCACGAGGTGATGTGGCATAAGGTCACCTATGATCTTTTGCAGAACATTATGGCATAATCTTTGCAACTGGGCAGTTAATTCACCAAGATTCCGAGATGGCTGTAGTTGCCTTTCAAGCACCTCACAGAAGTGCTCTATTGGAGAGAGTTCTGGTGACCTGACAGGCCAAGGACCAGCATCAACGTCTTTAAGTACATCATACCTTTAAAGACATTGTTGAGAGAGTCGCGCAGTATGTGGACGAGCGTTGTCTTGCTGATAAATGGCACCTGTGTGACTTGATAGTATAGGCAGAACAGGCATTAAAATTTCATCCATGTAACTATGTGCCATCAAAGTGCATTGAAGGATGACTAGAGGTGATCATGTGTCTCCCCAAAAAAATTGCTCCCCACACTGTCACATCATTTGTAATTGTTGTATGCCTATCTGCAACAAATGCCAGATTGGACTGGTGGCCTCCCCACTCCTATGCGCTGGTTATGAATACTGAGATTGAATCGGGATTCATCGCTGAAGATTACACGTCTCCAGTCGTCACATTCCAGCTTGTCGAAGTTTAGCAAAAATCTGACACTGCCTCTGATGGGGTCAGTGGTGGGTGTCTTAATGGTCATCAGCTCCTTATACCTGCATTAGCCAGTCATCTTCGAATGGTTTTCCTTGAAACCTTCGGATGTCTGAATGGTGGTATATGACGTCGAACTGATTCTAGCGATGTTTTTGGTGAGAACATGACCATTCTTATGATTGCACAATCATCACATACGTTATGCCCTGACCCTCCACGACAGTAGACTATCCCTTCTAATATCCATTGTTGCCAATACCAAGCAATTACCATATCCCTCCAACTGAGGTGGCTACCAATATACCTGTTGTAACTACCTGCTTCTCTGAGGCCCACTACATGCCCCCTCTCAGTAAGACAATTATATGTACAGTCTGTCACCAGTTAAGTCTCCGACACATTTCTAGTCACAATACTGACCCATCCAAATTGATAGATTTGTTTGAATAACCTTATGGCACAAACACAATCATGCTTTTAAACTCTTCCAACAGCACATCACATATGCACATAACAAGCTTACCCTTGTCTCATTAAGGTCGAAATTTTGATCATTTGCATATCTCTTACCAGGCTACATTCTAGCCAAGTTTTGTGATAGTAGCTTGATTTCTTCTGGGTGCATATATTTTTTTTTTTGTGACCATGTATTTTAGTACTTAATGGTTATAGGAACCATGGGTTAGTGACTGCTTTTTCCACGTTGTTGCCATAACAAATGTCAGTGATATCAATCTAAAATTAATGTGATGTTGACACTATCACACAAAAGTAAATTTGGCAAACAATAAAGTGTAAGGTTTCTTCTGTAAGCAGAATCCTATCATCCCTAGAACCAATTTATCAAATGAAGATCAACAGTAAGCCAACAATCAATGACATTACACCTCCAAATGACACTTCTCTTCTTTTATCCACAATGGGTAATAATTAAGTCAAAAATGCTATCATAGTAAAATATCCTTCTTGTTTAAAAAAGTTTTCATGTATTCTTCCTTCATTGGCAACTTCCAAATTAACATCATTTAGCAAAATCTTAGGATAATTTTTCTATTAGTGAACAGAACAGAAAGAATATGGCAGTAAAAATTGACAATACTTGAAAATAGTGCTTAGAGTATCAGCTACTGGTATAAGCCAGAGTTTGGTGTTTTTTATAAGTTGCCATGTTAGGCTTTATGGTCTCTATAGCCAATTACACATACTTGATTACCTTTGCATATTACAGTACGCGATCCAAATGTACAACATTGTCCTAGAAAATTCATAATTAACATACTGAATTAATAATGGCAAGACATATTGCTTGCAAATTACAGAGTTATAGCTTTGATATCCTTTTATTTTAAAATTTTATGCATTTAATGAACTTGGTGCTCAATCAACAAGATGATATATTACAAACTCTAAAAGCAGGATATGGATGATTAAAAACAGCACTTGTGATGATTTTAATCAATATATCTTGGTACTGAATTGATTGATTATTTATTTACTAACATCATACTCAGAAGCTATGCTAGAGTTGCTAGCAACATAAGTTGCAATTTCAAACCACACACAAGTGACGAGGATGATATCTGAGTTGGCACCTTCCTCTCCAAACTTCCACACCATAATAATTTTGAATGTCTACTACATGGTAAATAGATTGATCGTGAATTTAACGTCCTAATTCTAGATTGTACCCCTGATTTCTTGCCTCTCATGTTGGCTCCGTTATCATAGGCCTGCCCCCGCATATCTAGCAAATTTAGCCCCAATTTTCTAAAGTTTCTCAACTATTAAATTTTAAAGTTCTTTTCCAGTTGAAAGATCAACTGGAAGGAAACCTAAAAAACTCTCATTAATTTCAACGGTAACTTCATTAGAATTAAATTTTTCAATACATACGTATCTTACCAAAAATGTCATTTGCTCGATCTTACTGGCATCAGGGGTGCAATCTAAAATTATCGAATAATATTTGGCTTGTTTAATTTTATGAACAATTTGTAGTTTAATGTTCTCATGTAAAAGAGAAATTATTTCGTCCTGAATATTTTTCCCTAGATAATGTATTTTAGTTTATTGATTTTTTTAACACGCTTCGAAAATGTTCCTCCATTATTGGATCAAATTTAGCAAGTGATTAAATTATTTGCAAA
Organism: Trichonephila inaurata madagascariensis; assembly: GCA_019973955.1. NCBI lineage: Eukaryota > Metazoa > Arthropoda > Arachnida > Araneae > Nephilidae > Trichonephila > Trichonephila inaurata. Next base: position 289,740 of record BMAV01004085.1, read on the forward strand.
AAATTACCAAAATTGGAATCGTATAGTTTATCACTCTTACCCCGAAGGGCTAAACAATTTTAGGCAAGCATTTTTAATGTTGCCACAATGCGTTGAAGCTACGTAATACAATTTTTATTTTTTTAAGCGACACAATTGTTACAAACTTTACTAGCAATGGTAATGGTCGACTTTTCAATTCAAACTAAAACAAAATAATTATGTTCCACGTTTCCAATGTGTAAATGTTTATATTTTAGAAAATAGTTTTATCCAAATTTTTTCGTAACAAAAAAAAGTATTTTTCAAATTCAGTCCAAATGCCGCCCCGGACATGGGTCTGGTTTGTCCGTCCCTAGAGCCGCCCCTGAAGATATTGACCTTTTAATATTTATCACAAAATGAAATGGAAACTCAAAGTTGGTTTAAAAAAAATTCTGCATCTAAATGAAAACATAAATAAAAAAGAGTGCACAATAAGGTGTTCCTTGGATTCGGTTATATTTTATAGATCTCATGGTGCAATAATTTCACTCTGGCAAACTGTATAGTTTAGTAACACAGATACAATGAAATGTGGTCTTATTCTGATAAAAGATAACATGTTCTCTATACTAGATTGGTATTCTTTATTTGAAGTTGGTAGATGTTTTTAAAGATGATTTTTTACATTAAACATTTCATTGTTCTTGTTGAAAAACTTTACTAAGATTTCAGTTTTCATATTCCTTGTGAATTTTTATCATTCTTCTTTTTTCAGAGATAAGTTTCAATCCTTCTTGCAGAACAGCGTATGAATGAATTAATGAATATTAATGTCGCACTGTTCAGCTACACGAGGGCTTTTGGCAACGGACCACATAATTTTGAACCATGGTCAAGTGACGTGGACGACACCTGAGCTTGCACCCCCTGTCCTAACTACCACACCACCCCAACGGGAGGACGTTTGAGCTCTCGACAAATTTAACGTGCATCGCTCCCCTACACAGCGGGTCTTTAGTGGTACTGGGCTCGAACTCGTACAAGGTCAGCCACAATCCAATGCCTTAACCACTCAGCTACTGCGGCCACTCCAGAACAGCATAACAGCACAACTTATATTTCTTTTCTAAAACTATTTTTGGAGCACAAGGAAAAAATACCTGAGATACAATGACACATAGCTCAAGGTTTGCTTTTGAATATTGAATGTTTAGTTTACAGAGATGGGGCAAATGTTTTATTGATAAGGATTCAATTAATGAAATTATTTGGAAATATCACAAGAAAAGAATGAATAAGCATATTGCGAAGTTTGTGAAAAAGAATACATGAAGCAAGTAAATTAGCTACAGAGGTGCACACAGACTTCTTTATAGGAAGGGTTCCATTTTTAAAAAAGTATAAATAAAAGCACTAAGATGTAATTCTTTTGTTGAAAATTTAAAATCTGCTGGTCCATGTGGGAAGGGTTTGAACTCTCAATCTCCACTCTTGTATATGCCACTGATTAACTATCATCCAGATTTTAGAGAATAAATAAAAAGGTTAAAAAAGCCAATAAAGATTTCATTTCTTTAGAGATTACTCAGAGAGAAATACCATGAAGAAAGAACTCCGTAAGTACAATCCCTTCATGTGAAATTCAATTCTATTCCAAGTTTCCATATTCATATGCAAAAGGATATTCTAAACCAGCAATTTAATAAGCAGTAACCTGTCTTTCGCAATGATTTTTATTTTTCCTCAAAAGAATTAGAATATCAGAAAGTTTGGTTATTAAAAATAATATATTTCTTATTTCTTAGTGTCAAAATTTTTCAATAATTTACTTAAATCCAATAACTCTATTTTAGAAATGTGAAATTCGTATTTTGTAATGTTATTTTGTTTGGAATTTTCTATTTTGCTATTTATGAACAACTAACAATAATTTGGTGATCACTTTTAGTAGTAGACCAAAAAAAAAAATGCCAACTTTGTCAAACGACACCCTATTCCTACACTTTAACCTATAAAAAGCACTAAAAATTGGTTGTTTCAAAACTGAAAGCCCAACTTTAAAATTCCTTTCAAAATTATCAGTAATTTTTACAAATGTCCTCCAATTATATAAATATGATAACAAGCTTTTTTGATTTAAAATAAATATTTCAATATTTATAGAGGTAAAATGTATAAGAGCAATTGAAAAAAAAAAAAAAATTAAACACTCACACACAACTGTTTAAAAAATTCCACACTAATAATACATTAGAATGTAAAGGCCGTATCACACGTATATTTTTCATGCAATTTTTTCGTCCAATTTTTGGCCGAATCTGAGGGAGAAGGGTTGCCGTAAACAAAACGACACGCTCTGACGTCAGCCGCACTCTATCTCCACATTGAAAAATTACTTGCCGATTTTTCTGCTTCGTAAAATGAACATCCAAAATTAATTAATTGGGTGTAAACTAAAAATAGAGCACCATTCTATTTAAAATATTATAAGCCGTTAAAATATTATACACCATTAAAATATTATACGGCATATCTGTAGTGTTAGACAAAACCGGAGCCGCTGTCTTGTTTATGACGTAAGGGCGCCGAAGAACCCCATTGGCTGGAATTTCAAGCAATTTTATTTGGAACAACTTTTTGAGCTCGCTAGCAAAAAATTGTTCTAAAGCGGTTGCTATGGCAACTGAGTAAAAATTGCACAAATTGAACGAAAAATTGCTTGAAACGTGTACATGTGATACGGCCTTAATGCTTGAAGAGGATAAAAGAGAATTTTAAATTTATTTGCAGAAGGTAGAATCTTGCATAAAATAAAGATTGTCAGTAAAATGAATGCTCAATGAATTACTTTATGTCAACAGCTTTGGTTAAGTAAAAATTTCAGGAAACGCTCTTTGATTGTAAACAGAGACAGAAGACTAAAATTTACAAAAGAATACATTTTAAAATTAAATGCTTTGGAATGAGGTTCTATTAAACAATAAATGCCTGTTTAATATTATTGATAGTAAGGCAGATCAAAGAATGTGATGAGAGACGCATCCAAAGCTCTACCTAAAGAATACAATTTCAATCCTGAAACACAGGTGGGTGGCTGTATTGTTTTTTAGAGTAATTTGACAAATTATTGTCAATGTATTGGATAAAAGTTCTAATACAGAAAAACAAGCTGTTGGTGCAATTTGGTATCATATATATATATATATATTCTTCTATTACCAAAGGTGCGAACTAAACTAGGATCAGTAATGGCTGGGGATGTAAAGAGGCTCTCTACAAGAGCTGAAATACTTGTAATAACAGGCACAATATGGGTTAAAAGTGTCTTAAATTTTCTAGAAACATTTCTGAAGAAGTGAGTTATAAAATTATCAAATTGGGTCAAATTTTGCTTTTTAGCAAAATACTGATTCTAAACAACATACAAGCATGCATCTTAAAGTGATTATTATGAAATTGCTTATGTCAATTGAAAATACTCACACAACCTTCTGATCTTAATCTGATTGAAACTGTTTGGTCTCATGAAAGAAGGTAACCTAGAAGAATTGCACAACAAATAAGGAAAACTTGAAAATTAAATTGCAAGAGGAATGGGAAATACTCCTTCTGGTGAAACAGGTAAAAATTTCTTATTTTAGCCAAAATGATAAAAATATAGTAATATTGAAACTTAAATTTATGAATACTATTTAGTTCAGGTCTATTTTTCTAATCAAAACACAATTTTACATCGCAAAAGTAGTTGTAGCCTCAATTTTAGGACTGACTGTATATACAATATTCAAATTATTTTTACATTTATAGAAATAAAATTTTCACCAGTAAAAATAATCAAAATCTTATTTCGGTTAATATTTTTAAAATATAAATTTTAAAAAATTGACAGTATAGCTGCAAAGACATGTATGAAATAAATTATTTATATTTAGGAAAACCAGTCCTCTAAGAAAGGAATCATTAAACCATGCTCACATATTTGTGTGGTAATTGAAATAATGTACTTCATGTACTTCCTTGAAGGTACACAAAAAAGAGCAATTTATTACTGCTGCAATCTTCTAAAACACACATATCAATTTTTAATTTAAATCACCAAAACTTATTCTAAATTCTTTAAAAACATTTAGAGAATATTTAAAAATAAACCAAAATTTCTGATTCAAAGAACATTTAACAGAAAATTAAACATTCCAATTCATTTTCCACATTAACTCAGGTACTGAAATTATTTTAACAGCTAAAATGTAAAAAAAAAAAGGCTCCTTGCATTTGGCGATATTTATCTAGATGCCAGAATGAATTCGGATCTTCATTACTTCGCGGCTTCGCTTTCATTACTTTCGAAACACCTCTCACTCAAGTAGTTTGGCAACTGATTCTGGTCGCCAAAAAATTGGCTTCGCTGAGTGCCCCCCCCCTACTCTACACTTTAACCAAAGTATGAATTACATCCTATAATAATAGTAAAAAAATTAAAAACGAATATATTATAACAATACAATGCCATTTTCAATAAGTACTATCTCACTAGTTTCTACACTTATTATTTCTCTCTTTAAAACTCTGAGTGATTTTTTTACAACATTTTTAGAGAAGATAAAATATAAGTTCTCAAAAAAAAAGATCAAAATCATAAATAATAGTTTTAAAACGAATTTGATATTAATTACATAGGGAATTTCAAAATCAAATCAAATGTACCTTCTGCTTCATGGCTAAGTACTTGTGCTGAAAAAGTGTGGTAGAAATTACTTTACAAAGTAATGTGTAAAAGTAACGCGTTTCTTAATTAACACACAGAAAAAAAAATTCATTTCTTGCTTTTCCTGCAGATGAAATTCATGAAAATTCTTACTAGCAACAGCTCTACACGCATCTGTTGACAAAACAAGATTTTTTTTTTTAATCTAAGAGAAATCTGGCAATCTCATGTTGTATACGTACTTTGCCAGTGTTAACGTACTTAAATAATATATTTTTTTTATTTGATTTAATTTGCCAGAGGATGTACAGCACACAAAATTAAACTAATTGAATGCAGTTATGCTTCAGTTAAAAATATTAGTAATTATGAGGAAATGATGCGAGAATATGGATAGATGAGGAGAATAGTAAGGTGCAACTGATTCTTCGCTTTCTTTTGCAAATTACGATTGATTGATTAACTACTGTATACCTAACACAGAAGCAAAATGAGGGCAGTTAGAAACAGACCTACGTAATTCTGAATCTCGGTCGAGGGACAAAAATAACAATTGACCTGTCATCTCCCTCTCTAAACTTCCTCTTTCAGTTTTAAAAGATTTCTCATTCATCAATCCCCTACAAAATGGATCTTCAGGGCTCCAAGACTGACTACTTAGACAAATTATTAGATTCTGTTCATCTAAGGTGAGCTGATTTGTTATTTCCTTAAAAGATTTCAAGATACTGAATCAATGGAATACACAGTACATGAAAGCGTCAAGGTGTAATCCCTATAGTAAGAATTAAAAATTTATGAATGGAGTTTCGAACCCCCGATATAATCCTAGTGTAGATTGAAACATTTTCTAGAAAATGAGGAAAACTGTATATATGTGTGTGTGCAAATTACTATACAGAAAACTGCATGTGAGAATGAATTTTCTTTTATGTTGACTTTTTAACACCCGCCGACTGGGTGGCGTGGTTGGTTTGTCACTGGCCTTCTGCACTCAAGGTTGCGGATTCGACACCGGCCCAAGTCGGTGGATTTTTATCATGCAGAAAATCGACAGTGACCATGTCGTATGTAAAAGATCCCTAGAGTGTCTGTTTGGCTTGGGTGCTCTTGGCAAAATTAAATCCTAGTACAGGTTCGCATCGTCAGAGCTCAGGTGCCTCCCTCTAGGAAGGAAACTGGGTGTCAAAATTGCCTACGGTGATTGGTATCAGCCTTATATGGTGCCGCACTAAAAGGAGATACCAGTTTCTGGGGAATCAACTTGGTCTGCAATGGTAAAACACCAATCCGCAGCTCATTAGAAAAAATATATAAAGAGATAGATAGATATATATACAAATGTTGAAAACTGTATACTATTATCTCAAATTTTCTTCCCCATTTGGCTTATGGGCTTCATTAAAATATTTGTGAAAACGCAGGTATCAATTATAATTTATTATTATTATTATTATTTTTTGTTGTTATTTAAATTCGCTTTATGGGTAGTTTCTGCTATTAAGAAAAAATGAAATTGCCTTCTTTATTCGTTTATAATAATAAATAAAAGGCTTTCAACAATGAAACATAAAAGTGCACCATCTTTTATACATTATTTATATTTTTTAGTTTAACGAAATTTGGTAAGCGCGTTTATACATCTGAAAGATGATGTTCATAGCAATGCGTTCGTAGAAAATACATTGATAATCAATACTTGCAATTATTATTTAAATAGGTAAACTAATATTTACTCTTATGTTTTATGTACATGAAACACAATTCAATGATTACTTTACTAATCTTTTTTAATTTCCTGCAAGTATGTTTGGTTTAATAACAAAAAGTATTAAAAAAAAAATGCATCAGAGAAGCTCCGTAGGCGATGAACGATGTCTCCTTACTAGTAGTAACGTCACAAATCAGTACTAAGGCCTTGTATAAACAGGAAGTGTTGGCATTATTCACACTGTACGAACTGGTAGAAATCGGTTACTTCAAGGACATCTCCGAGCCAGGCGCTATGTAGCGTTTATTTAACTAACACCAAACCATTACCATATGCGACGCCAGTGAAGTCAATCCAGAGCTCATTGGAGGACGGAGTGGAGATCTGTTGTGCTTTTTGATGAAAGCAGGTTTTTTCTTGGTGGCAGTGATGGCCGTGTATTGGTCAGAACGAGGCCAGGGGAACCAAACTGTTTGCAGCATCTACAACTACAACTGAAGTCATGGTTTCGGGAGAAATTTCCTATGACAGCAGGGGCACTCTCGAGGTTATCCCAAACACACTGATTGGAAACTCGAACGTCAGTTTGGTAATTCAACCTATAGTACTGCTGTTAATGAATAGCATTCAAGGGAATTTTCCAACGTGATAGTGCCCGCTCTCACACCGCTGTTGTAACGTAACGTGCTCAACAGAGTGTTGACTTGTTACCTTTGCATGCGAGACCACCAGATCTGTCTCCATTGAGTCATCATTGGACGACAACTCCAGCATCATCCACAGTCAGCACTGACCATCCCAGTATAAACACAAGCATGGATCTCCATACCACAAGTGACGTTCGGCACCTGTATGATACAATGCATGCACGCTTGCATTCAAAATTCTGGAGGTTACACCGGCCGTTAATGTTACAACATTTCACATTTGAAGCCTTTTTTTTTAGCTTAAATTAACCTGTGAACTTGAAAATTTAATCAATTTGAACATATTAACTAGATAATTGCGTAGTCCAAATTTCATTACTCTAGAATAATTTTTTCTTGGTGATGGGATTTTTTCCCCCGTCAGTGTAATTTTAAAAAGACACGATCATTTTTCTTTTCATTTAATTTACTCTAACATGGTTTAGGGGCATTGGTTGCTCTTGTGGAAAGTGAGAACGAAATTCAGATATTTAATAATAGTTCAAGTTCTAAGATCAATCTTAACAAAAATCTAGGAAATAATTTTTAAACTAAGCATATCAAAACATGGACTAAAATTTAAAATGATCACATATTAATATTTGCGTAGACTTTTAAAATTATATATTAAGAACTTGCAAAACAAAACAGTTGTATAAATAAAAAAGGTTTATATGTGATTAAAAAGTTAAAAAACCGCAATATATTTCTGAAGGCATTTCCACCTTCAAAAAACATTACTACAGCATGAGAATCTTTATTGGGATTCAGTACAGCAAGTATGACAGGTCTTTATTTTAAAAAAAATAATTTCTGTTAATCTCAGCATTTAATAAAGCATTACATACAAATAGCCGTGAAGAGTTTAATATTATTTCACAAATAGCATTCTGCTCTCATTTATTTTAATTATTTTCTAAAACAAGAGATAATGCATACAATTTTTAAAACACGTTTCTTAATTTCATATTACATGGTTTAAAAGAACATGAAACATAACTCCTTTTTTACTATATAAATATAGCATCTATTTTGCGTGGTTTTACACGATATTTCATGAAGCGTATCAAACGTGAAAAAAATAAAATCGGATGTATTATGATCCCTATTTTACAGCAGTATAAAAACATAATGAAAAAAAAAAAAAAAAAATTTTTACCATTACATTCTAAATAAGCCAAACTTGTTTATTACCAAAAAAGAGCAATTTTATTGCAATATTTTTATTTTTCTTAATTTTACGTTTAAAAACACCACTGACAAGCAACTGGGATATGATCTCCTATTTTCAGCAGTTCACTGCTCGAAGAATCCCAACGTTATCGATGGCATTTACAAACTGTGTTGGGGTGAAGCGAGTGAACTATTTTTTCTGGCGGAACGATAACTGTGTGACCCGCCCACGCGAGGTTTTCCCGCTTCACTCCCACGCATTCCTTCTACGGGGTTCACTAGCTGACTGGACGCTGTGCGCTTTTGATCAGACTTACTGTGTGCTGTTTCCGTAATCGTTATTTTCATATTTGTATGTAAATAAATGTTCTGTCCAGAGACACCTGAGTGGAAGTAATTTCACAAAAGAACAACAAGTGGTTACAGAGCCTGGCTAGTCTGTGTGATGTGTTAGTTGACTTTGTGAACGTTTAAAGCTTTCTACCTACAATGGATAAAATAACAATTCCCTATTTAAACAGAACGAACTATTTTATTTAGGAGCTTAAGATGAAAGCTGCCCTTAGCTTAAAGAGATTAGACTCTCTAATCTTAAACGAAAGACCTGAAGATCTTAACCGTAAGGATGACATGGAGTGGCAGTCAAAAAATTTAGACGCCACATCCTATATTAAGCTACCGCTCTCCGACGAACAAGCATTGAAATTTGCGGCGGAAGACAACGCGAAAGTGCTGTGGGAGAAAATAAGAGCGACTTTCATCGGCCGAGGCGAAGACCGAAAAATTGACGCGGGCAATGAACTCAAGAACATTGTCATGAAAAACGGTGAAACTGTAGGGGATTATATTGCAAGAGCGTGGGGGATATCGACTAAGTGTCACTCCCTAGGATTGGACGTGTCGCCGAGGGAATTAGTCTACCATACCGTTAGAGGATTGAATGGAAAATTCTCTAAAGTGCGCGATATTTTAAAAACTCAAAGAGACAAATCCATGGAGGAAGTTCTTCAAATTCTAAGGGAAGAAGAAACAACTTTCAACTTACCAATTAAAACTCGTATGGATTGGATTAATGCTGAAGCATTTTATTCCAGGAGAAAAAATGGAAAAAAAACGAGACTTTGCTACATTTGTAGAAAAGCCAATCACCAGGCAAAGAATTGTTACTATAGAAACAAGAACTCTCCAAGTACAAGCCAAAGGAATATAACACAAAGAAACAATTCGTCTAGAAACCATCATGTATTTACAGCTTCCCATCGAGAAGAAAAACTATGTGACAATACCTGGATCCTGGATAATGGTGCATCCTGTCATATGGCTAAAGAATCTGTGTGGTTTAAAAATATTATTCCAGAAGTTATGGACATTTATTTAGCCGATAAGAACACTAAGATGGTGAGCCAAGGAACTGGAAGCGTTTCAGCTAAAACTGTGAGTACAAAACACTGTAATTCTACTAATATAACAATTACTAATGTCAGTTATGTTCCTCAATTAAAATGTAATTTATTGTCTGTGTAACATATTTAATGGATAAAGGTTGTAAGACAGTGCTCCTCAAACTTTCAGTACTGGCGACCCAATTTTCAATCACAATTTTTATCGCGCCCCCCTTATACAATAATAATGTATTGAATGCAACACTATATATATATATATATATAATGCACTTTGACTAAAACTACAATACGATCTTAATTATAAACCATACATCTTCCCAAGGTAAGTGTTAAATTTTGTATATGTTACTTTTAAGTAATATATATTTTAAGTAAATTATATATATATATACTTTTAAGTAATAGGATAATTATTATGCTATTTTTCTTTCGCTAATTTTTAAATTAGAACAGATTGAAAAATGATATTTAATTAAAGATTTATTCCCTTCATCATCCATTTCTATAGGTACAAATATCATTAGAAAAATAATCTAGTCTATGTTGCTCTCTATCATATACATCACATCTGGCAAAAATTCTGGCGAAGGTTTGCGTGAGTCTGGCCAACCTGTCGGACGTCTGCGCAAAACATGTAAAAAAGCTGTACCTGGTACAATTCCATTCAGTTTGGGTCAAATCGATACTTCTATAGCTACCGAATCTGTCTTGAATGTACATTTTATAATTTACGCGTTAGTTGTAAATCACGGTATTAAGTATTTACGGCAGTAGATTAAAACAAAATCATATATATATATTTAAGTCCTAGAGAACAATCGATGATAATAAGGTATCAACAAGTACACAGAAGAATATGGTTCCGAAAATTAAATCAAGGATATATTTTAAAGAATACTTAAATTTTGGATTTACTATTACTATTACTGAAAAACTCTGGGTAAAACTTACATGTGTACTTACTATGTGTTAAAACTTACAAATCTGAAGAACAACATGCGGAAGTTGTTTTTAAAACCATAGAAAATCATTTAGTCATGTTGGCATGGAATTTTAAAAAGTATTTTCTTGCTGATGACAACTTGATAGCAAGTTACGAGTGGGTTAGGGATTCATTTCACAATACTTCAGAAGGGCTCTCAATTGCCGAAGAAGAAATATTCATAGATTTCACATCCAGTGACATAGTTAAATGGAAATTTTGAAGCTCTTTGAATTTTGGGCAGAGGTAGATGATGAATTTTCTGCACTGAAAACAAAAGCATTTCGTTCGATTTTTGAAATATATATCGTAGAAGTGGGGGGCAACAGAGGGGAGCAATTTTAAGAAAAAACGCCGATAATTATTTTAATTGGTGGTAACTCTGAAAATAATGTGAATTTTTCAAAAATTCTAGTTGAGCCTCTGTAGAGAGGTCTAAGCTATATACAGGCAAAATATTATTATAATAGAATCATTTTTCGCAAAAGGAGAACATTTTGAAAAAAGATTATTCTAAGTTAATTTTTTGCCAAAATATTGTATTTAAATAATTTTTTTTGTCAAAGTGTCCTTAAAACAATTTTATCCATGTATTCTAATCTAAGTGACACTAAATATCATGAAAATTATCCATTTATGCGCTTTTTTAAAATCACGGTTCCCCGAACGTAGTCGGATACCTTAATGTTAAATAATGAAAAAGAATGTAAAATTCAAATAAACAATAATTGTGTTATTTTTAATATTTAAAGCGAGAAAACTTCAAAATGTCTTAGCCCGGGATCAAGTGTGCACTCGATACTAACGTTAATGTTCCCGCGGAGTGACTCACCCCAATCCTTTTTCTTATAATTATTTTTACTATATACAATAAAAATCACAATTTCAGTGAATAATTTAACTAAGAGAAAATATACTTACCTATTTCAAGAACTTTTCAATTAGTCTTTGAAAATTTGAGAAGAAATCCAGTAAAACAGAACTAAATTGTTTCAAATGTGCGTGACTTTAATAAAGGACACAAATCACAGACACTTTTCGTTAACATTCAGTTCAGTGTATTCAATATAAAATAATATGGATATTAGTTCTAAAAGAGAATTGTGTTCAACGTTTTTCATTATGCATTATATGTTTCAGAATACTAATAAAAATACATCTTGCCAAATAATTCTTCAAAGTGCTCAACATATCATAAAACTCTTTCACATGGAAAAAGGCGAAACAGAAATATATTATTTACAACTTCCCTAAAAAAGGGATGGAGATAACCATACCAGTAAGTTCGAGGTCAGCTAAAGTAATATATTAGGTTAAAAGAAACGTATTAAAAAAATCTCTCATCGTGGAATTACAGTACAGCAAACAAAATATTTTTTTAATTTGGTTATAGGATCAAAGATAGCTAAAGATCGTTTGAAGTAGAATCTTTTATTTTTGATGATGTAATTTTGCCAGGTTATATATATAAATCATATCAGTGTAAATCTGTGCTTTTTTATTATGTCAGAAAGTATTTTGTTATGTTTAATTCCAGTAAATTAATTTTTTTAACCTTTTATTTTCGATATGCTCGCGCTCCCCACATTGTGTTATCGCGCCCCCCTAGGGGGCGCGCCCCACAGTTTGAGAAACACTGTTGTAAGATTAAATCAGAAAATAATTGTGTATTGATATATGATAAAAATGATAAGTTAATAACTAAAGCATTTAAAAATAATGGTAGATTAGAAATTAAATTAGAACCTATGTATAATTCTGAGTGTTATATTTCTGACCAATCTACTAATAATTATGAAATTTGGCATAACAGGTTATGTCATTTAAATTGTAAATATATGCTTAAAATGAAAGATTATATTGATAATGTAAATAATTTCACATGTGAAACTTGTGATATATAAGTAAGGTAACCAGAAAAACTCATCATAGTATTGATATAAGTCAGAGCTCACAAATTCTTGAGTTGCTCCATGCCGACCTGTGCGGTCCAATTAATATCGAATCGTATGGTGGTGCAAAATATTTTATGGTAATTGTAGATGATTTTTCTGGCATGTACTTTACTTATTTCTTAAAAAATAAATATGAAGTGTTTGATATATTTTCTCAATTTAAAGCCAAATATGAAAATTTAACTGATAAAAGGATTAAAAAGATAAGAACTGATAATGGATTAGAATTTGTAAATGAACAACTAGATACTTACCTGGCTAATTCAGGAATATTTCATGAAAAAACAATTCCATTTAATAGTGAATCAAATGGCAAGGCAGAAAGAGCCAACCGCGTTCTTCTAGAAAGAGCTAGATCATTATTATATGAAAGTAAGCTTCCTTTAAAATTTTGGGCTGAAGCTATTAATTGTAGTACTCAAATATCTAATATTACACCACGAAAAGGGAAAGAAAAAATCCCATTAGAAATTTGGACAGGTAATAAACCGAATTTAAATTATCTCAAAAAATTTGGCTGTGTGGCCTATTTTCACGTTCCGAAAGTACTGAGAAATAAATTTCAAGTTACAGCAAGACGTGGAATTATGCCAGGATATGCTAGAGAAAGGAGGGAATATCGCATTTATGATATTAAAAATCAAAAAAATAATTGTGGAGAGATCAGTTATAAATTCAATGAATCTTTAAAAGGTAGTAATTATTTAGGAGAGATTGAAAATGAAGCATGGGATATTGACTCGTTTTTTGAAGTCTCTCCCGAAAGAAGCGAAATTAATCAAAATACAGAAAATGGAGTATTGTCTAATTTTGATATAAATAATGGGTCTGTAGTAATTGAGAATGATAATTCACAATTCCCCTTCAGACTACGTCATCGTCTCAGACAGGCAGAATCCAACTCCCGGTACTTGAATTGAATGATGTACAAAATCAAATCCCTGTTAGAAGATCGGAAAGACTAAAATCTAAGCAGACAGATGTCGGTTCATTTAACGAATAATGTACCAAACTCTCTTATTTTGAGGCAAAAAATAGTACTAATTGGCAAAATTGGAAATTGGCAATGGAGAATGAATTAGATTCGTTAGATAAACATAAAGTTTGGGAAATCGTACAAAAACCTTCGAAATTAAAATTAATAAAAACTAAATGGGTATATAGTTTAAAACAAGATGATGCTGAGAAAAATATAAAATATAAAGCAAGGCTTGTAGCAGCTGGTTTTAATCAAATTAAAAACATAGATTATTCAGAGTCGTATTCACCAGTTGTAAATATTGAATCTTTTCGATTGTTAGTTGCCCTTGCAGCTAAATTAAAATTAAATGTTAATTTCTTTGATGTAAAAACTGCATTCTTATATGGTGATTTGGAGGAGACTGTGTATGTGTTACCACCTCCTGGTTATGAAAAATTAATTGGAGATGACAAAGTTTGTAAATTGAAAAAGAGTATTTATGGTTTGCCACAATCTGGTAGAAACTGGTATATGAAAATAAAGGGTGAATTAGAAAATTTTGGTTTAAAACAATTAGCTTCTGATAATTGTGTTTTTATTAAATCTGATAATCAGTGTTCTTATATTATGTATGTATGTAGATGATTTAGCTATTTTTTGTAACAATGATAAAATGTATGAATATATTGTTAGTAAGATTAAAAATGTATTTGAAGTGGCTGTGTGTGTGTGTGAAAACAAAACTAATAAGTTTTTAGGCATGGAAATTGAAAAATGTGAAAATGGTATTTATTTATCCCAGTGTGACTACATTAATTCATTATTAGTCAAACATAATTTAGAAAATTGTAAAAGTGTCAAAACTTCAATTGTGAAGGGGGAAGACAAAAATTTTCCATCTACAAATGAATTTATTGATATTACTATGTATCAGGAATTAAAAAATTGGTGAACTTTTATATTTAGCTAATAGAACTCGCCCTGATATTTCTTTTGTAACGTCTTATTTATCCCAATTTAATCATAATCCAGAGAAGAGACATTACAATTTGGCTAAACGAGTGTTAAGGTATTTGATGGGCTCAAAAGATAAAATAAATTATTTTATGAAAAAGAATTTGGTATTTTAAATGCTAGTTCAGATGCTAGTTGGGGAAATGCAGAAAATGGAAAATCATTTTCTGGAGGTGTAGTTTTACTTGGTAACTCATTAATTTTATGGAAATGTCGTAAGCAAAAGAGTGTTAGTTTATCAACATGTGAAGCAGAGTTATTTTCTATTTCTGAAATTTATAAAGATATAAATGGACTGTAAATTTGTTAACTGAATTAAAATGTGAACAATTTATAAATAATGCTGTAACTTTATATTCAGATAGTCAAGCAGCAATTCTCAGTGGATTAAGGGTACCCATTCTTCAAATAAATCAAGACATATGAACTTACATTTTCATTTTATAAAGGATTTAATTGAAGATACTGTAATTAAATTAGAATACATCCAAACAGAATTTTTAATTGCAGATTTTCTTACGAAAGCCATGAATGTAGAAAAGTTAGAATATTCAATGCAAAAAATTTCATTACTCTCTTGATTTTATGTCACTATGTTTATTGTTATATTTTATGTGTATTGTGTATGTGTTTATAATATTTGTATTGTTTGTAAAAAAAATAATAAAAAAAAAAATTGTATCACTCCCAGGAGGGGTATGCTGGGGTGAAGCGAGTGAACTATTTTTTCTGGCGGAAGGATAACTGTGTGACCCGCCCACGCGAGGTTTTCCCCGCTTCACTCCCCCGCATTCCTTCTACGGGGTTCACTAGCTGACTGGTCGCTGTGTGCTGTTTCCGTGATCGTTATTTTCGTATTTGTATGTAAATAAATGTGCTGTCCAGAGATACCTGAGTGGAAGTAATTTCACAAAAGAACAACAAACTGAGATGAATCAAGCTTAAAAACCTCTTATGGCCAGGTTCGTATTTTGCAGGGCCAATCCTAGCAGGTGTGCAGCGCGTGCACCGCACTCAGGGAGGGGCGAAATAAGGGGGCGGACGCAGGCCACCAAAAATTCTTTCGATCAAGCAGAAATTTTTGTGAATTTCTCAAAATAAAATTTATAATAAGTTGAATAAATATGCTGAATTTTAAATAGTTATTGAAAAATTAAAATAAGTCCCGATTTCCCTATAGCATAACATAGTTCGGGAAAAATAAGAATGGATTTCAAATTCTGAGGAACATTCCTTCGCATCAGGGGTGTAGCCTGCCTTATCAGGGGGCCAGTATCAATAATACAGGCCCCTCTAGCTACAGGGGCTCCGGACGTGTGTAAGCAAAAAGTCGTAAAATGTTATTAATGGTCATATTAAGAGTTCCTTTCTATGTTTATAAAATAGTATGTCACTGGCTTCAAACGATATAAATTTTCCGTGTGAATTCTGAATCTCAGGTCCTACTATAAAAAGTTTAAAAGCTGGTAAAGTTGCGACATAGCCATCCTGTGATGACTATGTCGTTCCGGTTCCGCGTAAGCTAGAGGTGTGGGATTATCAAAATGATGAGACATAGTAGTTCTTAATACAACTTTTATTAAGAATAACTTATATTACTTAATTCTAATTTGACAACTTTATTTAAAGTGAGAGTTAACACCCAATTAAACCTTGTATTTAAGTCAGATCACGCAACTAGATCCTTTATCTTAATTATAATAAATAAACCGATTCATCTAATTACTTATATCAAATATTACCTTCTGCAGATCTCCTTCCTTCAACTGTTGAGAGAATTCTATAATGTAATTGACTAAGCGAAGTTTCCAACTTCTTTATATTGAATTTCTATTCCTACCAAAGCTATCGGACTGCTAACTCTTGATCTGAAAGATTCCACACTAAGCTAACTCTAAACTTGCCGCGCTATATCTTATCATCAAAGCTTCTATCCTTTTAAAGTATATCTCATTTACATATTTGATCCGTTTCTCTTCTTGGTATTGGGTTGGAAAGGTTTTGCCATTAATCGTGGCCGTCAAAGAACATAGGAGTTATGTTAGCAGAAGGACGCGAGAGACGTCACAAAGTTACTCAAAATAAGGAGAAAACAAGGAGTGGTATGTGGTCAGAAAGCAAAAAAAATTTTTTTAATTCAAAGAGGTTCGACAAAAAGATCGTTTGAAATGAAATACAGATAACACTTGGGAAGGGAAAAATACATTCAAAATGTTATTTGCTGTTAAAGGAAAATACCCCTTTCGTCTGTTGATTGATTGACTGTAATAAACGTCGCAATAAGAAGCTACACGAAGGCTTGGCAGTTGGAATTTTTTTTCAGAAGTGGTCCAGTGAAAGAGAATATTAGATTTTATTTATCCCGGTTCTCTTTTATTTCTGTTAACAAACGAAAGACCGAATGTGCATTAAGTAAGCAAGGGATCTGCTTCCCGTTCCGAGAATGACCTGGCCCATAAGCGCCAGAAATTCTTCTGTCACCCTCCAAGTCTATAGTTAATTATTTTTTTAACGAGTATTCATGAGTTCTCAACGCTGGTCTGGTGGGGGAAGGAGCGTAAAGGAAAAATTTCCACACATCGGACAAAAGTAATGAAAAGCACGATCAAGATTTATGACATGCTTAAGGGCGAATGAAAAGAATGGAGCAGAATGACCCTCAGAAAAAAAAGACCCCTTTTCGAAGAAAACTCAGGAAATTTTGTGTCAATTTGACTTCCGAACTAATTTTTTTTAGACAAGACGAAAATCGGAACAACAAAAACGGTTAAACAACAAAAAAGGTAACTATATTTTCACTTTCAAAATTCTCTTCTCGATTTTTAAGATTTAATGCCCAGGTATTTTAATCATTGCTTAAGATAAAGTGAAAAAAAAAATATTTTGTTGTATTTGTGCTATAACTATTTTATTTATTTATTTATATAAATATAAATAACTGTCATGAGTTTCTTAGAATACTTTCAAGTTGATTAACATATTCAAGTGTATGTTTTCGTAGCTTGAATGTACCTTAATCTTAAAACATTTTTAATTGGCATTGTTATTCAAATGAAAGAATATTATTTGCCTCTCGTATACAAATAATTCCTTTACTCACTTATGAAAAACGGTAGTAGTTCATTTAAAATACAAAACACTAATGAGCCTTTGAGTACATTCATTAATTATTTACCATACTTAAAAGGATTCTAACAATAACGCGAAATTGAAATAAAACATAGTTACATTTATTTCAATGATTTTGTTTGTAATCATAACGTATTACTATAATTTTGTTCAGTAATAAATGAAACAATTCATAATTTCTAAACATTTAATTTAAATTGCTTCAAACTGTGAAAAGAATTTTCAAAGAAATAAAGTATGTCAAGTTTACTTAAAGATACGCACAATTTTTGTTCTTTTTATTGAGGGGTAACACATGTGAAATAAATACATAATCTTTCTAATATACTCTAAGACTGCTGAGAGAACCATTATTTGTAAGATTGAATTTGAAAAGCACAAATTCTTTTTTCTTTTTGTATTTATTGCTATTTTAAGAGGGATTTGCACGATACCTTCTTGATTAAAATATTTTGCCCAGAGAATTTGAAATAATATTTAATATAAACTAATAATTAATTATGTGTATAATTAATTATAAAAATACATAAAAATCGTATATAATTTCTGTAAGCTATTGTAAAGCATTCTGTATGCTTCTAATAAAGTTAATCAAAATTCATCTTTAACAATCTATAGCAATATTTAAAATCTTTAAAAAAAGCAACAATAAGAATGTCAGAACTATTGCAGAAATTTCTTATAAAAAGCATTTAATGAAAGGTTTATTTTTACAGAACAATAATAAATGTTGAAAAACATAGGTAATATTTTCTTAGTTGCTCCTAGTAGTATAAAACTATTTTATTAAAGTGATAGCAAAATGCATTACAGAAACAAAAATATGATAAACACAATTTATAAAGTAGATAAGAGTGATTTCTCTCCAAACAAAACAGAAACGTGACAAGTTATTCAATAAGTAGTAAGGTTGTATAATCTTGAGTATTTTTAATGTAATTAAGATACAAATTTAGTTAAAAAATTTTAGATTTCTTTTGTGATATTGTGCCCTTCGTCAAAAAGTTTTGAGTTATCTTAGAAATTTCAAATTATTCTAGAAAAAAAAATGTTTTATTGTTCTGTTTAGTCTCAAAGTATTAAGATATTTGAAAAACAAACAAACAAGTATAATAATAATATTAATGTTTTATTTTTAGAAACTTTAAAAGGAAAGCACAAATTCATAGTATTGTGATTGTGTTCCTAGTTTTTTTTTTAAAAAAAAACCTTAGAATTTTTCAAAGCTTACTTTTGGTGGAGATATTTTAATAATTTTGATTAAGCAATCTGGAAGCCAAGCTACGTTTTGTTCTAGAAATGAAACTAGTATGTTTAAACTAGCAATTAATTAAACAAAATATATTTGTATTAAATCATAAATATTTCATAATTCAGTTAGAAAATTTGAATAAAAGATGAAAAGTAATTTTTTGACAGTTTGAAAAAAAATTAAAAAGCTTAAGATTATTATTTTAATTTTCTAAATATTTCATGGAAAAAATTTACAGTTTGCAATAATAAATAGAAAACTTAAAAAAGTTTGAAAATTTAGATTCGATTAAAAAAGAATTTAGTTATTTTTCAAGCATTCGCAGAAATTCCTTCCACACTGCTACAGAGAAATAAATTATATGACTCGGAATCGGAAATCGTCCCTCGGGAAGACCCGAGGCTTTGTACAAGCATCGAAGTTGCAAAAGAAATGCTCTCGACTTTCCCTAATGTAGAGATACTTTTAAAAATATTGTTAACTATACCTATATAGAATGCATTAGGTCAGAGATCTTTCTCAGTTTTAACCTGTTGTTTTGCAATATTATAATTATAAAATGTTTATTTTTTTTAAGAGTTATATTTTTGATAGTTTATTATTTTGTTAAAGCATTTTGTAGCTATTATAACTCATTGCCTGGCCAAAAAATGAAGTTCTAGACTTCAAATTTTATTTGAGTTATTATTAATGTGTTTTACTTTTTATTCCTATATAAGTAGATGATTTTTTAACGTCAATGTTAAGTATTAGTCAAAATATGAAAAGTTCTCTAGGGGGGCGGCATATTAAGTGTTTGCACGAGGATCGGCCATGGTATTTTGGACAAAGAATTGTGCAGCATAAGGTAACTATAATATTATATTGAGCAATTAACTAACGATTGGGAGGGTAACAGAGGACTTCTGCCTTGCAGCCCTATCTTATCTCAGAAAAGGAAACATCTTGCAAACCTTTGCTGACCGTAAATGCACATTCGGTGTTTTGGATGTTATACAAATAAGGACCAAGCCCAGTGGCGTAGAGTAGGACTTTCGCCGCCTGGGGCCGACCGGAAATTTGTCGCTTCTCTATTTTAATTATTAGTCAAAAAAATTAATAAAAGTAAAAAAAAAAAAAAAGCAGCTTCAAATTTTTTTATTGATTAAAAAGGCATTTTTCGTGTTTTTTTCATAGCAAAATCTTTTATACAATTGTCAATATCAATATGTATGTCAGCGTTTCTCAAACTGAGTGGCGCGCCCTCCTTGGGGGGCGTGAGAATATGGAAAAGTCGTAAACAAAAGATCATTTAAAAAAATTAATAATTTACAGAAAATAAACCAGCAAAATAGATTTTGACATAATAAAAAATAAAATACACATTTACACTGATATATTACACTTATAAATGTATCAGTGCTACACAATATATTTTATAATTTATTTAACAATACTAAGTTAAGAACAAGTATAATAATTACTAGTGACCCCAAGGGATTGTCATATATAAAATGATATACAAAAATTAACACTTATCTTGATAATTTGTATGGTTTATAAATAACCAATTAACTGCCAATTAAAAGTTACGCGATTCACTTCCCAAGCCAACCACTTTCTACGTAGGTGCGCCTATGTGATGTATTGGGGAGGGGAGAGGAAGAATAAAGAAGAAAATAATCTGAAATAAGTAAATCCTTCGCAAACTTCGTCAATCCTTTTCATTGTCAGGTCCTTTTATTGCATTCCAAAGCCTTCGGAATAATTTTATGGATAGCA
The DNA here is from genome assembly GCA_019973955.1 of Trichonephila inaurata madagascariensis. Classification (NCBI taxonomy): domain Eukaryota; kingdom Metazoa; phylum Arthropoda; class Arachnida; order Araneae; family Nephilidae; genus Trichonephila; species Trichonephila inaurata. The sequence goes on from BMAV01004085.1 coordinate 310,436, forward strand.
GTCCACAGAAAAGACCGTACTTCGGAAATGCGTATATATACGTCCGGAGAAATTAACACTTTGGCTGAGCGAAACGTTTATATACACCGATAGCACTTCAGAGGTTATAGTCGGATGGTAGTTTTAGCATGAAAGTATAGTATTATTAAATTCAATACATTGTGTTATTGTATGAGGGGGGTGCGTTGAAAATTATGATTGAATATTGGGTCGCGAATATTGAAACTTTGAGAAGCACTGATGTATGTCATGTTCAATTGCCAGAATAGCTAAATTTGTTAGCCTTAATACGGACACAGTCGATCTGAGATAATTTTTGATTAATTTTAGCTTAGAGAAGCTTCTATCGCAAATGGCATTACGAATGGCAGATGTTAAAAAAATTCTCAACATAATGACAATATTTGCTAAGTCATCTTCAAGTTTGGACTCAATAATATATTTTAACAAACCAAGAGAGCCAGACCTAATGAGTTTTTTTTTACAGCCTGGGTCTGTTACAGCTACAAAAGCTTGTAGACGTACGCGCTCAAGTTGGAAAATTCTTCTTTTTTTATGTCTTGAGGAGCTTGATCTAAGTTAAGTTCGTTCATGCTCAATATCACATCAGGCCTTAAAAAAAGCATATTTTTGCGCTAGATTCTGCGACTGCTAGAATCTTTCTCGAATTTCAGCAGTCTATTGAAGAAAACATTGCTCGCCTTAAGTCATCTTCGTACGATAACTGAACATCTTTACTTCCGTCGCCAAATATATGCTTCCTCCTGATTCGTCTTGGGGGTTTAAAAGAAATTTCAAGCTCTTTACATAAACTTTTAGCATATATTAAAGCGTCATCCACGAATTTCTCTCGTTTTGCTTCCAATACGGTCTGTAAAGCTCGTATTTTTTTAGCACATTGATGGATATTTAATCCCTCGGCTTACAAATAATTTTGAGCATCATTGACTTCACACAGTACCGGTTGCCAGAAGCCTAAATAACATAAAAACGAATGCGGTTGCATAGCGAGTAATAAACTTCCTGCATCTGTGCATGTATTAAAGCTTTCAGTCGCATTGCGTGGGCGCGATTTAGAGTTAGAACTATTTTTTGAATTTAAATATCGCGATGCTTGCCACCGCCTCTTTTCATTTGCCACCCGGGGCCATGGCCCTCTCTGCGCCACAAACCACGACTTGATGCAGAATTATCTACAGTCAATCAACTGAAGAGGGAATGTTATCATGTATTAGCACATAACATTTCGAAATTATTTTTTCCATTCTAAATGTTATCTGTGTTTTTTTTACTTCAAACGATTTTTTCTAACAAACCGCTATTGAAAGAGGTATTTTTTAGAATCCTTCCCGAGTCTGTATAACATCCCTTGGCTTCTCATTATTTTGAGTATAAATCCCGATACCTGATTTTAAAGGTTTCTAAGATTTTTTTAAAGGGTGGGGACAGAGATTCTTCAAAATTTTACCTTTAATATTTCTTAAATTTTCCTTTTATTTTCATTTTTAACTTAATTTCTAACTTCGTGCGATCATTTTCAAAGCTCACTACCAACAGTCAATCAGAAGCAACAGACTTCTCTCTACAAAGCCACCCCATTGGCCATTACGCACCGCAACCGTGCCTCTTACTCCCAACCAAATGGACAACACCATCAAGACGTCAGAGCCAGATAGAGGGTCGAGGCATATACCTCGGTTCTCAAAATCATCGTAGATTTTATGGAGCAATTTTATAACCCTTTGAAGCCAGTGACAAACAATTCTATAAGCGTAAATTGGAGCTGTGTTAGTAAGACTATTGGTAATCTACGATTTTTTGCTAACACATGTTAGGCTCCCTTCACATCAAACGAATACGATTCATTCATCATCACACTTGTCTGATCGACCAGGATTCGGCTTCGTAATTTCCCGCTCAAATAAGCCAAGATTCGCTTCCCGCATTCCCACCAACCGAAACCGGTTCAATCCATCGTCATTCTGACTTACGTGTGATTCGGTATGTCAGATTTTCTTCCCTCAATCACCAGCAGCCGGAAGCTATTTCTTAAAGAAAAAGCGAATTCAAACAAATAGTGTTTATTTTTATTGTTTTTTATGTTACTAGAGATTTTTTCACATAAAGTTTCTATTAAAGAAACTGATTTCAGATGTTTGAAGATAATGAATTTCTCTGTTAGGGTTAGCATATCAGTTTGTTTTTATGCCAATAGATGGCGCTTATATTTTTGGTATTCATAGTATTTTTTTTTATTACGTAAACTAACTCTAGTTCTTGTCGTCGAGTGTGTAGGCTATATTTTATCCCTGCTAATCTTGCGCAAATAATAAAATTAATTTTGCATGTATTATTTTATTCAATTTTAGAAATTTGAAAACTTTATTCTTTACTTTTTAATACTTTAATGCAAAATGTGCGTGTTTTTTTGGGGGGAGGAGGGGAGGGAATATTCTGAAGGATGATTGAAATAGTTTCAGAGATCAATTTGATAAGAAATTAATTTTGGGAGAGAAAAAAAAATAAATATTTATAAGAATGCTAAAATAAAATAAAACACCGATATTGTCGATAATTTTAATTTTTTAAAAAGATCCCATCATCATTTTATTACTACATAGATCTCAAATTTTGTTATATGAAACAAACAAAATGTAAATGGCATGTAAAATTTTTAATTCATTAGCAAACCATTTTTAGATACATAATAAAAAAAATAGTTGTTATATGCTACAAAAGCTGTAGTATATAACAACATTTGAAATGCCTTTTAAAAACATTAGATATATTATTTGTAAAAGTAATTCCATTATAATATAGTTACAATACATATTTATTATTTACTACTTTTCAGACTATAATTACACTTGATACTCTAAAAGGCAAAATATAAAAAAAACCAATAATAAATAAAACCGTTCTTATATTTTTTGTTTTATGTATTTCAATTTGAAAATAAATGAATAAGGATACAGTTGTGAAATTAATAGCTTGAAACGTGAATCGTCTTAAAACATTAAAAACAGCATCCATGTTCGACAGCAACTGATGGAGGAATGATTGACCCGTGTCGGAGTGAAGGCAAATCTCTGTTCATTCAGAATCGCTGTGAATTGGAAAGATCGCTACAGACTCGGAATCGTTTGGTGTGAAGGGAGCCTTAGGGCCCCTGTGGCTTAGAGGTCCCGTATCATTGATAAAGCGGAAGCAACACTCCTGTTGATAGTATTAATTTTTGACAATATAGCAAACTATACTATTTAACATAAAATAAATGGTATTATTTTGTGTTGAATCCAATACTTTTAGCGTCAGATACCGCTTCGAATAATTGTGTACACACTGCTTTAACCGAATCTATTCTACCTTCCTACAGAGCGTCGCATAACGGTTTAAAAATATTTAAATGCTTTTGTTAAACTTCCCATCTTTTTGAAGATGCAGAAAGCAAGCAATTTAAGCGTCACAACATCCTGGAAAACTTTTTACAATATGTACTGTGGTATGCAAAACAATAATTTAAGAGGGAGTGATAGGCAAGGCATATAAACTGCATGAGGGCTTACAGTAAAAATTCTAGATTGTACACTTTTATATTTCCCTTTCATTTGCTACAATTGTCGTATGCCTGCCATCTACAATTCACACACAAATCTAAATCAAGCTTACTTAATCTTTTCAATAATGTTTGCTAGTCCACTCATAGTTCCTTCAACAAACCATATAAATAACTCATTTATAGTTAATTTTTTCTCTTCAAAATTTACATACCTGATAATGATTAAAGGTTGCTTCTTATGGGAAATTTAAGGAGTACAAGCCATTTGGTTACTATAGTACGAGGCTCTTTTATATCATTTTTAATTTTGTTAAAAACTCCATTTCCTAATGCAGAAATAATCTGGTTTTGTGATCTACGAGATAAATGTTGCTTAATTCTATTCGAATTTTTTATTCTGCTAATATGAATCATCAGCACAGAGTCGCATTTACTTAATAATTCAACCAAACGGAAAAATTTCATTATTAGGCATTCCTTTTATTTCATGGGATTTTGGAAGTGGAAGATTATTACATGCTAAAAATATAATTTAATTTAGAAAAAAATTAGAATTAAAAATATAATTTAAAATTTTGGGAGCCATTAGGAACTGGGCAATTTCTAAATATTGGCACACCCAGAGAAAAAAACACCAGGAATATGTATTATTTTCATTTCTTAATGTGGGCTATGTGGTATTGAGATTTTCTTCTAATAAGTAACAAAGACGACACCTGAGCTGGAACTCCCTATTCTAACTTCTACACCACACCAACGTGAGGACATTTAAGACTCAACAGATTATACGTGTATCACCCCCCTACACAGCGGGTCTTCAGCTGTACTAGGCTTGAACTCGTGACACGCCATCCACGAGTTCGTTACCTTGACGACTAGACTACCGTGAGTTTAGAACAAAAAATAAACATTCACATCACCAATAATTAGTCAAAGAATTGTCGAAACTCAGAAGTCTACAATAAAATGTATTTTTCACTGAAAACGGTTGGAATATTGACTTAATGTGCGAGAATAATTATTTTTGTTCTGTTTAGGGCCCAGATGTATAGTATTCGCCGCACCCCCTGATGGCTGGCCCTAATCATAGACCCACTTTAGGCCATAATAGTTAATAATTTAAAAAACTTTTGCATTAAAAACCTACCTAGTTTACATGTACTTTGGTGCTAGGAACAAGAATCTGATGTTTAATCGGAAATATTCCAATAATTAAACACGGATAAACTCAAGTGTAGCTGAAACCATTTTTGTGCACCAATACGCACCCCGTATGAAAGATCCAGCGAAGCGAACGGATAATGGATAGTATTTTCATGTTTTAATTGAACTGCTAAAGATATTTATAAGCGACTGAAGACATTTTTTTTTCAGTATGAGACATATAAAATATTTTCTTTGAATAAGACTATGGTTTTTTGGAAAGATTTTAGTGCATTCAAGCTGAAGAAATGTAAACTAAAGCATGCTAATAAACACAAAAATATGACAAGACACAAATAATTTAAAACAGAAAAAAAAACGAATAACAGTTAAAAATTAGAAATAAAACCAAATATGCCATAAAATATTTTATTTCACTTTAACTTACACAATGATTAAATATTTTGCATTAAATTTTAAGGAACTATAAAAAAATTTGAAAATTACCCTTTGCTCTTTAAACGTGGAATGAAGATTCTGATCTTATCTGTATGAATGCAAGAACCTAAATAAATAGTTCTGAACTCAAATTGCTATAAGTTTCCAGCTATTTTCTTCGAAATAAGTCTCTCCTTCCACATTATTCTTATCATTCAACCTTTAACATGTCATAAAACATGAATCTGCTTTTTATCATTTTTGATGAGGCTAATCTCTATGATACTGTATTTCACAAACTAACATATTCAAAGGACTCAAATTTGCACAAAATTACTTGAAAAAAGTGAGGATGTCTCTCTCTCTTGCAGATTTTTTTCTCCAAGATTCCTCCAGTGGGAAGTGCAAGCCACATTGGGAAATACAGTTTAAAATACTCATGGTTTTTACAAACACCATACAGAATGTAAATCTATTTTGCATTCACATTTATAATTTTTTTTTCAAACGTTTTGACTTGCAGAATTCCAAGAAACATAGTTTGAAAGGAAAGAAACAGATAGCCAAATCCTAAGGACCCTTTGGATACCTTATACCCTGAGGATGAATGGCTATGTTTACATGGATGGTTCCAAGTTGACAGATGCTGGAGTTTGCTGCAACTTATTATCCTTCTATACATCAATAGGAATTCACAGCACTGCTTTTGATGCCGAAATTGCAGCTATACATACAGCTCCACTTTTTTGCCACACAGATGGTGTTTCAAAGGTAGTTATTTTATGTTATTCAAGGGTGGCCCTCCAAGCAATATCTTCCATCGAGGCACCTTTACCAGTGGATATTCTCAAATGTCAACTGTTAGGTGTACTTCAATGCCAAATAGATATTGCCATTCAATGAATGCCATCACACTGAGGCAATGAAAATGCCGATTGCTTGGTGAAGGGGACAAAAATCATTCAAACCTCTAACGATACAGTTCCTTTTTATAGTGCCAAAAGAACCATAAAGAAATACACCAGAGAATACTTCTGATCTAAATTCAACCAAAAGAATAATCAAAAAGTGTGGTTTAGAAAATTCCTTCGAATTCCAAAATGGCTACGAGATAGAACTGTGGCCAACTTTTGAATGGCCTCTGGCCACGACAGGCATTGCTCAGAGTCCACTTAGAAAACTGTGCGGCTCCAATGAAGAAATGGACGCCATTCATTTAGCATGCTGCCGTGTACTCAGCTCTGGATCCATGTGGAGCACATATTGGGAGGCCAGACACAAAATGTGTGATTTATAGACTATACTGTGGACTCTTGTGTTTCTTTTATTTTTTTATTACTTTTTTTTGTTGTCCCTTGTTTTTTTGTCAGTATTCTCATTTTGTTTGCAGTTGTCTTGTAATCTGCCATTGGAAATAAAAATTAATAATAATTTGAACACCACTTCCTTTCAACCACACAAACAATGTTACTACTTATATCCAACTATGATAAGAATTACAAAGTTATTAAGGTTTTTCCAATTTTTTTGATGATAGTGCATAACTACATTCAGCAATAAGTCTGAAATTTGAGCCTATCCTCGAGGAATTAAAAATATTAATTAAGAAATTTTAGTGCCCAATACACAATAAATTTTTTAAGAACACTTGTTAGATAAGTGTAAATATATAAAAGTGTTTCAAAAATATTTCAGAATAATTAAAACTGGAAAAAATTCTTTGAATACAAAGTACGGAAAGTGTGTTCATTGTATTTTGAATAACTATTTGATGTACTATAAATGTAAATTACTATAAACCCAGTTTTAAATTCTCAAGATTTTTAATCTTTTATTTATACTATTGATACATAATTTTTTTTCATACAAAATTTGTTACAGCACAGTTTCAACTTTGTTTACATATGTACTGAATAAAATAAAAATTATGTCTTCAGAGCAATAATTGTTTTAGTTCAAATAGTAAAAATTTCTTTTGATATATACATGCATATATTTTACTATATATTACTGTCACAAAATAACAATCAACTAGAATTATGGAAGCAATCTCTTTTCCTTTTTTCCCCCTTGCCTAAGTTCTTTTGAAATAATTTTCTTTTGACAATTCGATTTCATATTTACAGAGAAATGCAGGTGATAAAACATTTGTGATTAACATATGATTTGTGACAACTATAAACTGCACAATGTAATGCAGATGGTATATGTTGCTGCTAGAGACATTGCACAGGTTGAGGGACAAGTTACACAAAATAATTATTAGAGTTAAATTCTTTTTTTAGAATGAAAATTGAGACAAATCTCCACAGGAATACTTCATAAGCTTATTTTCAAAATGACCAATAATTTAAATTTTACTTTACAAAGAAAGATAAGATGTATTTCATATAACTGAATTCAAATAAAACTACATAAAGTTAAAAATAAATATTATTCAATTGAATTAAACAACACTAGGATTCAAATTTACTTTAGAAACTTCAAATATTTTAAGACAGTTTTTAATTTGTCGCAAACAAAACTTTATCTATTATAGCTCAATTTACATTATAATTTATATTGTATGTTTTTAATACTAAATTATATTCAATAATTTTGCAAACTATTATCAAAGCCACAATTTTAACTTGTCCAATGTTTCATAACTGAAATTGTAAAATCGCATTTCAAGTTCAATTTGGTAAAAAAATTTTAATTACAATTTTAATGTGATTATAATACTTCTAAAAATAAACTTTTAATAATTTAAGTTTACATCAAAATATTCTTAACACACAGACAACAGAATTATTTGGACTTAATGAACAATATACCATATATATAAAACATAATAAAATTCATCTATTATCAATCTTTATTGTAATTCATCAATAGAAGAGAATGTTCCCAAGGAGATGTTTGCCTCTGTGCAAGTCCCCAGCAATTCTTGGTGCATTAATATCAGGACCACCTCACTCTAAGCAAACATACAGAACGACACTCACACAAAAAATGTACAATAAGTTCACATTGAACATAATTTAATGTGTATATTAAATTATAATAATGGGGAACATAAATACACTTTATTTTCAAAATGGATCAAATAAAACTCTGTTTCAAATTGTTGACTGTACAAAAGAGCAATAAAGTACACTAATTACAAATAAAAGAACATTCTCTCCCACTCGAATACACACATTGGTTCTGCTCTGTACAGCTAAGGCATCAGTGTTCACATTTGGTCGGATGTGGCAGTGAGGTGTGCCAACGTTGGGTAAAATGCCAACATCATGGCAACGGCGAGAACAACCAGCGGGATGAAGGAACACACAGAAACCTGCAATACATTTAGATTAATTTCACTGAGAACAAGGTTCAGATTTTTACAGTAAAATTCAAGGTTACAATTGCAATTACTACTGAGGAATGATATCTATCTGTAATAAAAATACGAATGTATCAGCTAATTTAGAATTTGAATATATTCAATCATAGCTGATACTAAACATCTAGCTTATTTCGCTCAATATGTATCTTTAAAAATTTAGCCATGCTTTTAATATCAGTGGCTGCTAATATATTATACAAATATAAAGATGTGGAGCTTTTATTTATTAATTTTTTCCCAAACTACATTATACATACAGAGAAGTACTTAACATAGGCACAAATAAATAACACTAGTTATTGGATTCTTCATATGAGTGAAGTAATATAATGCAAATTTCTCATAATTTTGCTTAGGTTGGACTGAATTAATATTTTACACATTCTTGTAAACGTTATTGCAACTCTGTAATAATGTGCATTTCGATTCTTCTCTTATTATAAGCAAATAACATGTAATGCATGAAAATTTAATAATCAATGAAAATAAGAGATGTACAAAATTTCTTTTAATTTCACAGTATGTATTGCAATAAAAATGCATCAATAACATGTAATCTATAGAAAAAGGTTGAATTTATGCATGCCTAGATGGTAATGAATGGAAAAGTCCAGTTGCATGAAACTAGGCACACTTAAACTAGATGATTATATGGATCTTAAATATATTTGATTGAAATTTGTTGTAATTCATTAAAAAAAATTATTATTAAAATGTTATTCCACAGTTCTGGTACACATTACTACATGTGATAGTTACTGCCTATATCCACTTCTTATAATATACAATTTGGAAACTGTCACATATTTTCATTATCATTATATTAACTCTTTAAAAAAATTAAATTCTAGCTTTGGCAGAACAGTTTTTCTGCTATTTTGACGTTGTTCTCAATGACATTTTGATCAAAAGTAAAGGATATTTTAACCCTTTAAGTGCCCCAGGGATGTATACGCGTCCTGCTGAGCTGGTGTCTTTAGAGCCCCGAACGTGTATACTCGTCCTTCCAAAGGCAGACTTTTTGTATTGAGCAGCTCTCTTTAAACTAATCCCACGGTTTTGGAATACAATAAAATGTCATTGACAGTGCTTTTAAAGAATTTACTTATTTCGGAGAAGAGGTGGGGAAGAAATTTGAAATGGTTTTATTCCAGAAACGGTAAAATTCATAGCTAAGCAATTTTTCTTTTTTCGTTTGAGTGTGCTTTTTTTCTATTCTTCATTTGCAGTCATTTTCCCTTACCGTGCATAATAGGAGCTTTTAAATTTTTTGTATGTATCACAGGACAGATAAAAAAAGTTAATTTATTTTTTATTATATTCTAACACTAGATTAAAATTTTTATTTTCATTTTATTATTTATTCTTTTTTAAAGTGAAAGTAAACAAATTTTAGGGGAAAAAACACGTTTTTCTTACCCCTAATAAACCATGTAACACAACTGCATGGCAGCAGAGTTGCACAGTAAAAAATAAACCTGATTGATGACTATATATGCCCTCAAAAATTGTTTATTAACCAGCAATAATTCAACAATCCAATTCAAAATTCATAATAACTTCAAAACATAATAGATTAAAACCAATACTCTTGAGCAGACAATACATGTCCTCATTGATTTAAACCCACTAGCAAAAGTAAGGGAGAGAGCACCAGTGTAACGTAAATTAGATTGAAAGAGCATCCAAGTAAAAGCATCTCTTTTAAATATCCACTGTACCGGAAGTTACTGCTTCCGATCACAAGATCAAATGACATGGAAAATACGTGACTGCCACTTACGCAAGAATGATCGCTAACCAACCATTCAGCAATTAGTACCTAAAAGGGGATGAGACAATTTACCTTTTTTGGTTAACAGGAAAAACGGTGGCATTGGGGGGGGGGGCGCATTTCGAAACTTTTCCTGGGCAGTTAAGGGGTTAATGATAATGTTCTAATTACTTTTTCTCTTTAACCCCTTCATAAGGGCTGCAATGCATATGTCAACCTGACCAACAGGTTGATGTGCCAGAACATTTTCTCATTCACCCTACCATCAGAAATTTGTGCCAGTGTTTTAAAATCTCATTGTAACGCTTATCATTATAATGCAATCTAATTATAACATTTTGGCATAAGATGATGTTGAATATACATTTGACCTTCAACTTGAAATGAAAAAAATATGACTTACAAGCACTTGGATTTAAAAACATAAAGGAAAAGGAATGTTTCTGAATGGTCCTGCTTTTTGATGGTTCTTAAAATGGGCACATGGTATTTGTTTACAATAAGCAGGGAAGCTTTATTTTCACTACAATGTTGGATATTTGGATTTATAGTTTAATTTTTAAATGGATAATTAGATCCCATACACAAAATTTTTCTATTTTTACCTTTACAATGTCAAAGTGCTGAAAATATTTAACTGAACTTGAAATAGTAGAAACCATGCAAAACAATTAAGATATTGATTCCAAAACAGACTCAGAGTAGTGACACAACAATATATTTTGAATGTTTTTTTCAAAGAATCTAACAAATTTAATAATCATGTAATTTCAGATATCTGTATATCAGGTACATTGAGAAGAACCAAGGTCATCCCCAATAAAAAAAATTTAGTTTTCCTTTGTTCACATTCCTGTAAAATTCTCTCAAAATGGCAAGTGAATTTCTTAGAGTGCAAAGATTGTAACATAGGACTATGTGTAGATCCCCCATTTTCAAATTCTTCACATTAAAAAAGAATTTTAAGGCCCTGGAGACACACAAAAGAGATTGCAGGCATTAGCAGTAAGCTTGCATCTGTGCCAAAAGGGTTAATGATGCTGCCTGATTCAAATGATTTATTACGGTGCCTTATGGCTTAGTTGTTTTTGCATATTATTGATATATATTATTTATGTATTTAAACATTGTTTATGACTATGTTAATATTATATGTTGTTACACAGTTTATTTAGTTCACTCAAAGAATTGATAATACTGAGAAAGAACGTTTAAAAGCTATTTTTCCAAACTTGTCACAAAAACTATGCTTGAATCATAAAGTGAAATAATAAATATCACAAGTAAGATTTTTATTACATGCCATGGGAAATATTCAAGTATAAAGGTGCATTGATGTCATCCACAGGAAGCAGTCAATTATTCAACAAAGTTTTCAAACTTTTTGAAACTGCCTAGTATATTTTCATATATTTTAGACTCAAAATTGGTGCATCAATCATTCTCAGAAATATAACTCCATCTCCATTGTGTAATGGAGCTAAACTATTTAGAAAGAAGCTTATATTCAATGTTATTTAAACTTATTTTGATAGGAAATGCCAATGAAAGTTTTTCTTTTTTCACTCCCAATAACCAGATGTTTTAGTCCAGCTTAAACAAATAACTTTCAATTTTTTTCATCATTGCTACAAGCAAATAAAAGACCAAAAAGAACATCTCTTCCAAATATACTGAATCTGCTTGCTTCTCCCACAGATTGATTTTTTTAGAGACAGAAGAGCTGAAAATTGATAAATCTTTGCTCTAGGTAGAAAGACACTTTTTATTGAGACTCTCCAGATTGCTTAGTAATATTTTCTTCACAGTTTATTGCTATAATTATTTTTATGCATAGTTAAACTGTTCATTCTATAGTATATTAGAGGATAATTTGAATTCTTATAATATATATAT